>JAKJMR010018643.1:146546-166375 GCA_024449315.1 Daboia siamensis | reverse complement strand
AGAGAGAGAGAGAGAGAGAGAGAGAGTTATATTATCTCACTGACACTATCAAATTTTTATAATATTTTATGACATTTTATAGTTTAAAATACATTATTATAATTGATGGTTTATATATGGATATATACATGCATTCATATTCATATATACACTCCCAAAATATATGTATACAGTGTTCTTTTTAATTATAACAATAATCCTTATATAAAAATATAATTCACAAATGATGTTTATAACTAAATAACGATATACTTGATTTTTAAAATTCTTTTGTATTTTTAATAATAAAAATATGTTAAAGCATTTATATAATAGTAAATGTAGACTTATGTCCATAAATTTGTCTTACTTTTCATTCCACATTCTTTCCTCTTTAGTATTAATATTTCCCTGTAATAACAACATTGATTAAAAACAAGCACATTACAGGTAGCCCTTGATTTACAACCATTTCTTTAGAGACTGTTCAAAGTTACAATGACACTGCAAAAAGTGACTTATGATCGTTTTTCACACTTACGATCCACCCAGTCATGTGACCAAATTTTGGATGCTTGACAATTGGTTCATAATTATGATGTTTGCAGCATCCTGGTATCATGTGATCAGCTTTTGCAATGTTCTGACAAGCAAAGTCAACAAGGAAGCCAGATTCACTTTACAAACATGTTACTAACTTAACAACTGCAGTGATTCACTTAACAACTGTGGCAAATAAGGTCATAAAATGAGGCAAATTCACCCAACTGTCTCGCTTAGCAACATAAATTTTGGGCTCAATTGTGGTCATAAGTCAAGGACTACCTGTGTTCTAAGAAGCATTCGAGAAATCATACTGATCCATAAATGTTGGAAGAATACCATGAACAAACCAATATTACTGATTGCAGATAAGAAATCAGAAACACAAAGCAGAAATTGATGAAACGGCCTTTTGAATTTTCATTTTTATTATTGCAGTGGTTTTAGTGAAAATGTCTAATGGTGGGAATATCAGTATTATTCTTACTTTTCTATATGGAAAGAGGTACTAATAGACACTCGTAGTAGAGATTTATTTCTCCTCTTGGAAGTTTAAACTAGTTAAGATGGCACTTTGCAGCTGGCCCCAGAATTTATTGTACCATCTTCAGAGCTATTCTCAGTGATTATCAGATAGTGGCTACTTTTCTTGCAATGGGAAGTTTATACAGAGTTCCTCAGGTGCCTTTTTACATATACTGAGAATTCTATATATACAGGGAATTCTACTTATGCAAGCCCTGCAGTAAGTAGCAGGAACAATAGCATTTTAAGTGACTTCCAACATTGTATAATATATTTCTGGTACCACATTGTGATTGTCCTTTTTTTTCCTCCAGCAGCAGAATACTTTGACACAGATTTTAAAGGATATAGGAAACTTCAGGAAGAAAGAAATATCATTAACTCCCCTTTCCATTGTGGGATGCTTCCTTCTTTTATATAAGTTCAAAGTGAATCTGACCTACTGAAAAAAGCAATAAAAAATATTCACAACAAGCTGCAAATAACTATTCACAATTCAACTTCAAAATAGTAATAATAATATAGCTATCAGGGATTACTACCAGCATGTTAGTAATATTTGATGCTCTTTATTTTAATTCTTGTAATGTTTGCAATTGTTAATAAAAACAATTGATCATCTACCTTAATTCCATTCACTGCACAGAGTCTTGTTGTGATAGGTGGAGAGAGAGAGAGAGAGAGAGAGAGAGAGAGAGAGAGAGAGAGAGAGAGAGAGAGAGAGAGAGAATCAAAATCAATGGTGGGATTCAGCCGGTTTGCACCAGTTTGGCAGAACCGGTAGCTATGTTTTGGCTGCCCTGGCCCAGAACAGACTTCTGAAAGCAGCATCCATACAGAGGACCGGTTGTCCACATATTTGAATCCCACCACTGATCAAAATCTAATCAAAATCTAAATACTGGGATGCCTGGCTAAAGAACCAAGTTTTCAACAACTTCCTAAACAGTAATAATGAGTTTGGTCATTTTCTGGAGCAGCTAATTTGATGCCTGAGTCCTTCTTGCTCCATCCATCTCTTTTGAATCCACTTCAGGTTTTCAAATTAGTATGCAAGAAGGTGTTTCATTACAGTGTTAATTGAAGACCAAGTTTCTTAGTTATATACATTAAAGGTGACATTTTGTTACCCTTCTGCATTTGGTCATTAAAGTACAGATGAAAGAATACATCCTATTTTATCTAGCACAGGTTAGTTTCACCACATATGAGCTGTTTGTCATCTATTCCTAATGTGAAAGACATTATGAATGGTTTATTTGAATTTTTTTCTGAAATATAAATACTGCATGTTTTGTTGCGAATTCTTGGCGTAGGAAAGAAGATGAGGCAAGTTAGTTCAGGAAAACTCATGGTTTATTGCTTGCAGAATCTGAACTGAGAATTGGGCTGCAACTAGCAGCAATTTATAGCCTAGCCCCTAGGTGGCAGCCAATAGGTTTAAAGCAACCATTGCCACCTAGGGACAGCCAATAGCAGCACTGGAGACCTGGAGTCTGGGTTGCTGGAGAGCCGTTAGCTGCTCCAGCTAACCACGTGATATTACAATTGAGCCCAATACATAACACCCCTCCCCTCTTAGATCAGACAACATCATAGCAATAGTTGGCCTTAATACAATTAACAAGACTAAACATCATAGCAACCTTAAATAAAAACAATACAAGTTACCAGGGTTAACATTATAGCATCTGAATGAATAAGCTTTCATTGACAGCACACTAGACAGTTAAACATCATCGCATCTGAATGAATAGGCTCTCATTGACAGTACACTAGACAGTTAACATCATAGCTCCAGTATTTTCAGTAAATTGATAAGTTACAGTACATACAACATTCTAGTTCTTTATTTTACAACGTAATCAGCAAGGTAAGAAGGAGGCTTGTGTGCCCTTGTGGAATGCCTCAGAGTTCCAGTCACTTGGTGGTCTACCAGCTTACCCAGCGGGCCAGGTAGACCATTTTCCTTTGATGCACCTGAGTCAAAGGAATTAGATGCTCTCTGGCTGGCCTCTCCAGGTTGGCCCACCCCAGAGTCAGACTGATCAGCAGAGTAGGCACAGCGGTTGTTGAAGTCTGGTTGGCTTGCTCCTTCAGGGGATCCATGTTGCATTTCTTCTATGCTCAGTTCCTCATTGGTTATGAAGGAAGAGTCTTGAGAGTCCATGTATGGGCTGCTAGAATTACATGCCTTAACGATTACCCTCCAGTTGCACTCACTTCCATTAACATGAAATGTTTTGATAGATTTGTAAAGGACTATATTATTTCATGTCTTCCCCCTACATTTAACTCATTACAGTTTGCTTATCGGAAGAACCTCTCAATAGATGATACACTTTCTTGTGTGTTTCATCTTAGTTTGGCGCACATGGAAGAGAAGAATACTCATGTGTGAATGCTGTTTATTGATCTTAATTCGGCATTCAACACAATAATTCCTCAGCATTTGGTGAACAAACTGAGCTTATTAAGTTTTAATACTTCGTTATGTAACTGGATACTTGACTTTTGAAAGCTGAATGCAATGAAATTTCATTTTAATGTATGCTGATTAGTGTATATTTAACGTGACAATAAGGATCCTATCCTATCCTATCCTATCCTATCCTATCCTATCCTATCCTATCCTATCCTACCCTATCCTATCCTAAATTTTGGGCACTATTTTTTAATGTATGGAGAGTCAATTTGGTCAAGGCACCAGATGAGAAACCAGGAAACTGAGTTCTAATCCTGCATTGGGCATGAAAGCTGATTGGGAGACTTTGGGCCAGTCACTTTCTCTCAGCCCAACCCACCTCACAAGGTTGTTATTGTAGGGAAAACATTAAGAAGATGTGTTGAATATATTGAGTTATTTATAAAACTAATAAAGGCAAGATGAATTAAATAACCCCTGTAATTTATTTCTATGCCATCAATAACTTTAAAGGAAGAGACATGTATCACATTGCAGAACATTCATTTATGGTTGAATTCCATAAAGCAAAAATTAGGAACTTCTGCTTTGATTTTTTTTTTTAAATGGAGGTATAATAGAGAGGGAAGGTAAGAAGAATAGTTTGCAGTTGCAGTTTTGCTAATAAATGTTAGCTTGGCTACAATCCATTGCCTTAACAATAATTCATAAGTACAGATCATATGATCTTCTTTAGATGCCTTCAATCTATTAACCCTCATATATCTAGAGGATCCTTGGTAGATGCAACTTTTAAGAAAAAGGTATTGTTCCAAGTAGAAGGAAGCAAAGCAGTTTTTTTAGTCAAAGAATTGATCTTAAATTGTATTATCTACCCTATAGCTTACCCATTAGTATCTCTTATAGGAATGCTTGCCACTTCCTAATTTTACTACTCTTAATGGTAATTACTTTCACTGACAGAAATTAAGCAAAGTTTGGGAGCAGTAAATAAATGTTACTCTAGTTTCTTTCAATTCAAAATGTGTTTTTAAAATGCAATAAGATCAGTATCCATATTTGTGAGACTTAAAAAAATGTACCAGGTTTTACAATTCAACTGCAATCAACTACAGCCATGACCAGCAGGCCGACAGCAACTGTAGATCAGTGACTAATTTCATGTATTTGATTATATTTTCCCGTTAGTAATATTTTCTTGGTAAATTTACATATCTACAAGAAGATACTTATATCAGGAGATTTAGGGAGAAAATCAGCTAAAAATTGCATTTTCCTTTGATCAAATTTCCTTTCAAGTCAAGTCATATAAAATTTATATTGCTTACAGCAGATGGCAATGAAAAAGTAACAAGTATTAGGAAATACTTGTATTAGGAAAGCATAGATAGCTAATAGTTTTGGAATGCACAATCAAATTTATAGATTCATTAAATTTAGTAGATAGCAGCTTTCTGAGAATAGGAAGGACCTCTATGTCATGATGGAGGAGGGATTGACCTATTTGTCCTAGTATTATTTTTCCAATGAATTTTCTCAAAGCGATTTTCTTTAATATTAGAAAAAATTAGAAATATTCAGGCTGTAGAGATAAAAGGCTGTTTGGTACCAGTTGCTGGGGTATTTGGTTGAAAGAGTACATAAGCATACATGTCCTGATTGTTAGCTTCTTATTTTCCCATAAACATCTGTCTTCCACTGGAGAAGAATCTGCTACTATTCTTCGTTATCAGTCTTAAATTTTATTCAAAGCAGCTATTTGAGGCAAGATATAAAATCACGGAAATCTACTTTGTCTTGTGGGATCCCAACATATATAAACTTAAAAATAAATATTTATAAGATGTACATATTTTAGTTTTGTTATTCTGTATTTTCAGGGAGGAACATATGTAGAGCAGATGAATTCCTTTGCAACAATTCACTCTGTAAACTCCATTTTTGGGTTTGTGATGGAGAAGATGATTGTGGAGATAACTCGGATGAATTTCCTGAAATATGTCGTAAGTTTGTGGCCTACAGCCCACAAAAGCATAAGCAATGAAATATTCAATCACAAATTCTCTGTAGTTGTTTTTTTCTTCTTCTTCAGTGCTGCTATTCTTTTCCTTTGTCTTTAATTTGTATGAGAAGAATATTTATGTCTTGAGATTACATGTTGTATACATTACATTTGAAGTAGGCAACATTTTGTGAAGATACTCAATATGTTCAAAGAGAGTTTCTCTTTATGACTCAGGAGGAACCTAATTGAAAGAACTTTCCAGCATATTTTCTCTTATCTAGTAGAAATTATTAACATTCAGTTACAAGTGATATTAAGGAGAAAGTATATCTATCAATTTAATTACATTTTCCCTGTTTGATGAAAGAAAAAAAATGTAAAAGACGTATTCTCTGCGGAACGAAATAATACACATTTTGGATTTTTTCACAGTAAATTTTCCATGCCCTCCAACCAGGCCATACCAATGCAGAAATAATCATGTTTGTTTGAGACATGAGCAAATTTGTAATGGGATTGATGACTGTGGTGATGATTCAGATGAAGATCATTGTGGTAAATAATCTTAATTTTACACTCAAGAAAAAAACAGTCTTTTTTGGGGCGGGGGGGGAGGAACCTTGCTTGTCTTATTGTGTTTTCTCCAAAAGTAAGACCTACCCTGACAATAACTCCTAGCTTGATTTTTTGAGGGTGGGCCTAATATAAACCCTACCCCAAAAATAAGCACTAGTTTTGGGCCAAGGTGCATGCCTAAAAATCAAACTAAGGTGGGGGTGGAGCTTACCATTGCAGCCAGGCCTCCCATGGATTGATACTTGGCTCACCGGCCCACTTCTTCTGCGGCCAAAAGAGAAGCTTCATTCTGCATCTGAGAATGGAGCTCGGGCCTGCATTTTGCTGTCAGAGGCCTTTCCAGAAGGCCTGTGCAGCCGAGATCCATAGCTTGGTTCTCAGCTGCACAGGCCTTCTGGAAAGGCATCTGACGGCAAAATGCAGGCCCAAGCTCCATTCTCAGCTGCAGAATAAAGCTGCTCCTTCGGCCTCAGAAGAAGTGGTCCAGCTGGGCAGGGCTGTCAGTGCCACCACTGCAAGGTGAGTGAAAAGGATCCCTCCCCCCAAAAAAATAAGGCCTGGTGCCTCTTTGAGGCAAAAAAAAAAAAGACCAGGTCTTATTTTCGGGGAAACATGATAATTAACTGAGACTATAACTCACAGATCTCTAAAGATGGCTTGAGTGGCAGAATTCATTCTAGGGTAATGATTGTACAATAAGAACAATAAATTCTCCTTTGGTAGCTCTCACATACTATAGGTGTAAAGTAATAGCGCTCATTTGTATTTCTAGAATAGGAGTCATACTGGTATTCTCAGCAGTAAGTGGTATCCAAATGGCTCTTCAGAAACCTAGCTATCAGTTCAATATTGTGCTTCTGATCTTGCTTAATTTTGTTGTAGGTTGTTGTTTTTTCTTTATTGAAAGAACATTAATTGGACTGAAAGCTTTTGCTCAATAGGGTGAACTCCTAACTATTTATTTTAGAAAGTATTGTTCATGCTGAGGCCAGCAAAATATTGTATAAAATCAGTTTGACTATCAAATCTGAATAACTCCAAAATGACTAAACAGACTTGATGATGTCATCAGGCAAATGCTGCCATTATTTAATGACATATAAATTATGACATTTGACTGATGATGTCGACATACACATTTTCTAATTCATCCCCCATGGACATTCATGTATAGCCATCCCAAACATCTAGAACTTATTCTTTTTCTCCACGTCAAAAGATTGGAAAATAAGTGTGTTTGACTGATTATATGCCATTAAGTTGTTTTCAATTCCTGGTGGCCACATAGGCCTTTTTTCTCTATGATAAGGAAAATACATTCCTCCACCTTTTTTTGTTATTTCTTTCATTTGACATTCAGTTGCTTTAAACTGATATGGTGGCAGAACCCTACTTCAGATGAGTATTGTCTTTACAGTATGTGAAAAGCAACTATAATAGTGATCCTGCTCCCTACCTGTCAATGTGCATTCACCCTGTTCAGTACCCTTTTGCTGGCTTGTTATTGTCTTGAATTTATGAATAGAACAGACATCACTCTGTGAGCAATGTATTTCTCCTTTAGGCAATTGTAATATTGAGATCTGGGGCCTCATATTCTCTGCCCCAGGAGCAATAGAAAGCCTTTATTATTTTATGATTTCTACACAGCAGGCACCTACATGTCCAGGAACAGTATTCTGTAAAACCTTTTGCATTTATTTTATGAATAACAATAATATCAAAGGCTAAAAACAGTTGACTGCCCCCATGTGTCTTTTTGCAGACAAAACTACATATAAAGCCAGACCTTGTAAAAAGAATGAGTTTGCTTGTAGTAATAAGAAGTGCATACCTATGGCACTAGAATGTGATCAGTTTGATGACTGTGGAGATGGTTCAGATGAACAAGGCTGTAAAACAAGTAAGTTTGATTAAGAGAGGGACAGAAAAAAATACAGAATAGAATCTGAATAATCTAATCGATCTTAATTTTGTGTCAACGTGAACAGTACAAACTAAGCAACAGTTATTTTATGATAGATCCAACAATGTAACTCAAATTTTGATTACTGATATTTTACATATATCTTCATGAAGTGGATTCATTTATGGAATTTCAATGCTTGAACCATTGTGTTAGCATTGCCAGATACCTCATTGTTCTTCCTGTTTCAAGAATGTAAACAGTTATATTGTTGCATGTGGCTTGGTCTCCAACTTGCAGTTTTAGTTGTATAATGGATTTTTCACAGCTTTCTTTGAAGTTGCGAAAAATAATATTGTCTAAAGTGTCAGAATTGTCTATTAATATTTATACAGTTTATAATACCTGGATGCAGTACACTGTAAACATTTGCCTCAAATGCCCTCTATTTCTTGAACCAAAAGGAGGAAAATAGTTTTCAGTGCATATAAAAGTGCTTTTTGATTTAAGTTTTTTATTACTTCAGTCCTGGACACTAAAAAATGAAAAATATGCTAATCATCTAGTCACATGGAGAAGAATGGTAAGGAAAAGGAAAAAAATGAGAATGTTAATCCTTAAAGGAAGAAAAAAATGAAGACTGTGATATAGATCAGAGCATTGGGATCAGCGATTGTATAGGGCTGTGATGGCAAACCTTTTAAAGACCGAGTGCCCAAACTGCAACCCAAAACCCACATATGTATCATTGGGTGCCGGGTGGGCATGGCCCATTGGGTGGGTGTGGCCCATTGGGTGGGTGTGGTGCATTGGGTGGGTGTGGCTGCAGTGGTAACGGCAGATGGGTGGGACTAAAAAGTTCAATCAATCAATTTCAACTTTGCGAGATCTTTTTTTTTTCCTGTGAGAAGTTGAAATTGATTGATTGATTGAACCTTTTTTTTTTTTTTGCACACGCTGGCAGAGGCTTAAAGTGAAAAGGTTTTATAAAACCCAGTTGAAGGCCTAGGACTGGGGCGAGGGTACGCGTGCTCACAGAGAAGGCTCTGTGTGCCACCTGGGGCACGCGTGTCATAGGTATAGGGTATAGGGCATTGTTTAACTAAAATATGAGATTAGTGAGGAATACTATTCAATTGGAATTTATTTGTGATTTGAGAAAATAGTTTTCCTAGGCTGTAATAGAAAGTATCATAATTGTAGCTTCTTTAGGTAACCTCCCCAAAAAGAATGAATAAAAAAAGGGATGATAGGACTTTTAGAGATCATCAACCCTCCCAAATGTCTATGGGAATATTTCCAAATTTTCACCACAGTATATTTTAAAAAATTCATCATACTTTTAAAAAATAAAAATATGGTAGGGAATGAGGTAAGATAGTATATAACCACCACCAACAACTTATTTCCTAGATATTTTGTTTTCTTTGCCTGATAAGAATTAATGTGGGAGGAAGTAACACTAGAAAAAAAACCTGCTGATATTCTCAAAGAAAAAATGCTCGTTGCTCTCTAGGCATATCAATTAAACTCATTTATGTTCAAAGTTGATCTCTGTTTAAGGTTCCAATAAAATATGCAAAGTCATTATATTTGAGATTCTGCTGGCTATCTCCTTTACATATTTTATACACTTTAGTATGTAGTGGAAAACCAATTATTATATTAAATTTAACTTATTCCATCTGATACACAGAAAGGCCAACCATCCAATAAAAATGTATAGATTTGAATTTTTACAGTTTATTTCCAACATCCAATTCATTTGTACTCGGGGCTGAATATATGGTCTGAATCATATTTAAAAATAGATTCCTTGTAGATATTCCTTGTATTCCTCTCTCAATTTATTTTAATATCTATACACATACACACAGACACACAGAGATACACATTTAAAAAAAACATTAAAAATAAAACACTAACTCTTCTACATTTTCAAAAATGTTGTTGTTGTTGTTAGCTGCGAAGTCGTGTCCGACCCATCGCGACCCTATGGACAACATTCCTCCAGGCCTTCCTGTCCTCCACCATCCTCTGGAGTCCATCCAAGCTCACGCCTACTGCTTCAGTGACTCCATCCAGCCACCTCATTCTCTGTCGTCCCCTTCTTCTATTGCCCTCGATCTTTCCCAGCATTAGGCTCTTCTCCAGTGAGTCCTTCTTTCTCATTAGGTGGCCAAAGTATTTGAGTTTTAGCTTCAGGATCTGGCCTTCTAAACAGCAGTCAGGATTGATCTCCTCTAGGACTGACCGGTTTGATCGCCTTGCAGTCCAAGGGACTCGCAGGAGTCTTCTCCAGCACCAGAGTTCAAAGGCCTCAATTCTTTGGCGCTCAGCCTTTTTTATGGTCCAACTTTCACTGCCATACATTGCAACTGGGAAGACCATAGCCTTGACTATACGCACTTTTGTTGACAGGGTGATGTCTCTGCTTTTTAGTGTGCTGTCTAGATTTGCCATGGCTTTCCTCCCGAGGAGCAAGCGTCTTTTAATTTCTTGGCTACAGTCCCCATCTGCAGTGATCTTGGAGCCCAGGAAAATAAAATCTGTCACTACCTCCATTTCTTCCCCATCTATTTGCCAGGAATTGAGAGGGCCAGATGCCATGATCTTGGTTTTCTTAATGTTAAGTTTCAACCCAAGTTTTGCACTCTCCTTCTTCACCTGCAACAAGAGGCTCTTTAGTTCTTCTTCACTTTCTGCCATTAGAGTGGTATCATCTGCGTATCTAAGGTTGTTGATATTTCTTCCGGCAATCTTAATTCCTGCTTTTGATTCATCTAGCCCAGCCTTTCTCATGATGTGCTCTGCATATAAGTTAAATAGGCAGGGCGACAGTATACAGCCTTGCCGGACTCCTTTCCCAATTTTGAACCAATCAGTGGTTCCATGTCCAGTTCTCACTGTTGCTTCTTGACCCGCATATAGGTTACTCAAGAGGCAAATAAGATGGTCTGGTACTCCCATCTCTTTAAGAACTTGCCACAGTTTGTTATGATCCACACAATCAAAGGCTTTAGCATAGTCAATGAAGCAGAAGTAGATGTTTTTCTGGAACTCCCTAGCTTTCTCCATGATCCAGCGTATGTTGGCAATTTGATCTCTAGTTCCTCTGCCTCTTCGAAATCCTGCCTGTACTTCTGGTAGTTCTCGATCCACATACTGCTGAAGTCTAGCTTGTAGGATTTTAAGCATGACTTTACTAGCATGAGAAATGAGTAGGAAAGAATAAAAAAAAAGGTTCCTAGATTATCAACAGTCATTTAGGTAACTTCCAGCATATCTCCATTGAGGTCATCTTCCTTACTCTCTAACCCAGTTTAACAGATTTAGTGTCAAACTTAAGTTAAGAAATCCATCCAATAAAATCCTTCCTAGAGGCAATGAAATCATAACCACTCCTATTTTGAAAGTCTTATTTCCTTTTACCCAGAACCCCCAAACAACCTTCTTTGTTTCTGTTTAGAAACTCTAAAACCTGGAGCTAACACATAGAGATTGAAAGAAGATTAATCTTTTCCCAGCTTCTTTCTTGTTTTATCAACTAATTCCCCCCAGAGAGTTGAAAAGCAAAATAGGAACACTAGAGACACTGCAGGACCACCTTCTTGTTCACCTGATAAAGTGATAATTGCTTAATCATAAATTAGGCATTATTCCACATTTGGATGTGATGGTGGATCATGGTTAAAGTAGGTTAATCTATAATAAGCTATTGTTACACACTGTGGTAAAAGTACTACTCCATCGCCTATGCTTACTGGCTTAACATGTTGCATTAACTGAGTCATTCAGAAACTTCTAATTTGGAATAATAGGGAGGGGATTCAAGAGACATGCTGATCCTCCAAACTGTTGAAACATGGAGTCAGAGCTGAAATAGTTCCAAGCTTGTTTCAACCACAATAAGTTCTGTGATACTCTGGTTTTTATTAAGGCCGTATAAAAATAACTTCTGTTAAAATAAAATTTTGAAATATTATGTCTTTGTGTACTAAATTTTGCTTGTAGACAGAATCATGATTGTTCATAGTATAAAAATGTTAAAAAGTTTTATTTTGCAAACACTTAAATTTATGTTTGTTCTTAGGTTTGACTGAATACAACTGTGAAAATAATGTGAATCCTTGTGGTGATGATGCATATTGTAATAAAACCAAAACATCAATTTTCTGTCAATGTAAGCCAGGATTTCAGAGGAATAGGAGAAACTGGCAATGTGAAGGTATTTCTGAAGCGTTGCTTTGAAACATTCTAAAAATGTTTCATAACATTACTATGTGATGTTAGAAGTTTGATTTTAATAACAGTTAGAGTATAAAGGAAGTCATTTCATTTGTGGCAACTGGAATTACAGGGTTTTAAAAAAATTCTCCTGAAAGTTAAGCAGTCAAAATATAATGAGCATTTTTTAAATAGCAGCAAGAATTTAGTTGGTTTTGATATTTCTTGGAAAAATGTTCCTCCTAAAGCACCTTAAATCAGTAGAAATAGAACTCCGAATAAAAGTATGACTGCTTTAAGAGTTATATTAATTATAACACAATAGCTCCTTAAACACAGAAGTCTGGAAAAAGAAGAACTGTTTTTTTCCAAATATGCACTGCACTTTTTTATATGTACTGTACTTTGAAGTATGAACATTTCAAATCTGAGAGTTTTTGCATTCACTTCACATGAATTTACCAGTCTATATCAAAAATGCCCTTGATGTCTTATGCAGTGGCTTAGCGTGGGGGGTGCAGGGGGGGCCGGCCACACCGGGCGCAACATCTGGGGGGCGCGCTCGCACTCGCAGCTCCCTGCCCCTGCCTGGCTCACTCACTCTCTCTCACTGCAGTGCTGGCTGTGCGAATCCGATCAGAGCCGCCGGGTCGCCGCCCACTGTGGAGGGGCGCAAATTACTTGCCTTGCCCCGGGTGCTGACAACCCACGCTACGCCACTGGTCTTATGGAATATTTATAATTTGTGTTCATGCTTATGGTGACTGTTAAAATCTTCAATATTCAGCTAGATAGAATTCAGGAAATTTGAAAATGCTGAAATGTTTTGCTGATTGTACATGGATCAAAGATAAAAGCCTGCAGATTGTATTTATGCCTATGATCAGTAGTGGAATATTAAAAGGGGGAAAAGCAGCACCAGTGGGGTACGATGTCACACAGAAAAAATGTAGCTTGCATCATGACATGCAATACTGCTTTCAGCATTATAAAAATGCATTGGTTCCTATGGATGTCTATGACTATGATACATTAACCCAAGCTTGCACAGTTTATATTAGATAGAGGGTATCCCAGGCTTTGTACTACATGTAAAGGGTTGCATTCTAGAAATGAGCAGACCCAGGGCCATAGCCTTGGCTCAATTAAGTATAGGACTTCAGAGTTTAATGATGCTTTACAGAAATGGCTGTTTGGCTGTATTTTTTCTATCAGTGCTTTATACTACCAAAATATTGTTTATGGATTGTTTTGAACTATGTTAAATTTGTTTCCAAATTTTAATACCATCGTCCCATCTTTTTGCAACAGCTTATGTATAACTTGAAACAAATAATAAAGAATTTTCTTTTCTAGATATCAATGAATGTCTAATATTTGGCATCTGCTCCCAGCTCTGTATCAATGTAAAAGGGTCATATAAATGTACTTGTGAAAAGAACTATAAAGAGAAAAATAGTAGCTGCATTGCAAAAGGTAAGCTGACAAAAGAATTCATGATATTGGTGCACACAGCAGTCATGACTCTTTTGTGCACAATGGCATTGTAAATAAGCATATAACAGAACATGATGTTTCTACCCCTGAATTGAAACATGATGTTTCTACCCCTGAATTGAAACAAAGCAGTATGGTAATTTTGATGACAAACCATCTCTTTTATAATCTGATTTGAAATTTTTCACAGTCCTGCATATATTAGAAAATGTGAACAGATCTACTATTTTTCTGACCATGCTAATGCATTGTTTCACTGCATGGCATACTTGTCTGGGACTGAGGAGGAAAGACAAAGCATTATTAAACTTTATTGGTATGTCCTGTGTGCGCATGCTCAAAAAAGGAGCACACAGAGAAAGTTTTTTCTTAGGTTCCTATTTGAGATTGAAAGCCTTAAAATCATATAATGCTGTTTCTGTTTTAAGAAGAATTGCTTATGCATCTGAATTTTGTTAATATATATTAAATCTTGCATTTATTACACTCATTTAATTATTGAAAGCAATAAATTAAAAAGTAATTTGTTTGTAGTTCTTGATTCAAACCATATGATTCGCTTGTCAGTGGGAGCCTCCATTGATTGTAATAGACTATTTTCTGTGAATAGAAATAGTTGTTTCTCAGAATGGTTAATCAGAATCCCAATCCTTTCCTTAAATACACTAATACTTTGATTCTAGAGACATATACACTCTGTTTGAAATATTGGTAATATTACTGAAATTCTTTAAAATGACTAAGATATATCCCCTGGTGAGGAATCAACAAGTTTCCTTTTATTTCTGCTTTCACATACATTTCGACTGTAATGGAGACGTCATTGGATTACTAATATTTACACATAAAACTTGCAATTTTAGATAATAAAACTGTACAACTGCCATGTACTTTCCATTATTTATTCTTAAAATATTTCACAGCACCCTTCATTAGTAAATATTCCACAGCAATTTACATAAATGAAATAGAGGAACTTTAAGATACAAAACAAGCAGCCATTTACTTAAAGCTACTGACCTTTTTAAAAAATCACCTGAAAATAACATATAATGCCTGGTATCTGGGGAAAAAAATTGGCATCAAATGAATGTCTTAGGAAAATCTCTCAGGTCATCTGAAATTAAACTTTTCTTCTAGCTGCTTCTCTGGAAAGAAGAATCCAACAGTGTTGTCTAAGAGTATTCCTCTTCAAATAAGTCTATTTGAAATTTATAATTTACTCAAAAATATAGAAAGCATATATAAAACATTAAAATAAATGAATTGCCTTTCCTTTTAATAGTTGAAATTTACTTTATTTTTGTATTTCATTACAATAATTTCCAGGCTCTGAAGATCAAGTTCTCTACATTGCTAATGACACTGATATCCTGGGTTTTGTATATCCATTCAACTACAGTGATGTTCATCAACAGATTACTCATATTGAACATAACTCAAGAATAACTGGAATGGATCTGTATTATCAAGGGGAAATTATTATTTGGAGTACTCAATTTAATCCAGGAGGCATTTTCTATAAAAAGGTCAATGGGGGAGAAAGAAGACAAAGCAGTAGCGGTGTGATAGTAAGTCAACAATGCTGAGATATTTTGCATGTTTTTATTTTGGAATTCTTTGTTTTTCTTTTTTCACTTAAATGTGACAGTTTCAAATACAAAAAGTTCCAATTCTTTGTCCTTGTTAAACCCAGTAAGTCAGTATAGATTTACAATAATGTGAAGCCATGGGTTGTATTGTGGTGGTGGTGTAATGGTTAAAATGCAGTATTGTGGGCTAATTCTGCTGACCGCCAGCAGTTCGGCAGTTTGAGTCTCACCAGCTCAAGGTTGGCTCAGGCTTCCATCCTTCCAAGATTGGCAAAATGATGACCCAGATTGTGGTGGTAATAGGCTGACTCTGTAAACTGTTTAGAGGGAGCTGTAAAGAACTGTGAAGCTTCGACTCAACCCTGACAAGACTGAGTGGCTTTTCGTGTCGGCATCCCTGGAAATTCAGTTTATTCCATCTCTTGTCATGAGGGGTGAGCTATTGCCCCCCGTAGATAGGGCACGCAACTTGGGGGTCCTGCTAGACTCACAGCTCTCTTTAGAAGAGCATATTGGAGATGTGACTAGAGGGGACTTTGCCCAGGTTCGCCTGGTGCGCCAGTTGCGGCCCTATCTGGAACGGGATGCCTTGCGTACAGTCACCCATGCGCTTGTTACCTCTCGTCTGGACTACTGTAATGCTCTCTACATGGGGCTGCCCTTGAAGACCACTCGGAGGCTCCAACTGATACAGAATGCAGCCACGCGAGTTGCACTGGGAGTCTCCCGATACTCCCATGTTACATCTCTCTCCGTGAGCTGCATTGGCTGCCAGTTGTCCTCCAGGTGAGATTCAAGGTGGTGGTAATGACTTACAAAGCCCTACATGGCATGGGTCCGGATTACCTACGGCAGCACCTGTGGCAAGCGTCGATTTCCCTCCGTCCAGTGCGCTCCCACAGAGAGGGCCTCCTCAGGGTGCCTCCGATCAAAGAATGTCGATTGGTGGCCCCTAGGGGAAGGGCGTTCTCTGTGGGTGTGCCAGACCTGTGGAACTGCTTGCCAGTTGAGCTCCAGATGGCCCCCGACCTTCGCTCCTTCCGGCGGGATCTAAAAACTTATTAATTTGAGCAATCCGGCCTGGTTTGATGGGTTAATGGGTTGGGGTTTTAATATGGTTTTAATTATTGTTTATAATTGGGCATAATATTTAATTGTTTTTAACTTTTGTACATTGTTTTATATTTATTGCCCTGTACATCGCCCTGAGTCCTTCGGTAGAAGGGCGGTATAAAAATTCAATAAATAATAATAATAATAATAATAATAATAATAATATAAGTCTAAGTGCTATTGCTATTGTACCTGGAACTGATTTTTACTGTGATTAAAAAAATGTCTTCTTCAATGTGAACCTGTTTATAGTTATAATCACCTTAAGAATAAAAATATTTATACTTGTTGGAGTTCGATAGGTCATGACCAAATAAAATATATTTAGTGCCTGTAAAATGTGCCACCCTGGGAATACTTCTTTGTTACTATAATACAGACACTATCAGAAGAGAATATATATAGCCAGTGTTTTTTTTTTCTAAAAAGAAAAAGGTGCCAGAACTCTCATCTTGTTAATCTTTTATTTATATAATTTTATTTATATATTTATTTATATAATTAAAAATTATATATTCAATTCTTAATGCATCTTTCAGGCATTCACCAAATATACTAGAATTTGTTGTGAGCATCTCCTTAAATACACACAGCTCATAAGCCGGACCTGCCTATATTAGCAACCAAATTATTAATGGCTTGTGCATACCATTTTAAAGATATGATCACATTGGTTCAAGTGAATGAGATGCTCCTATAACCCAAAATGCATGCTATTAATTCATCCCTACCAAAATAGTTATTTTCATCAGACTTATTTCATGATGAACTTAGAACACTAAGTTCCATTTTATCAAATCAAACATGAAGACAGCATAGCAGGCTGCAGTAGGGGTGAAAAATTGTGGGATAGCTCCCCCATGTTTATATACTTCAGGTGGGGATAGTAAAGATGTTTGTCTACTTGAAAAATGATGTGTTGCACTTTTAATAGAGGAGGAGACAACTTTTGCATATATAGTATGACATATGTTGAGTTTCTTTTGGAAGGACTAGCAGTGGGAGATAACAGATGTCTAATACTAGTGCATATGCTGCCTTCAACATATATGTGTTTAATTGATGGAGTCATGTTAATTACAAGATAATGAATTGCAAAGAAATTGTTATTAATACCTAAGTTAAACATTTTGTTTCTATTTCTTTACAACTGCTGATAAAAATGGCCTGGCTATGTTCAAATTATACACACAAGAGAACAGGCTTAGGTAAGGGGGAAAGTGTTACAATTCAATCTATTTATGAATATGAATGAATATGTCCATAATTGCCCAGTGTATTCTAACAATGATATAGAACTGTGCTATGAGGAGTTTACAATTTACATTTCTTATTCTTGGGGAATTAATGACAGAAAGAAAATGGATTGAAAAAAATAGATGCAAAAGTAACATTAGATAAATATGAGAAAATATAGTTGCATTTCCTTAAGTAATTTATGAAAAAAATGCTTAAGATTACCACTGCAGATAGATGTACAAAATCTGCAAGAATCCAGATAACCACTAAAATAGTAGCCATGAGACACAGTTCTTGGCTGAGGGAGTAAAGGAGATTATCTTTTAGAAAGCTAACTTTCACTCTCAGGGGCCATTGAGGACCACCTCCTGAGCTTGGAGCTAAGTAGAGTCAAATCTAGTTAGTGCTTGGATGGCTGACTGTCAGGAAATCTCAGAAATGTAGGTTAGATTGGGCAGTTGGGGGTGGGGGATGGGGACGTAAGAACACTATAAAGGAGACAATGCAAACCAGTTATCTACTGTTGCAAAAATAAAGGCTACTCAGATGTCTCCATGAAATGAACAAGAGAGGACGGAAGAAAAGTTTACCTTGCTAATCCTGCATGGTTCTAAAATTAAGAAATGCCCTCCCTTGGGAAATGCATTTAGCCTCAACTTTTTTTAGAAAATGAATTAAGACACAGCTTTTTAATGAGCATTTATAAAAAACATATTATTTGTCACGCGCTCCGAGATCTCATTTCTGAGCAAAAACAAAGGAAGAAAGTTTTATTTTGCCTCAAGGACAAATCAAAACATCACCACGGCTTCACCAAACTGGCAAAGAAACAATTTGAGAAGACCTCTTCTATAAATACAGCCTCCCTAGATCGGGCCGATGAAATCATGCCCTGCTGCAAACTAACAGGCAGCACCAGCCTGCAACCAACCTAAACACAGCGATCTGGCGACGGACAGACACAGCCAGTGTCGTAATTCATAGGAACTTTAATGGACCTCCCCCCAGGCCCTCTTCCTTCACACCTGCTGCTAAGCCACAGCTCGGGCAGCCTCGCATGTTTCCTCTGAACTTGGTGCGCAGCCGAGACCATAGCAGCATCTGCCTCCTCTGAATTTCTTCCCCCGTTCTTCAGGATTGATGTGCAAATGTATTTGCCTCGCCAGACCTCCCCAGTCCCCTCTCCAGAAGGAGAACAAAGAAAGACCCTATTGGCTTTTGAAAGCCAATAGAGGGAGTAGCACAGCTTGTGCAAAAGTTGAAAAAATCCTTTAAAAAATGGTGCCGGAACGCCATTCTGAGCATTCTATGAGAAAAAAAGCCCTGTATATAGTTCAGGATTGAACTGTGGAGTCCTTGGTGTTCTCTAAGTTTGGTTGTTTTCTTGCAGACTAGGATGCATTACCCAAGTAGGTAACATTCAGTGCTAGCTGAAGATGTTCAGTGGTGGCACTAGAAGCCATTACCTAATCAAGTGCAAACAACCAAGCTCAGAGAGTGCCAAAAACTGCATTTGATACCAATGTTTTTTATTTCTTTGTATGCCCAAATATCTCCTACGTAGGCTGCAACAAGCAATACAGTAGATTTCAGTACTTCTCAGCTTTGATGTTGTTTATTATCATGTTATTTCTAATTAACAATATCCTGATTTGGCCAATTATCGATGTCCTAAATATATCACAAAGAACTTGATGGAATGCCTTCCCTTTAAGTGAAGGGTCAGCAGTGCAACTGTGGCAGGTAGGACACTTAGTCCATGTTGCACCATTTTTTACAAATATTAGAAGAATTCTATTGATGCTCTCAATAGTGCAGTTATCTTGAAGCACATATCATTCCCTGCAGTACTTTCTATAATGCCTTTTGAGCATTCTGAGTTCTTGTCTGAGAAATTTCTGTGTATGCAGTATGTGGGGGTGTGTCTGCAGAACTTTAGACTTCTCAGAGATTTGTATACTTAAGAAAGTAAGCATGAGCCTATTTTCTCTTTATCATGAGTCCTACGGGAATAGGGCGGTATATAAGTTAAATAAAATAAATAAAATAAATGTGGATTTTAGTGAAATTTGGTATTTTTCACTTTCATTTCTATTTTATTTTATCTTATCTCTTATTTTATTTTATTTTCTCAAATAGATTGTGATAACAGTAAAATAATAATAATAATAATAATAATAATAATAATAATAATAATAATAA
>JAKJMR010018643.1:126044-146536 GCA_024449315.1 Daboia siamensis | reverse complement strand
AATAATAATAATAATAATAATAATAATAATAATAATAATAATAATAATAATAATAAACCATCTACTATATAAGGATGACTTAAAACTGTATGCGAAAAGCCACACTGAACTTGAATCAATAGTGCAGTTCAACTGTTTAGCAGCGACATCAGAATGGACTTTGGACTTGGAAAATCTGCTATACTATCCATGCAATGAGGAAAAGTGGGAAAAATAGAAGGAATAGAACTGGGAAATGGAAGTATTATGGAAGCACTAGCAAAGGATGACAGTTACAAATACCTAGGCATATTGGAAGCAGATAACATCTTGAATGGAAAAGTCAAAGAGTCAACACAAAAGGAATACATCAGAAGAGTCCGCAAAATACTAAAATCAAAGCTGAATGGTGGAAATATAATTAAAGCCATTAATACATGGGCAGTCCCAGTGATACGCTACCCAGCAGGAATTATCAACTGGACATTGGCCGAATTGGAACACCTAGACTGGAAAATGCGAAACTTTTGAACATGCACCATGCTCTACATCCACGAAGTGACATCAACAGATTGTACCTGCCAAGAATAATAGGGGGCAGAGGGCTACTGCAAATCCACCAAACTGTAGAAGAAGAAAAATGAAGTTTGAATGACTATGTGAATCAAAGTACAAAAAAATTGCTGCAGGCTTTGAAAACAGAGCGCATTATCAAAATAACAGAAACAAAGGCAGAATATAAGGAAAAATGGCTGGATGATAGATTACATAGATGGAAAACGAAAGCTTTGCTTGGACAACATTTGAAAAAAATTGAAGGAAAATGTGATAACAACTTGACATGGGCATGGCTTAAGATGGGAACCATCAAGAAAGAAACAGAAGGCTTAATACTGGCTGCTCAAGAACAAGCACTACAAACTAATGCCATGAAAACAAAGATACAAAAATCTACTGACAATCCAAATTGCCGACTTTGCAACAACAAAGCTAAAACTCTTTCACATTTAATATGTGAGTGCAGCAAAATCGCACAAACTGATTACAAAGCTAGACATGACCAAGTTGCTAAACTAATCCCCTGGACATTGTGTAAAAAATACGACTTGCCTGTGTCTGAAAAGCCATGGGAACATAGGGTGGAAAAGGTTGTTGAGAATGAGAGGGTGAAGATCTTGTGGGACTTCAGAATACAGACAGATCGCTATTTGGAACACAACATGCCAGATATCACTGTTGTAGAGAACCGAAGCGTACAGCTGATTGATATCGCTGTACCAGGAGATGCTAGAGTCGAAGAAAAAGAACTGGAAAAAATTATGAAATACCGCAACCTGGCCATCGAAACTGCACGATTATGGATGAAATGCGTAACAGTGATACCCATTGTCATTGGTGCACTGGGAACTATGTCCAAAAACTTTACAAAACACATCAAGAAATTGCAGCTTCCTGCAATAACTCCAGCAAAGCTACAAAAAACTGCACTACTCGGAACATCTTACATTTTAAGGATATACCTGGTTGATACCTAGGATGCTGGCAGCAACCCGTGTCAACCATTAGTGCCAGTCAATTTGAGTGTTCAGTTGACTGAGTTTCATGTTTTATGAATAAGTTTTATAATCATCATCATCATCATCATCATCAAATGTTTTGTCATAGCATAATTATTTTAACATTTTATTACTTAAATATTTTGAACTTTATTTTAATTTATTGATAGTTATTAATAAAACAATCATGTGTAAACATATGTACACAAATATGCCTGCAGAAATGATTACTCAAATTAATAAGATTTGTCCATTTGACAATCTAAATTATATTGCGTGATTGTAACTGAAGCTAGTAATACATCAGTCTTGAAATAGTTATTCTATATGTATTTACGGTGCATATTTATAAATTAAATTGTAACTTCAAAATAAAAAAAATTGTAGATATTGAAGGAAAAGTCATTGTTTCCTGTACATTATTTATATATCAATGCATATATTCCTAATAATTTAATTTTAAGAATAGAAGAATAAAAAAATTAAGAATGGTATATATTTGTATTTTAAAACTTCAGGAAAATATACTGCTCTGGAATAGTATTTAAGTTGGGTAAGCCCCAGGTGACTTCCTTCTGTTCCATGTTGGCTTTTCTGTGAACAGTGAAGACTCTTTGCAAGAGATAGAGTATCTCTGTAATAGCCCAGAACCATAGTTGCAAGTCATGTAGCTATAAAGAATGTCACCCACCAGGTATTCTGATTTGATTTTAGGACTGCATCCTGGCTTTGCCAGGCACAGTCATTAAAATGAAAAAAGTGAAGAAGAAAAAACCCAGCTTGCTGAAGAGGGACAGGCAGCTCCTCTCCATGCACAGATTCAACCTTCTTTTCTCCAGCCCAGAGCTGCATTTCCCTCCTGGAGACATTCTGCCCAATACAAGGCAAAATAAATCTGTTAGGCAGACTTTTTATTCTCAGAGTGAAAAAGTCAATTTTCACCCAGCCTCCTTGACAGCAAAAATGCTACTTAGTGGAGAGATTCACTGGAGTCCATTTTCAACCAGCCTCATAGACAGGAGATTCCACCCAGCATGGGACAAAATCAATGAAGCAGTGTTTTTGCTATCAAAAATGGCTGAAAAAGATCCATCCTGAAATGCAAGCCGAAAACCAAGCTTGGATTTCAGGATGGACTGTTTTCACCAACCTCCAGGAATCAACCAGGTGACTGCAGCTTGTTATCTTCCCTACTAAATTCCCTGTTGATTTTGTGGGGTAGCCAGGAGGAAAGATTGCAAATGGCAATCACATGATTTCAGGGTGCTTGGCAATCCATCATTAGTGTAAGCTGATTGTCAAGTGTCCAAATTGCAATTACATGACCATGGAGCTCTGCAACATCCAAAAGTTAGGCACTGGTTGTAAGTTCCTTTATTTAGCACTGTTGTAATTTCAAGTGAGCTGGGCAGGACTGGAGCCTCCTGTCAACACCAACTGGTACTAACCCCAGAGGAAGGAGGAGAATCAGCACAACACTGTGCTGCCAAACCCCAACTTTCAAGCTGGTCCAGAAGGATACCATGATCAGTGGTATAGAAGGCTACTGAGAGGTCAAGAAGAGCAAGGATGGATGCACTACCCCCCTCCTGCTTCTGCCAGTGGTCATCTAAGAGTGACATCAATGCTATCTCAATTCCATATCCAAGCCTGAATCCTGAGTGAAAGGGATCCAGACAACAATCTGCTTCATCCAGAACCCTACAAACTTGCTGTGCAACAACTTTTTCTACAACTAACCTGGGCATTTTATGCCCCCCAGGCCACATCTGACCCTTTAGCTGTCCCGGTCCAGCCTGCATGAGGTCAATCAGAAATCAGAAATTAAATGTGAAAAGGTGTGCTGCAGGAGGCAAGAGAAGAGGCTGAGTCGAGTTCAACTCTGCACAGTTATGGTGCACTCCTTCAGTCGATTGGTTGAGTTTTTTCACCTGTTTGCTAACCCTGTCAATTGATACTGCAAATCCCATTTGCAGTATCATTGCTACTATATGGTCCCTTTAGAGCTATCCTTTGCTGTATATACCAATAAAGAAATTACAAAATGGCAATTGCAAAACCTTAATGGCTTAGAAACTATATGGAAGGCAAAGAAATATAATATGCAAAGCAATTGTGGCAATCTATGAAGCATAAAGTATTTTTAGAGAAAAATAAATTTGAAGTCATCATAACCTAATAAAATATACAAATATTTATACTTTAAATGTTCTTCCAAGGTCAATGTTAAAGTGCTAGGTTTCTTTATAGACCAATCAGGTTAAATAAATATATAGCAAACCAATTTTAAACATCTTTTTTTTTTTGCTTTCTTTCTAGTGTCCTGAATTCAAACGCCCTAGAGACATTGCAGTTGACTGGATAGCTGGAAACATTTATTGGACTGATCATTCCAGAATGCATTGGTTTAGTTATTATACAACTCATTGGACAAGTTTAAGATATTCCATCAATGTGGGACAAATAAGTGGACCAAACTGTACAAGACTCCTTACAAATATGGCAGGAGAACCATATGCAATTGCTGTAAATCCTCTGAAAGGGTATGTTGTTAACAAGAACTTTTATGATAGGCATTATGTTAGGCATAGTAAAGGTAAAGGTTCCCCTGCACATGCGTGCTAGTCGTTTCCAACTCTAGGGGCCAGTGCTCATCTCCGTTTCAAAGCTGAAGAGCCAGCGCTTGTCTTAGGACGTCTCCGTGGTCATGTGACCAGCATGACTAGATGCCAAAGGCGCACAGAACGCTGTTACCTTCCCACCGTAGTGGTCCCTATTTTTCTACTTGCATTTTTTACGTGCTTTCGAACTGCTAGGTTGGCAGAAGCTGCGATGAGTAACAGGCGCTCACTCTGTTACGTGGCACTCGGGATTCGACCCGCCAAACTGCCGACCTTCTGATCGACAAGCTCAGCGTCCTAACCCACTGAGCCACCGTGTCCCTTTATGTTAGGCATTGTATAGTGCAAATGCCTCTGGAAAGACATAGCTTCTGTGTCTGCTTGGTCCTTCTCTTCACAGAGAAGAAAATTAGGCCTTTCTTGCCTGCTCCTTTACTTGTTGACAAACTCTCATTTAAAATTATCAAAATGCAAATTCCCTATGCGATCAGCAAGAATGACTTTAACATTTTAATTTAAATAATAGCCAGTTGAATAGTCCAATGGAGCCTGGTAAAAAGCAGAAATATGAATATGTAGAAGTCTGAAACAGACATATTTCATACCAAAACTAATATACAGGAGAGCACTGAAAAGTTGGGGGCCAGAGTTATAGATCTTTTCTGAAAGGACAGTGATCAAAGTCAGACTAAAGACCACTGCAAAGCCTGCATTTAGCTTTGTCACAAAACTGATATTGTCCCATATATTTCAGTTTTCACTACTTGTTTCACTTGAACCAGATTACATCTATACTGCCTAGATAGAAGGTCCACTTATTACAATTCAGACAGTGGCTAGCAGTTCCTATTTAGAAACAAAACAAACCATAGCTCGGTAAAATAAGCCACTGGCTTATTATCATGCATCCCTAGCTTATTATTCTATGTAAATGTTTATAATGTAATACATATAATGCAATACATATAATGTAATGTAAGAACATTATAGCCCATCCATAATTAACCAGAGATATTAAAATATTCCATGACAAGCTATCATGTACATGGTGTAGGATTTATGTCTGGGCATTATTCTCATTCGTTTTTCATTTGGGTTCGTGAAATAGAGTTTCCTCAGTTTCAAAATAAATCGGTAGCTTTGTGAATTCTCAGAAGGACCCAAAATGAATAAACTGACCGATAGCAGCAGGCTCTTTGTGTTAAGTATTATGGAACAGTACTATGTGATTTGTGTTTGGGATTTCCAGCATGATGTATTGGACTGTAATTGGAGATCGTTCTCATATAGAAGAAGCAGCGATGGATGGTACTTTGAGGAGGATAATAGTACAAAAAAATATACAAAGACCAACAGGTACAGCTAAATTTTTATAAAACATTATATATTAATGGACTCCATTTCAGCTAAAAAGTATTAAGTTATTCTGGGCTATATTGCAGCCTAACAATAATCCTGATTCTGTGTTTTTTGTATTATTTTCTATATACGGCAAGAATTACTTTTTTCCATTTTTTCTCCCTTGATGTTGCAAGTATGTATTTTCCACAGAATCATTTTTTTCTGTTATTCAAATGTCACATACAGATTATACTTTTAGGATGACATAACCTTGCAATGTATACAACAATATAAATATATACAACTATATAGTACTTGTTTTTTGATGCTTATTAATTCAGTCATAGGTGTCTACAAGAGGGATTAAGTGGGGCAAATGACAATGATCTACCCAGAGTTGCATTTTAAGATAAGTAGCCATACCAATCTTTTAAATGAATAAGAAATGAAATGTGCACCACAATGTTGTGACACATAGTACATTACTTACATCCATTCACTGGTTGGGCAATGAACGGTTCATCTTGTTTCCATCATTTTGATTTGTGCCTGACTATTCTGATTGCAAAAGAAACAATTTTAAAAATTTCCACACATGATGGCAAATAAGTTATAGCTGCATTTGACCATTACATGTTTTTTTAATTTCAAATATTTTATTATAATAAAATAAGATAATAAATAAAATAAAAGATTTTAAAATAAGAAAAATAAGAAATCAATTCATGTGATATTTCCTTACTAACCTAACAGGTTCATAAAAAGGATTACACAACTGCTGCTTTCTGACTATTAAAATGAGCATCATACAAATAAATCAATATTCACATTGTTAAAGTTCATTATACAGATAAATTAGTATTAATATTTTATTCAATCAATCATTGATAATATTAGATACAGGTAAGCCATTATCTTCACATGTGACTAAGAAGAAAAATGAAGGACAATGTGTGAAATAATGCATTCACATCATTCTTATTTGTACAGTAAACAATGTCCTTCAGTGATTATAACCATTCCTTAAACTCGAATTTTACTAGGAAACATTTTTTAACAGTATAACAGAGTTGACCTAACAATCTTTATATTGATTTTAGAATGTAGGTGTAATATATAAAAGTTATGCAAAGAATATAAACATACACTTTTAGAAAGTGGCATGAAAAATGTACAGCTTTTTGTAAGTACATTTATACATACATTATACAAACTGTGGCATTAGATATCTGTACATCCTACATATATCTGTGATATTTTTGCTATAGAATACTATACGTAAGTTTCCTTGGTATAGAATGAAATCCTGGGAATCCGAGAAATACTGGAGACTTACAGTAGCAAAGCAAGCAATTAAAAAAGATTGTGTTTTGAATCCTTCTGAGAAACAAGAAAGACTAATACAATGTTATATTATTTCTGTTTTTGCCCTTATGTACTAGTGTTGTTAGGAGCAATTATTATTCTTATTTGCATACATAAGTGTTCTCAGTATTGACATAAAAGTTTTACGTATCATTTACAGTGTATGAATCAAGTGTACTTTAAAATATTAACAAAGAAGTGGCAGACTGCAACACTCTGAACAAACTCCTGTATTACTGAGTTTTTTTAAAGTTCTTTTGTTAAAGATTGGACAAAGTCTAAATTAAATGTCCACACTGATCCTGGGAAAAGTTGGAACTGATTTAAAGTACAGTAGATAGCTGTAATGTTTGTAATTGTTCTGAAGTGAAAATCAGATGTCAAGCATGGCCAATCTTAATCTGAATTAGAATTCAGTAATACTCATTACAAGCAAATTTTTACTTTGGAAAATGTACATTGATTCCATTGTAATTAATGCTGAATGTGAAATCAATATTGCAAAGTGTAGTACTTTGTTGTGAGCAGACAAAATATAGGAATTCAATAATATTCAACTTACTTATTATGATCAATTCATTGGTTCTGGATATGTCTTCATTTAGTTACTTAGACCTTATAGTGGTTTTATGAAACCTTATAATAGATTTATTTTATTAAATTTGTAGCCAGTTTAGTTAAATAAATGAATGTGGTAAATTTGATTTTTCTCATTACATGTTTTTCTTCTTTAAGTTAATTCCATCTTTTTTCTTTTTATATTTGTGATTTAAAAAATAATCTGCTTAAAAATATTTACATTTACATTTTTTAGCATACATTTTAATTTGCTTAATTTTTAGCATACATTTTCTACCACCATCTCTTAATTTTTTTGTATCCATTTTATACTAGTATCTGAATTTTTCTACTTTTTTGCGTATTTAGTGTGATGGAAAGCAGTTTTTCCTAAGTAGCATGTATTTCTAATAACCTTTTTCTAATATCTTCATTTTTTGCAACTGGGAACTGCATCAAGTCTAGAAACATGACTTTCAATTTAAATATGTAGTCTAGGAATTGATGGAGGGGTTTCCTTCAAATTTATTTTTACCTCTAATTTAGGTCCTCTTTTATTCCATTAATGTTGTAACATCCAAATACAAACTACTGTATAGGCAGTTCCTGATTTATACCAGAATTCTTTCTCAAATACTTTTGCATCAAGCAGTTGTTATATATAACTGCATGCTCAAACACTGTAGCCAGTGTTCTTGTGCATCTTTGTGAAAGGATGGATTTAACTATGTCAAGTGTTACATAACTATCTGCACATTGGGACTAACTGCAGTGTTCTATGGAGAAATCCAAATCTAGAAGAAGACCTCACCTATTATTTTGTATAGTGATGTAAAAATATCTAGGACTAGGAGATCATTTTCTTATGCAGTGTTTTAAATTCAAATTATTAAATAATATGCTTACAGGTCTAGTGGTTGATAACTTCAGTCAACGCTTGTTCTGGGCTGATTTTGAATTATCAATAATTGGCAGTATTCGTTTTGATGGCTCTGATTCAATTATATGTGTTGGCAGCAAACAAGGTACGTATATATTTATATATATGTTTGAGGGTTCTGCTCAGTATCTTACCTGTTCCCAGCATTGCACTTTTCTGGACAGAGAGCTCTAATGTTCCCAGGATCTTTTGGAATCATTCTTTCAGCATTGCAGTCACAGCTCCGAGTGTTCACACCACCATTGAACCAGTTTGACCTTTACTTTTCACACTCTCTTTAATTCCTACTTAAGGCCTTGGTACTTCTACAGCTTCTCAGACTCCTTCTTCCTGATTTTGCTGTCACTTTGCACCACTACATTTATGACCATCGCTATCTTCTGTCCTGTATACTATCACAATATCTGTGAAAGTATTGATTGGCCAGTACCTACCTATCAATCTGGATCTGGAAGTCCCACAAGATCTTAGCCCTGTTATTCTCAAAGGCCTTCTGTGGAATCTTCCATTTGGTCTTGGGCGGGTCTAGACTATACATTACACAGTTGTTCCTGTACACAATGGCAGTTACTTGCTTGGACTGTTAAATATATGCTGTTCCTGCCTGCATCTTACATTGTGAGGTCTTTCTAAAGGTGCTTAGTGCCTGTTCTTGTGCTGCTATGATCAGTGCTTCAGTGCTGATCATTATCTTCCATTATCTGTTGATGGTACATCCCATACAGAATCTTGTCTTCCTGTAGTATTTCCTTTGTCTAAACGTCCTTCCATATCTGCTGCTACCTCAGGAATTCTCTCAGCACCATATCAATGGGTTCCATCTTACTCATGTGGACACTCTGGGTTTTGTTCTGGACAGTAGCTCTGACACTCCTCAGACTCCACCTGCCCATTTTCTGGCTGCTATACAGTTTCTGGGTGTTGGGATTCAGGTAGAAGTCTCCATCCATTATGAGAAGCTTCCAGGTCTCCACATTGGCAGCCTCCATGTCCTTCTTGAGCCAATTCACTATATCAGCAAGGTATCTAATAGATGGCAGGGCATACGTGTTGATGATTGATGGTGTGGATCTTGTTCTTTTCATTGAGCTGGGTCTTCAGGTCCTTATTTTTTGATTGTATTTAGAAGTTGCTGTCTTCCTTATCTTGTCTTTCTGGCTGCCATATGATTGTGAGATATCAAGGTACTTGTAGCTAGGGTCTATGTCTGGTATGACCTGGTAGTTTTACTCCATTGGTGTTAATTATCTTTTGTCTCTTTTGTCTCTATCCAGCCATATCTTTTCTTTCTCCTATATGTTCTTTCAGTTTTGTTCAGTTTCTACTATTTGTGTCTCTGCTGTTCCTGTATTGTTGCATTGCACTTGGGATTATGTTTTAGTTGGTTCTTTGGAGAACAAGACATTTATCTTCTTGACCTCTGCTTCTCTAATATATCTTCTTAAACTAGTAGCCAGTGCTCTAAAACCTTGTTTAGCAGTCTCTAGGGCTTCACATGGAAACAGGAGCTGGTATTTGTTTTCAGTAGCCAAGTAGTTCCACCAGCTTACTAACTTCTCTCCAAGTTGCCTTGATCTCAGCTTCTAACCTCATTTTCTAGGGGATGGGAGTGAATCTACCACTTCTTACCTTGATTGTGTAATCAATCACCTCCAGAATTACAGAGGCTGTAATGTGTACAGTTTATTGGTTTGCATTACTAAGGATTGTTATGAAGGCTCTATTGGCATTTTCAAGTATACTATATGTATATACTTCTCCACTGAGCATTAGTAATTTGTCATGAGGATTGACTGTTTAGCTAGTTTATAAATTTTAAATTTACAAATAAGCAAAATAAATTAAGATAACTGGAGATTCTTAAGGAAAGATTAGACAGCCTTTTGTCCAGAATTGTATAGGGCATGGGTTGGCAACCTGCGGTTCTGGAGCCGCATGAGGCTCTTTCAGCCTTCTGCAGTTCCCAGCCATTTGCAGAGAGAGAGAGACAGAGACATAGAGAGGCACTTGTGCTTTCCTTCTCTGTCTCTCCGTCTCTCTGTCTCTCTGTGTCTCTCTCTGTGTCTCTCTCTGTCTCTCTCTCTGTCTCTCTCTCTCTCTCTCTCTCTCTCTGTGTGTGTGTGTGTGTGTGTGTGTAACTCACGCTGTTCTCTGAGAAGCTGACAAGCTTATTGGGTGGGGCTCCTGCCTTTGCTGCATCTCCACAGGAAGCAGGAAGCAGCAGGAGAGCCAGCCCAATAAGAATGTGTGTCAGCTTGTCCAGAACAGAGTGAAGCCAGCTTGCCAGGTGAGCAGAAGTTTGGAGAGAGAGAGGGAGAGAAAGAGAGAGAGAGAGAACTCGTGCACAGCAGCCTCTATTTCCTTTTAATTAAATTCTTCAATCAAATTTTTCCCCCCCCTTGCGTGTGCACATGCGCGCGAGTGTTTTGCGGCTCCCAGTGTTTTTTTTTTTCCCCTCTGGGAAACAGCTCCAAGTGGCTCTTTGAGTATTTAAGGATGCTGACCCTGGTAAAGGGGCTCTTGCCTGAGCAGCATGTTGGACTAGAAGACCTCCAAGGTCCCTTCCAACTCTGGAATTCTGTTTATCTATGATCTTATACCTCACATAAACTTATGTGTTTTGTAATGTAGGGAGTGGCAATATCATTCCACTTTTAGGCATTGGCTGCACATATATTTGTTCTTCTGGGTTTTCTTGAGTCCAAGATGTAATGTATAATTAGCCTATCTAGTTGTGAGAACAGCTTTCTCTTCCCTATGTTGACGCTTGGGTCACTAGCTGTTTCTCAATTTGTGTAGATATAGGTTTTCTTCCATTTGCTTCATATATCATATCTCATTACATCTGCTCTTGTAGTAGCATTCCATCAATTCCAGGTTCTTTTGTTTTGTTTATTCATGGTTTGTTCCAGTAACCTATTTATTGTCAGATTATCCTGGTTCCCCAACATCTGATACAGACCTTATGATACTTCTAGGTACCATCTGAGCCATTATGACTCTCCTAGTTTTTGACTCTCATATCTGAGGTAGGCAGGTGAAGTGTTAAGGAGTCTTTGCCTAAGGACCCCTACTGGTAAAGTATATTCATTTTTCAGTTGAATTGTACAGTCTATATGTTGTATTAAAGCTGGGAAAAAACTGAAGTGATTTATTTTGGTCTGATTTTTTTACTTCTCAAAAGCCAGGCATTTTAATAGGGGTGTGTAGATTTTTTAAAACATTCACTCCATATATATGTGTACGTCTTTCTGTTTATGTGCATATGCATATCCCCCAAGATCTGGTTTTCTCCTAGAGTTTTTTTTTTAAATTTCCAACCAAATTGAAGTCAATGAACAAAGGGACAAAGGATTATTCTTTATTGTAAGGTTTATAGGATTTTGTATCTTTTGATGCCTCTGCATATGTATTAGAAAATGATAATAATTAATACCTTTCCTATTTGAATTATTTTAGTTGAGGAAACTTTCTATAATGTAAAAACTAATTCAGATTCTCCATGTGTTCTGTTGATAAGAACTCCCTGTTCAGATGAAAGAAAATATACCGTATTTTTCAGACCATAAGACGCACCTGACCATAAGACGCACCAAGTTTTTAGAGCAGGAAAACAAGAAAAAAAAATATTCTGAACCAAATAATACCAGTATACTAGGAAGGAAAGAGGGGAGAGAGAGAGAAGGAAGGAAGGAGGGAGGGAGAGAGGGAGGGAGGGAGGGAGGGAGGGAGAAAGAGAGAGAGAGAGAGAGAGAGAGAGAGAGAAAGAAAGAAAAAAAGAAAGAAAGAAAGAAAGAAAGAAAGAAAAAGAAAGAAAGAAAGAAAGAAAGAAAGAAAGAAAGAAAGAAAGAAAGAAAGAAAGAAAGAAAGAAAGAAAGGTACCGGTAGTTTCTTTTCCCTGAGTAGGTTTTCTAAGATGCCAAAGCAATTTCAAACAATTAGCAGTATTATCTTGCAATTGGGAAATCACTTCCAATAAACTTCACAGAGAAACCTGCAGGGACAACTCCTCACGGCTTTGCTGGGGCAAGTCACCTATGAGGTTTAATTTAGCAAAAACTATTTCTTTAGCAGCGAGGTAAAAGAAAGAAAATGTGCGTGCACAGGGAGGGAAAGGCAGTCAGAAGGCATGACAGGCACGTCCGTATTTCCTCCCCTGCCGACCAATCACAGGGGTGGGGCGGAGAATTCCACATCTTCATTCAATCACGTCTCTCCAATGGAGCTGATGGACTGCGTTGACTGAACGGGAGACAAGTGTTTTCGCTTACCTTCGGACTATAAGACGCACCTCGTTTTTCCACCCACTTTGGGGAGGGGAAAAGTGCATCTTATGGTCCGAAAAATACGGTAAATGACTAGAGGTATAAAAGCTTTACCCTTCCTTTTTGTTGCATTGCACCCTAAAAATACTGAATGATGAATGCTATCATTTCTGTTGGTACAGAAATGTTGCATCTAAACTGAAATGTGTATTTCTTTTTATCTATTTAAGGCTTACTACATCCTCATAGAATTGATATTTTTGAGAACTATATATATGGAGCTGGACCTAAAAATGGTGCATTTAGAGTGCAAAAATTTGGCCATGGTGCTGTAGAATATTTGAACTTGGAGACTGATAAAACAAAAAGTACCTTGATTTCACATCGCTACAAACAAATACATTGTGAGTATATTTTATTATTTTCAGGGAAAAAATAAAATATTTTATTATTCAAAATAGCATACTAAATAAATATATAACTTATTCTCCCCTTCCCATGCACATAAGACTTTAGGGACTTAGTAAATGAACTATTTGGAAGAACTTGGGCTAGCATTAGGAATAAGATTTTTGGTGATGCCTGAAATAATCCCTGCCGTTTTCTTGGCAAAGTCTTTCAGAAATGTTTTGCAATTGCCTCCCTCCTAGGAAGTGACTGTCTCAGGATCACCCATCTGGCTTCATAATTCTCCCAGTTTCTAATTTAAAGTCTTAACCACTACATGAAACAGTTTCTTGTATTTGAGTGTATGTCTCCCATAAACTATAGGAGATCAAATTGCTTATCACTACTTGTCTGAAAATCCATTTATGTCCTTGAAAACAGAGGATTAGGATTCATCTGATGTTGTTCCCTTTTCTTGTATTAATGGGATTGAGGGACAGGCTCAGGGCTAAAACTAATGTCTATACTGTAAGGGCCTTGCTTCTTAATTCATTATTTACTTGAAAAATAATCCATATTATGCTTCTTTCTTTTTTTCTTCCAAATAGCTCTCAATCCTTGTCTGCAGTTAACCTGTGAGTTCCTGTGTTTACTCAATCCTTCAGGTGCAGCTTGCATATGTCCGGAAGGAAAAGCAATGTTTAATGGAAAATGCAGTGATTTGAACATATTAGGTGGGCATTGACAGTTGTTTAAGAACTTATTCTTATTTGAAGTAATTGTAGATGAGTAAATGATGCTAAATTCTCTATTTTTATATTTCTTTCAGTGTCTAACATCTAAGTAAATAAATGCATTTTATTAAAGTAAAAAATGAAAAATGATATTCATTTTGATTAGTACCTGGCTTTTAAATTGTTGGCTTTTAAAGTTAAATCTACCTAAAAGTTGCATTCTATGATCTGAAGTTCCCTCCCACTAAGCTTACATATTTTAAATGACAACAGCACCTCTCAATTCTGTTATTTATTTATATACTATGCTTTTGCTCTTCTACAATCAAAAACCTTGAAGCAGCTTACAGGTTACATGAACAAAACAGCCATAGCGAGGTTAAAACCAAACAAATGAATCACAACAATGATAACAATAACCACATCAGTTTCCACATATAAATATAAAGACACAAAGTTGGCAAAGCAATAAATATTGCAGTTTACTAATATGACAATTGGGAGTTGCATATTCAGTACATCTGAACATTATCAGTTTTGGAAAAATCTACTTCTGTTATGATGCTACAACATTTTAATTCAACATCAGTGCACCAATCTGCTGTACCAATTATACTAAGATTAGATTTGTGCGAAGAATTTACAAAGAAAACTGGCACAAACAAAACACTTATATTCATAGCTTTAATGCTTTAATACTCGAAAGCTTGGTAACTTTCACAGCTCGGCATGCCAGTTCCCCATAACCATTCTTTTTGCAACTGATTCCAACTGAAGTGTTACCTGCATATGCAGAACGTTAATTCAGAATACCTAGGAGACACTTCAAAGGAACTATGTCAAAGTTATTGGAGGTTAGTGCTACTTCAGTGCTTCAAGAATGATGTTTTGCTTATACCAATGTGCTGTATGACTTATTCAGCAGAGTGCTTTGCAGAACTTTATTAGTTGCAAGGCCTTGAGCTGAAAAATTCAGCTGAATATGTTGTTCATGGGAATTATGAGCAGCGAACAAGACTGGATGGCTGCAAGGGATCTTGTATCCATTAATGCTCTTCTATCCTAGCAGTTTCTTTATTCTGGCTCTTTAATTTCATCTCCTGGATGAACAATGATAATGATAATCATCTCCTGTCATGACCTTTGTGTTTATATCTTAAGTACAGATGAGACTTGTAAGCTGGCTTGTGAAAATGGAGGTAGATGTGTTATAAATGAAAAAGGTGACCAAAGATGTTATTGTTGGCCAAGTTATTCAGGAGACAGATGTGAAGTTAACCATTGTAACAATTATTGTCAGAATGGAGGAACATGCATAGCTTCGGTTCTTGGTAAATATATATTTTTTAAATTTTCTCTATTTATTTATATATTTATTTATTGTAGGCAATGGAAAACAGTTATTCTGTATTATATCATTACTATTAGCCATTAAAATTTCTGAGACTTATGACTAAGGCATAAAGCACTAAAACCCATATGATTTTGATTTTCTTCTAGAAAAAAGTGATAGTGACATGTAGAAAATTTGCTAGGAATGGCTTCCTCATTTTCCCTGCAATATGAGAGTGTAGAAACCTCACGTCCAGTGTCAAGGGTTATATGGCAGATTTGACAGAAGAACTGCAATTCAGGCACTCATTTTTCCTCTTACCAACTACAAACATAATGAAAATTTTCCAAGGATTTACAGTTATTCCTCAAAATTTTCATAAAGGTAAAGGTAAAGGTTCCCCCGCACATGCGTGCTAGTCGTTTCTGACTCTAGGAGCCGGTGCTCATCTCCGTTTCAAAGCCGAAGAGCCAGCGCTTGTCCGAGGACTTCTCCGTGGTCATGTGGCCGGCATGACTAGACGCCAAAGGCGCACGGAACGCTGTTACCTTCCCACCGTAGTGGTCCCTATTTTTCTACTTGCATTTTTACGTGCTTTCGAACTGCTAGGTGGGCAGAAGCTGGGACGAGTAACAGGTGCTCACTCTGCTACACGGCACTCGGGATTCGACCCGCCAAACTGCCGACCTTCTGATCGACAAGCTCAGCGTCTTAACCCACTGAGCCACCGCATCCCTTAAAATTTTCATAGTTCTGATCAATTAGATCATTCTAATCTAGCTACCTGTTCCATAATTTATGATAGATAATTTTACATTATTTTTGCAGTGGTCAATACCTGCAATAAAGATTTTTATTTGATTTAATATTTCTGTGTTCCGTGATGAAAATGTTAGCCTGCTATTAATGCCAAATGGGTCGTGAGGGGCCAGTATAGCTAATTTTAAAGTCACTTTCACCTAAAGTAACAAATTGAGTTATTTAACTTGAAGAACAATATGGTGTTTCTACCTCTCTTCAAATTTGTCTCATAATATTAAAGACACATGAAATTATTTCTTAGAAACTGATTAACCTGGCATATTCAGCAATTCAGTACAGGCAAAAAAACAGAGTGAGATTGTCTAATAAGCTGAATGTGCTCAACAATCATTAAAACATAACATATATGTCTTTTTAACGTATATTTAACTCCAGGATACAGATAACTATGTCAGAACATTAACTGAGAAGAAATGAGGGCAGCTATATGTTCTCTTATAATGGTAATAGAAAAGATTATTCTTCACAGCAGATTAGTGCTTTTGGAAAGAATTGCAACAAAGAATGAGTGTCTATTAGATAGCAGGATGAGGATCCTCAAAAATGGTTGAGATGTGAAAAACTCTTTGTAAGTCCCATCCACATTTGATGCAACTTTTAATCTTTTAGGTAGAGAGCATACTGCAGAGGTTACTACCATAGTCACTACTTGTAGAATAGGGCAAAAGTTTACTGATAAAATATTTTGTGTAATGGGTTATACTCTTAGATTATTTTAATAGAGAGCTGAAATACATGCCACCCCACTAAGTTTTCCCCTAGTTTACTAAATGATTGTGAGAGTATATTTCATTGATATCCTGTTAACTATATTAGCTGGCCACATAAAGGTTGTAGGAGGATTTGGGTATAGTATTTGCACTTAAAGCTGTACTGAACTGGGCATGCAAGGAGGCTAAATAAAACTAACACAATATAAGAAGGTTAAATAAATAACAAGGTAGCACAAAGGGAGAAAAAAGGATAGAAAAATAGGCATACTTATCCAGAACAGAGAAGCTAGAAACAAGGCTAGCAGCAAAGCACATCCACCAACCAAAAAGAGGGAGTTTCAAACAACAAACTCATCAAACAGGTGACTGATACTATTGTAGTAGGCAATACATGTTCCATGTATGTAGTCATGCCAAAGGAATAGCCAAACTATACATGCATTAGATGCAAATTATGTGAAGTACTGCAGGAAAAAGTTAGAAACTTAGAGGCAACTCTAGCTAAATCCTAACGTATGAAAGAAAGTTCCACCCAATTGAACCAAATAACAAACAAATAACTCTCACAGGATTTGACCCTACTGATTAAACCCTTGGAGGAAGACAAATGGAAGTAAATCACATACAGAAGGAAACACAATACTCAAAGAAAGAAACAACATACAAAAAATAAACCCCTTCTGTCCAATCCTACCCAACCAGAAGCAGCCCCATTAAAACTGAGCAATCAATTTCTCCCCTTAGATGGAAAGATACAGACCCACAACCCCCTCCCTCAAAGAAGACATGCAGACACCTAGCAAGGAAACAATTTCAAATATTTGAAAAGGGCTGATGTGGTTCCCATCTTCAAGAAAGGAGGGAAAAAAACAGACCCAAAAAACTACAGATCAATCAGTTTAACATCAATACCTGGGAAGAACCTAGAAAAGATAATAAAAAAAAAACAGATCTGTGAACAGCTAGAAGCAAACAAAGTCATAACGAGTAGCCAGCATGGGTTTGTTAATAACAGACCAAACCAATCTTATTTCATTCTTTGATAAAGTGACTAAACTAGTAGACCAGAGAAATGCTGTGGATGTAGTATACTTAGATTTCAGTAAGGCATTTGATAAAGTAGATCACAACCTACTTCTTGGTAAACTAGAAAAAGGTGCAATAGACAACATCACCACCAGATGGATCGGTAAGTATCTGACAAACCATACTGAACAAGTAGTCCTCAATGGCACTATAGCCACATGGAGAGAAGTAAGCAGTGGGGTACCACAAGGTTCCATCTTAGGCCCAGTATTCTTCAATATCTTCACAAATGACTTAGATGAGGGAATTGAAGGGAAATTCATCAAATTTGTAGATGATACCAATCTGACAGCAGTAGCCAACACCCCAGAAGACAAACTCAGGATTCAAAAAGATCTTGACAAGCTTAAACAATGGGCTCTATCCAACAAAATGAGTTTCAATGTGGAGAAAAGCAAAGTTTTACATCTAACAGGAAAAATCAAAGGTACAAGTACAAATTGGACAAGACCTGGCTCAAAAACAGTAACTGTGAGAGGGACCTTGGAGTCCTAGTGGATGATCAGTTGACTATGAGCCAGCAGTGTGCAGCAGCAATCAAAAAAGCTAATACAATCCTGGGTTTTATAAACAGAGGAATAAATCAAGATCACATGAAGTATTAGCACTGCTTTATAAAACCCTAGTAAGACCACACCTGGAATACTGCAGCCAATTTTGGTCACCATATCACAAAAAAGATGTTGAGAGTTTGGAAAAAAATCAGAGAAGAGCAGCTAAGATGAACAAAGGCCTGGAGACCAAAACATAGGAAGAACGACTGCAGGACTTGGGGTTGGGTAGTCTAAAGAAAAGAAGAAATAAGGGAGACATGATAGCAGTATTCCAGTATCTGAGGGGCTGCCACAAGGAAGAGGGGGTCATGTTGTTCACCAGAGCACCAGAGGGAAGGATAAGAAACAATGGTTGGAAACTGATCAAAGAAAGAAGCAACCTGGAATTAAGGAGAAGCTTCCTGACAGAGGACAATCAACCAGTGGAATAGCTGGCCTCCAGAAATTGTGGGCGCTCCATCACTGGAGATTTTTAAGAAGAGACTAAACAATCACCTGTGTGAGATGGTGTAGGTTCTCCTGCTTGAGCAGGGGGCTGGACTAGAAGACCTCCAAGGTCCCTTCCAGCTCTGTTCTATTCTAATTCTGAATTGGATAATGAATGGGGATTAAGTAAAAAGCAGAGATTAGTAATGATTAAATTAAGATATCAAATAGCTAAATAGCTGAATAACATAATTCTGGATAATGATGGTTTTTATTTTATAGCCTATTTACTTATTTACCTACTAAAACTTTCCCAATCAAAAGTAAATTAAATTGAAGAATGATTATTTAAACTAATTACTAATGGCTCAATCCTCAGTCATTCCAATGAAAGTTTTTTTTAAAATTTTATTATGCCCTGTTTCTGTACAAGTTCAAATGTTAAATATACTGTATTTGATTAGTAGATTTATGTTATAGTCGATACATTTTCAATGTTTACATATTATTGGGTGATATTCTTCTTAATCTAAGTTGCTCTGTCGTTTGATTTTCTGTAAGTTGGAAATCAGTCTGTAAATACACTATTATATTACTAGTATTAATATTGCTAATTATTATAATAGGAAATAATTAAATTCACAGTAAGGCATTATTTGCTATATGAAGAGATAAAAGAATTGTAAGTTTTAGACTCATTATCTGTACACAAATTTTAATTAGTTGAATAAATTCCACTGACAAATTGTAGATTCAGTCATTGTTTTCTTATAGTTTACTGTTTGGGGAAATTCCATTGTGGATCTTATGGATAGCTTTTAATTAAAATGTGTACATTTTCTTCACATTTGGTAAAATAATATCTGAACACAGAAAATGTCATCAGTTAATTGAAACATATATATGGAAAATGTAATTAAAACTCAAAATAATATGAGCTATTTTCAGATAAAACAAATTATTGTAATGGATTGTAAAGAAATTATAAAAAGCAAAATCAAGGGTTTTAAATCATATAGTTCTCATTCATTGACTACCTCATGTAGTAGCCAATTACAGTTATAACAATGATGAAAAGTAGGTTTATGGCCAATCCTTGCAATGATGACCTTTACAGGTCTCTAACACACATAATTGCTTTGCTTAACAATCAATTTCCAGTCCAAATTATCATTGCTAAATGAGGATTACTAGTAAATGTGTTTAAAATATTTATAGATGTTATATGGTGCCAATTGATTTATCTATATTCTATAACACAGCAGTATGAATCAGAAAGGTGTACATAAGTAGACTACCCTACCAGATATTTCATTTTGTCTTGTAGGAAGACCTGCATGCATTTGTACACTGGGGTTTACAGGTCCAAATTGCAATAAAACAGTCTGCGATCATTTTTGTCAGAATGGAGGAACGTGCAGTGTCACTGCTGGAAATCAGCCCCACTGTCAGTGTCAACCTGAACATACAGGGGACCGATGTCAAGATTGTAAGTACAGAATAAGTGGAGCATAATTAACAAAAATCAGAAGAACTGAATTGCTATTTTTTTTCAGTTTTTAAAAACAATCATTTGACAACATACTGTACAGTACATCCAGAATATATATATATATATACTGCTCAAAAAAATAAAGGGAACACAACATAAGACATCCTACTATTAAATATAGTACATTGTGTTGTTTAAGTGTTCCCTTTATTTTTATATATATGTATGTATGTATGTAATGTATATGTATATGTATATGTATATATATGTCTGTGTGTATATATATATATATATATATATATATATATATATATATATAT
>JAKJMR010018643.1:114603-125944 GCA_024449315.1 Daboia siamensis | reverse complement strand
AGCAAAACCAATTTACACACACACACATATATATAGCACTACCTTATTCTTCGAATTGTAGTCCAGGTGTGCTGTGTACCCTTATGAAAAATAAATGAGAATACATACGCACACAGAAAAAGTCTTTTTTACCATAAATTCTAATAACTTCTTCTTAATGCAGTGCAGACCAAAACTGAGAGAGAGAAGGGAAGGTAGTTTCAAACAATAGAATTATGAATAAATTAATCTTCTTTTCTGCTGTACATTTAATTAATATGTAAGGGGAAAGTGAAGACAAAGCACTTCTTCGAAGTTCAATGGCAGCACTTGTATACCTAAACTTTGATGTAATCTGACTTATTAATAAGATCAGAGTTCCATTTATGATTTCTTAAAGTGTCATTAGATACCAGGTTAATCAAAATATTTGTAAAGAATTTATGGACATTTGTTATTTTATTACATTGCTATTATGAATTCTGGGGGCACACAAGAACTGCAATTTCATAGTGAGTACTCTAAAAGTATTCATATGAATGTTCTTGACGATAATCAGTGACTCGTAGCCTGTTTCTTAAGAATATAACAGAAAAGTATAGAAATATAGACCCCCAGTTATTCAGAAAAAAACATTTTTGAGTTCAGTGGGGTTATTTTTGTGCTTTCTGTTAAACTTTAACGGAAAATGTTATGAAAATTATTAGCAAGGAAAAAGGTGGGTCATTTTAAAAAAACTAAGGAAAGAATTACACATAATTTTAAAGCTATTTCAAAAATTAAGATGTGGGATGTAGCATCTGGAAGTAATATATTAGATGCAGTATCTGGAATACATCCCTATTATTATACAGTACTGGGAAAAATAAAATATGTTTCACTGACATTGTTCTCATCTAACATGTTACAGTTCCATTTTCAGGAATACAGTTTAGAGAGGTTGCAGTATTCTTATATATCCACGTTTGTATATGTATACATGCATGTCTATATGCATGCACAAATACCAAGGTTTATATATAATGAGCTTGAGACAAATTTTAACATGAACAGAAATACAAGGCTTAGCTTTTTCCTTCACAGAAAATGTGGGTATATTTAGATCATTTAGGAAGAGGAAGTTCAATCGGTTATTTTAGTGAAGCCAAGATTCTAGAATAACCTAGTCAGTTTCCACTTGTCTGCAGCCTTCTAAATACAATTGTAGCACCTACTCTCAATTTATTTAAAGCCTTAGTCTCTGTAGAGCCTAATCATAGAATTACAGGACATTAGAAGCCAAGGCATCTAAAATTTAGGTTTTTATTGTCAGGTTCTGTTGTTGCTACACTAGTCCCAGGAGCTACAAGTACAAGTGTTCAAACTTAATTTTGATTTCTCTGTGGCAAATATGAATCTCACCACCATGCAATAATGTGACAAAGTTGATTTTCTGAAGGGATATAATTTAGTCTTAGTGGATCCCAGTTGTTGCTATCAATTGTTCAGTTGCTAGATATTTTCACTTGATATATTCTCATGTTTCAATACAATAAAATGTAAAAGCTGTAGCTCAGGGCTGAACCATGGAATCTGTGGTACTGTCTGAGCTTGGTTATTTAGGTAACATCATCAAGTAATGAAACATCTGCAAGTAAACAACCAAGCTGAACACTAAGAATTTTATAAACTACAAACCCTCAAAATGTTTATTCATTTATATATAAAATAAAATCCTGTTCTATATTTGATAGTTGATATATTTATAAGAGCCATGATGCACATGCTTTTCTTTTTCAGCACCAAGTTAGTACCAAATTCAAGAATTGTCTTATATCTGGTATTGTACTTTTAAACAGCCATCTATTTGATGTGAAAAATTGACTGATGTCATGATGGAAATTACTACTTATTAATATAATAAAATTTCAGTGTATAGAAAACCTTGTAAAAAGTATTATATTATCATATTGCATTTAATAATGAGACCAACAAAAAAAATTATCTGCATTGTGCACATTTAGCTTTATTGAAATCAACTGATCATCCTTCCATTTGGGAAATTATTAAATGTAATTTGGATATCTGAAAAACAAAATATCCTTCATTGCTGGTGATTCTGTTAAATAAGCAACATGAATCCTAATATCAGCTGCTTGCAATTCTGAAAATAATAGATCACATAAATCATGCATAAATAGACATACAGATTAAGAGAAAAAATATATTTACCTGAAACTTACCTAAAATCAAATTGTTTCAGTCTCTGCAAACAGGCAGAAATAAATTCATTCATACAAATGTAAAAGTAAAGGTGCAAAGTTATTTATTGTGTTATATTATATTGTGATACCTTTAAAATTTAAAAATATTATCTAAAATAATGAAATATATTAGATAACCCAATTCTATTAATGAACAAATATGAGAAAGGGATGATATTTATTTAAATTTCATAAAAATGTGATAAATTTTTTCCTCTGATGGACAATATTAGAAAAGTACAGGATTATTGTGTTGCAGTTGCAAACTCTTCACACATATATAGGTAGTCCTTGACTTACAACTTCAATTGAGTCCAAAATTTCCATTGCTAAGCGAGGCAGTTGCAGTTATTAAGTGAGTTGTGTCTCTTTTTACTACCTTTTTGCTACGGTTATTAAGTAAATCATTGCAGTTTTTAAGTGAATCATGCAGTCAATAAGCAAATCTGGTTTCCTCCATTGACTTTGCTTGTCAGAAGTTGGCGGGAAGGTTACAGATGGTGATCACATGACCCCGGGACAGTGTAACTGTCACAAATACATGCCAGTTGCCAAGCACTTGAATTTTGATCATGTGATCCATTGGAATGCTGCAACTGTTTTAAGGGTCACTTTTTTCAGTGTTGTTGTGACTTCAAATGGCCACTAAATGAATAGTTGTAAGAAGAGAACTAACTGTATTGTATAATAAGAAAATTGCTTTAAAGACATAATTTATGTTGTGGTATTGCAATATTGTCCTATGAAAGGGCTATAATGGTGACAAAACAAAGACATGTTCTCATTTTGAGAAAACTGCAGATATAACACATGTTCTGAGCCACTACAGAACTGGAGTGCCAAATTGGGATGATATATTCTTTTTTTTTTCTTAGATTTCCAGGAGTGGTTCACTAATGCCTGTAAACGGGAGGTGACCACTGTCTGTAAAAATATTTTGTTTCAGGGGGTTTTGTTTGTTTGTTTCCTTTTTGTTTTATTTTTTAATTGTGAAACAAGAATTGTGTTGGCATCAGGTATTCATTCTGTATGTTCCACATGCTTTAGATCAGATATCATTCTTCAATAGCTGGGGAAGGGGAAAAAATAATGGCAAATATTTTTTTAAAAATCCATAAAGGAACGTCCTTGTGATTTGAGAAAAGGGACTTTTAAAAAATGTTTGAGAAATTTTTGACTCATTTTGAACATTTTCCCAAACAGATCTATTAGATTATACCTTTGAAATCAATAAATATAAATGTGTTCATGTGTATAGTTCAGCTATATATGTGTCCTATAAAGAAAAAATATTTTATTGCTTGATAACTTATTAAAATAGCTATTGATTCAACCAATTTATTAATATGCTTATTAATATGCTTATAAGAGGATAATTTTATGGCATCTTATGGATGTATATGTGTGTATTCCTTGCAGATATTTGCCACCATTATTGTGTTAATTCTGAATCTTGCATCATTGCTGATGATGGCAATATAGAATGTTTCTGTCCTCTACAATATGAAGGCACAAAATGTGAAACAGACAAATGTGTAAAATGTCATGGAGGTCAGTGCATCATAGACAAGAAAAACGATGACATAATGTGCAAGTAAGTTAAAGCTGTGATAAATCGTGTAATTGAATAGCCAGAAATGTATAGTTTCCATATATTTGTAAATATTGGGTAAACCAATATTATTGTTGATAGATCAAGACTTTGCATTGTCTGCAACTACATTAAGCTGAGCAGATATGAATTAGAATGAGATTATTTTAAAATATATAAAATGAACTATTATTCAGTCTTGTATAGAAATGAAAATTAGGCTATTATGTAAGAAAGATGGTAAAAAAAAGAAAACTTTATATATCTGTTAATCAAAAATCTATAACACATTTATAATTAATTCAGTAGATTTAGTGAAATCAGAATAGTATGCCTTAATATACAATTTGCAGTAGCCATCTGTGCTATTGTAAAATATGTGCCTAGACATTATTGTGGGAAAATATTTTAATTATACATTATCCATATTGTAAATGTCCCATAGTAATTAATTTGTAGATAAAAATATTTATGTTTTGTCTTTTTGGAAAATTAATTAAAATCTGTATATGTCAGGTTTAATTCAATGGAAAACTAAAAGGGTAGAGAAAATATATACAAGAGTATTATGTAGTGCACTCTACTCCTTGAATTTGTTGTGAGATCTACCATGAATTAAATTTTAATATCATTTTTAGAAAATTCATGTTAATATCCGATTTGTTTCAATAAAACTGATAAATGGGGTTTTAAACATGTTTTTAATTATTGTGTTAAATTTTAAATTTGGGCATTATGTTTAATTGTATTTTAACTTTTATATTCTGTTTTTTATATTTATTGCCCTGTACACCGCCCTGAGTCCTTCGGGAGAAGGGCGGTATAAAAATATATAAAAATAAATAAATAAATAAACCTGATATTACTATAAGTTTTAGAATTGTTGCCTCTTATTAGCTATTGTAGAGCATATGAAGATTACATATGCTGTATAGTATATTTTTCATTATTTTTTGTTTTTTATTTTCTTTTATGAACAAGAATAAAATACAAAATGGAAAAATAGAAAAATGAACATCCAACACTAATAACGAGAAAAAAATATTCATGTGTCCAAAAAAACCTCAAATGCCAAATATTATCATTAAACATAAACATTAACATTAAACATAAACATAAAAACATTAAATATAAAAAATCCACCCTGGCTGGATGCTGAAAATAAATAAAAAAAAAAACCATCCCCTTACATAATGGGTCTACAAATAGTTATAACCTTATTTAATAAAACCACTGTATTAAATAAATATTTCAGATGAGGAAAACTCTGTTTAATAATCAAGTCTGCCCAAATGTAATTACATCATATATGTAAAAAAGGAAAAAAAAGTTAATAGGTTAGCTCAACTATTACACTAATCTTCGAATCCTTCTGTTAACCATCTGTTATTGTATTTAACACATAGAAAGTCCACACACGGCTTCCAGTCTCTTATAAAGTTATCTAGTCCAGGGGTTCCCAATCCTTGGTCTGAGGCCTAATGCCAGACCACAACCCATTCAGAACTGGGCTGCAGAAATGGTGGGTAAGCATACGCATGCACACACACGTGCAAAGCTGCATTTGTGAAAGTGGTACATGCACATGAAACCATCTCCTTTCCCCAACACCACAACCCCACCACAATAGTCAATAGTTGGCATCAATTTTCATTTCCAATGCTTAACAAGTATAATCCTAGCAGCAGTCACCATATAAAGAAACAGTGTCTCAGACTGTTTTTCAATTGGTTTATCCATAGTACCTAAAAGAAAAACTTCAGGTTTAATTCATATCTATAGTTTAAATATTTTCTGCATTATCATTATTATGCTTATCTGTTTTAACATGTTTACAAAACTACTACATACGATAAAATGTACCTGGATTTTGATTATATTTTCAACGCTTGTTAGAAATCCCTATATATATTTTTGCTTGTCTCTCTGGGATCAAATACCAATGATACATCATTTTATAAAAATATTTTTTCAGACTATAATTCCAAGTAAATTTTAAACTATTAATCCATACATTCTCCATTTATCTAACATTATACTCAAAAAATTGACCATTTTACCATACAATCTTTGACATAATCTTCCAAATTTACCTTAAGTAACATTTTATATACTTTAGCGATCAAGTGGTCATCTCCAGAACTTGATATCCAATTCAGATTTAATTCCTGCAAAAGAACAACTTTTTTTTATTAAATTTAAATCTTTCAAAAAATCTATAATAATTACACCAATCACAAACAAATCCTTCACTTAGTAGTTGTTCTCTTGTTACCTTAAGTCCCCCTTTTTCAAATACCGATAAATCTTGATATGTCATCTATCTACATTCTAATAACATCTCTTTTCTATGTAGTGCTTCATGGGATGATACCCAAAGTATAGCCAATTTTCTTTTATATTTCCACCATACATGCCTAACTGATTGCCTAATAATATGATTCTTAAAATCAAGGTTAACTTTTACTTTGTTATATCACAAGTAAGCATACCATCCAAATCTCAAGTCAGAACCTTCAAGGTCTAACAACTTTAAGTTTTTCAAAGTTATCCAATCTTTTAACCATACCAAACAACAAGCATCATAATATAATCTAACCCAGGTTCCTTTAGCATCCTGTAAAAGCTTATATTTAACTCTTTTTTTATTTTGCCAAATAAATTTAAATATATTTAATCAATATCGGTATAGTCTGGAATAGAAGTAACATTGTAGGTAGTGCATTCATTTTAATTACTGAAATTCTTCCTATCAATGACAAATCTAGTTTTTCCCATTTGTTTAAGTGTAACTTTATCTCCTTCCATATTTTAACATAATTATCTTTATATATCTTAGAGTTTTCATCAGTAAGAATCAGCCCCAAGTACTGTGCGATTTTCACAATTTTAAAACCAGTTTTAATTTCCAATGTCTTCAGATCTTCCACATTAGCATTCTTGATCAATATTGCCATTTTTTATTATTTATTTTTAAGCCCACCATTTCTCCAAATATTTTAATCTTCCTCACATCATATTCAATATTCTCTAGCAGGTCTTGCACAATCAATTATTTTCGTTACTTCTGTGTCATTAAACTATCAATGGGGCCTGGCCACAGTAGGGCATGAGAACAAAGAAACAGAGATGGAAATCATTCATATTTCTACTCCCTTGACAATAATGTTATTAGTGAGATAAATATCTTGTGTTATATAAATACACATGCTTTTAAGTTGTCAGGTTATTAACAGTAAGTAAAGCTATTGTTTCTGGTCACTACTACTGAACAACGAAATTGTCAACATCTATTATAACAACTACTCCCTAAGCCAAGGCCTCTGATCTTGCTGCATAATTAGTTCAGCATAGCAAACATATAATTGAACTCTCTTTGTTCAATATAACAAACATACAACTGATTAAGTAACCATGCTAAGTTAAGCTGAACAGCCTGTAATAGCTTTCTTCATTAACCATGGAAAGTAATTTAATATGCTATTAAAACAATAGAATGACTGAAGCACCCCATTCATCAGTAGTGGCATAGTTAACAATGACATGTTTTCCTCCCACAAATCATAGCTGCACAAATGGAAAAATTGCAACCAGCTGCCAATTATGTGATGGCTATTGCTACAATGGTGCGACTTGCCAGTTGGATATAGAGACAAATATACCTGTCTGTCTGTGAGTATCATGAAATAATTTGGACATGATTCCTAATGCCACTTTGCCAATATAATTTCTTCTTTCACAGTGATGCTGTGATAATGACATTTTGCTCCAGGTTTGGTTTTGGTTTTGACAATTGTCAATGGCAAGGATAGGAGAATGACACCCCTAAGTACATGATACTATTTCTATGTTATCTATTTTGATCATTATATAGACTGCATTACTTAGAGATGTAGGCATATTTATTTGTTGTTCAAAGATAAATATATATTTTATGAATATATTTATGAATAACATTTGCAAGGTTGCAGAAGTAGTATTGTACTAAGGAAGCATTTTAAACCCAAATTTTAAAATTAATTCTTAAATCATAGTGGTCCATATGATGTGACTTTTTGGTACATAATCTTTAAACATATATTGCAATTGTGTTATGGTAATTATAAAAGTACATATCATTCTTGTAAAAGGTTCTGTGTGAAATAAGTTTAAAATGAGCATCCTAATTTTAATGTATGTGAAACATTTCAATATCATTGTCCTTGGAGTGCTCATTAAAATAATCCATAGTTGTTCTGATATAAGAAAAGATTGTCAGATATTTGGATGTAATGATATTCTTCCAAATTCATCATTGCTGGATGATGAATAAACAAATGTGTTTGTTTATTACAAATTATTCAAGAATTAAGGACTGCAACATGTGTTTCCATGAGAGCAGATTATATTTGCCTTCATTGGGCAGGATCATAATTCTAATATGGGCGCAGTGACTGCACGTGAAATTATTAGCTTCCCTTCTTTGTCTTGGATAATAACCTGATAAATTGGGGCACTATTAAGTATAGAATGTCAGTGTACTCAATTGGTCAGAAACCTGAATCAGTTCAGAATTTAGGTAACGTTCAGCCATGGATATTTGAAGACTAGAGATAGTCCTTAATCTCTCCTGGCCAGCAATTATCAGGTACTGCAAAGCGCCTGCTTGCTGTCTGCCATAACAAAAGAAGGATCAACTTGATTCTGTTGAGTCCTGTGCCAGTTCTATGTTTCCCAAGCTATCAGTAAGATTTAATGAACACTAATAGTGTGGACTTACCATGGTCAGTGGAGCATATTTGCTTATTGTGCTTTTTCTCAGCTGTATTTGCATTTAAAAGATATTCAGCAAAAAAAGGTAGAATATTTATTTATTTAGCTGTATTTTACTGAAATTCTGCAGATGCTCTGTGGGGTTTAAAAATCAGCGCTGTGACCAGAAAGTGAACCCTTGTGATTACTACTGTCAGAATGAGGGAATTTGCACTTTAACTGCGTTTAATGAACCGAGATGCAAGTAGGTTTAACCTTCCACTTAATGCTGCACATTTTGTGATATCATTTCAGGCCACAGTTCATTGGTTCAGATCATGTACATCCATATCATCTTGCAAATTTTTCTTAATCTCAGGGTTCATTTGTGTAATAAAATGTAGTTGTTTGAAATCTTGCTAATGACTATATTAAAAGATACAACATTGGATGTAACATTGCCTTATTATTAAGACAAAAATATTATATTATATAATGAAAGGATATGACATCAGGACCTTTAGAAAACAACCCTGTCTTTAAATAGAACAATGTTGATAGAAAAGGCAAATTATATACAAAATCATCATATACCATTCTAAAACCTGACACTCTTAATTCTAGAATATGCTAGTTAATAGAACAAGTAGACAATTTATCAGCTGTTGAAGTGATGAATATCTTTGTGAATGTAATAAGAAATTAATTTTAAAAAGCAATTACCACAATAACAGCAAATTAGCAGAGCTTTCTTAATCTTTTCACTATCTAGAATTTATTTACCATTGTATGTATGTTTCAGGAAGAAATAGGTTTCCTATATATCAATGTTCCTCAGGAAATAAAACTACATTCATCTTGATTAATTTTCCATTTTTTTAATAAATCATAGCTTCAGGTTCTTTGAATAAAATTCATACTTAGTTTTTTTCTAACAGAACATAATCAAATACAGAATTCACATTCTATTGAGTACTTAACTATAAGCTTTTAGCCAATAAATATAAATGAGAGATGATTCCAAGTTCATGACATCAACATTAGTCTTGTATTGGGCTCCAGACCAATTGTCTAACTGAAAGCTAACCTCCATGCAGTTTGTTAAGTTTTCTCATTGCTATCAGCATGAAAATTTATGTTTGCTTATGCCAATCCATCTTCTTGCTATTTTTAAAATGTGGCAGATACTATATGAAAAAACTGCCCCACAGAATCATATTCCATGTAATGCGAATTGATCCATTATCAGTTTTCCAATACATCATTACTTCTAGCAACAGTCAGTCTAGATATGTTCACTTTTTCTGGTCTTCCTTCTATATTTCCTAACTTTTCTATTTTCTATTCTTAACTATTCTTTCCTTCTTAACTTTGCATACTGTCAATTAATGAAAAAATGGAAAATATATTTTAAAATTTAAAGTTGAAATTATTCAAAGTAGCTTTTAAGGTCTGGGTGAGCAGTGCAAACTATAATACAAGCTGTATTTCATTTAACACAAATATTATTTTTCATAAGAGAATAATAATACATGAGCTGTCTTACTGTTATGATTCTATGAATATAGTCCATCAGTATATGTATACCAAAATGTAAATCAGAATTTTTCAGTGTACATGTGTTCTGTTTTATTTTTTGTGTATGGATGCCAGCTAGAAGCAGCACAAAAATAATCCTTTCTCAATTTCCATTATTATATTATACAAACATGGAAATAATAGTATAAAATGTTGTACTTCCTTTTTTCATTTATTTACTTATTCATTATTACCTTACTTTTCTTCCATTAAAACTGGGGTTCAAAATGGGATAAGATATAATTTAAAAACAATTTTAAGCAATATATTCAACTATGTAATCAGTAGAATTGAAAATATGGTATCATCACCCAAGGTTTGATAAAATATATTTGTGACTGATGCTGTAAAACTTACAACTGAACTGCAATTTTATATATCTACAATATAAGATTATAATAGTTAATGATTTTATTTATATTTTATGGATATGATTTCTAGCATATAGAGAATTTTCTACGTTCAGAGGTAGTACAAAAAACTCAAGATACAATCAGAGGGACATTTTGTACAATTTGTTGTTTAATAGTACAAACAATTTGACTGAAAGAGAATGTAAAACAGCAATCCAATCCCTCCCCAATTTTATTGAAATTACAGTACTGATAAAATACACATCAGAAATAATTTAATTTCCTCAGGCTCAAGCTTTGAGTTATGGTTTACTGCTTCTAATTGTACACAAATGCAAACAAAGCTTTCCCCCCTTCTGGTAAGAAATGATTTCATAAATAAAATTGAGAGCATTTTTAACTCTAATTCTAGGCATGCAGGTATATGCATTTTTTTTATCCTTACCTATCATTGCAAGATTTTCTGCTTTTCTAGTTAAATCAGATAAAGTGATTGGTAGTCTTGTTCTAACTAGTAACCATCTGACAAGTCAGACTTTTCTTCAACCTCTTTGAGTGTCCTCTGCAATCAATCAATAAAATCTTGACTGTGTCTTCTTTTGTACTCTTCCTTTGAATCACATCCTTAGGTACTTTATGGACTTTGGGCCATTCACAAACGAAGCCTTCTAAGATCATTAGCCAAACTAACAGTTTCATGTTAGCTATTTAAGTTGCCAGTCATTTCCAATTTTTTCCCCATCTTTCCATGTTTCTCTAAAAATCCTCTTTTGCCTTTCTGTATCTCCTTTCCTTTCCTTTCCTTTCCTTTCCTTTCCTTTCCTTTCCTTTCCTTTCCTTTCCTTTCCTTTCCTTTCCTTTCCTTT
>JAKJMR010018643.1:95795-114593 GCA_024449315.1 Daboia siamensis | reverse complement strand
TTCCTTTCCTTTCCTTTCCTTTCCTTTCCTTTCCTTTCCTTTCCTTTTCTCTCCTCTCCTCTCCTCTCCTCTCCTCTCCTCTCCTCCTTGTGTTCAAGAGGCCTCAACAACTCTCAGAGAGCTAATAACCCACCTTCAAAGTGCTAACAACCAGGTGACTGCAAGGATTATATATCCTTCCATTCCCTAGCATTCAATCAGAACTGTTAATGCTTCTTAGATGAAAAGCAAAATTTCTTCAAGAAAAAGCAAAGAAGGTTCAGTTGCCTGTTGAAAAGCACCTTTGGAACAACCATGATTTGGATGACTAAGAATTTCCATAGACATATAGGAAATCTTGATGAAATCTTGATGATTTCCATTCCTGCAGCACCATGCAGAATTTCCTCTCCATGCACAATGTGGAGCAGAAATCCTTTGGTAGGCTGCAGGAAAATTTAAATGTCAAAGGCCTGCCTACTGGAGGATTTCATCAGGAAGCTCTTGTACTCTGTCTGCCTAATGACCTAAGAGATCACTTAACCACAACCAAGTCCTAGAATTGCAGTTGTTGAATAAAGCAGTAACTTGATCAATGACTAAGATTTAGGTCCCAATGATAATAATTAAGCAAGGGCTACCTGTAGATATGCAAAGAGCCAATGAGAGGCCATGGCGGAGTGCAGGCTTATTACATGGATGCCATGAGGGGAGGGATTTATCAGTTTACATTTCTAGAAGCATGCAGCTAAATATAGATGAATAGAATTGTGTCATTTCTGAAATAAGTCTGTTCTCATTTAATATGATTACATGGGTTTATTACTGTGTCTCATATTTTTTCTGTGTTTTTTTTCTTTATAGGATATGTAAAATAGTAATTTCTAGTTATATTCATTATTAAACTGTATAGTTTCATAATTTGAATTTATCTAGATAAATTCTGAATGCCTAAGGCAGTTCAGTAAATATAGAATCTTAATATGTCTTTTTTTCTCTTTTCCTGTATAACGTGATCATCATAATCAGCCAGCTCATTTCATTAAAGTCTATGCCATTTCAGGCTAAAGTAATTGAACAACTTTACCAATGTGAAAAAGATAAGGAATAAGTAAGGATTAGTTAACCAATATAAATATATATATATAATGTATTTTACCACACAATCCTATATATGTCAATCTGTGAATTATCCCAATTAATTTAATACAATTTATTTCCATATAAGCTTATATAAAAATGCAGCTTATTCATGAACAATGCAACTATAAAATATGTCTTTAATAAATGCATTGTTTTCAATGGGAAGAAAACTATCCCTTGAATCATCCTAGACCACATTTCTGGGATAATCTGTACATCAATGGTAACCAGTGTCCACAACATTTCTTCTATATACCCGAGATCACCAATACACTAATTCCTCTTGGATAGAAATATTCACTTGGTCCTAATTCTTCTGTAACCCACAAACGAAGAGGCAAGATTCAAGTTTTAATTTGCATTTTAATGAAGACTTAACTAGTTCATATCTGTGCAAGAATACAAATGTAGTGTTGTGCGAAATACTCATGCTTTTTCTATTTTTATGATGCAGTTTGCATTTCAGCCAAACTATTTAATAGTATGTTTATTGTGGAAGAACTACTGCATGAAAGGCAGAATGGGAAATTTGCTTCTGCCAGCTCCTTTGCATGTACCTGATTTATTGCATCATGTATTAGAATAGTAAATTAGCTCACCTTTTAATTTGACATGTATTAATTTAGTAAACGTATATCTGTGATACTACAATGAGACTGCAGCTTAACATTTAGATGTAAAGACAAAATTTTGTGTAAACATAAAGATGAGGTTTAAGATAATACCGATATATACTAATTACATAAAATATAGAGATTTATTTTAATTTTGTGCTTGAATTTATTAAATAATTATTTACAATCTTTATATTTGTAAGTAGCCTACATTTGGGTTTCCTACAAAATGTGGTTGAAAGGTATAGAATATGGCTTGTAAGGCTGTCTCATCTATCTCTACTATGTTCTGCATGGGGTTGTCCTTGAGGACCATCCAGAAGCTGCAACTGGTTCAGGATGCAGTGGGACATGCAATTTTGGGTGTAGCACAGTTCACCTTGAGAAATTGTCTCGTATCATTGCCTTATTTAATTTATGATGGATTCTCAAGGACAGACTTTGTTTTATTAGTCATCACTCTATTTAAGTATTGTAATATGGGGACCAAACATCAGTATTTCATAGATTAGATATCTTTTCATGCTTTTGCCAAGTTAGTAATAAATTTTATAAATTTAAGTACATATGGTCTGATTGATTGATTATATGTGGTCAAGTCATTGTCAGCTCTTACTGGCTGCATAAATAAAATTTCTCCATGATAATCTTGGTCTCTCATGTTTTCCAAAACAGCATTCATTGCCATTGTAACTGAATCCATTCACCTTGCTGCTGGTTGTCATCCTCTTCTCTTTCCTTCCACTTCCCCCAGCTTTAGAACATTCTCAAGAGTTAGGTCTTCACATAATGTAGAATAATTTGAACCTGCTCCTGGTCATTTGTGTCTGTAGTGAGAACTAAGGGTGGCTTTGTTTAATAATCATATGTAGCAATATGATTTATAGTTTATTTTTAATATTAACTTTGAATAATAATTTGTATTTTTAAAACAATATAATATAGATAGCAAGACAGATATTCAGACAGACAGACAGAGATAGACATTTTGCCAAATGATAAAAAGATAAAATCTCCCTTAAGTCAATTAAATTCCTAGTCATTACATGGAAAATCCATGCTGTTTTCCTGATAGCAATAGAGAAAAAAGTCTGCTATTACTATTTTCTGGTTGTTGCTATTGTTGTTTTCAGTTTCCCCATTTTGGGTTTTTCTAATTGCCTCTTATACAAGTAGTGATCAAGCCTGATCCCACTTCACATTTCAAGATCACCCAGATGAGCTGTGTATTGCCAACTGATATTATACTACACGTAGCTGAAACAGAGACTTTGCAGTTTAAATATGTTGAGATAGTTGGATTTTATTTGGCAACATACCTGCTACGAGATATGCTTAATGTATTATGTTAGAGATAACTTTTTGAACAAACAAAAATGAAATCAGGTTCTTAACATGTTTTAATTCATAATTGATTGGCATTATTTACAGCAGGGGTGTCAAACTGCCGGCCTATGGACTGGATGCGTCATGCCAAAACCGCATCCACCCCAGCTCCGGCAATGGAGAAAAAGTGGCAATATGTTGCGACACGTCACGTGATGTTGCAAGTTTTACACCCTTGATTTACAATATGCTGAGAAAAGGCTAACTGTCTAGAACAGGGGTGTCAAAGTCAATTTCATTGAGGGCCGCATCAGCATTGCAGTTGCCCTCAAGGGGCCGGGTGGGTATGGCCAGGGTGGGTGTGGCCTACTGGGTGGGCATGGCTAGAGTGTGTATGACCTACTGGGTGGGCGTGGCCAGCTCTGCATCGTTTGCATCAAGGGTGCCTATGGGGGCCTGGGCAGGAGTGGGACAGATCTGAGGGTCTCTGGGCCAGGGCCAAGGCAGTGGGGGCCGTTCCCTCACTGTTTCCAGGATGGCTTTGCGGGCCACATGAAACCACTTCGCGGGCCGGATTTGGCCCCCGGGCCTTGTGTTTGACATGTCTGGTCTAGAACATTGCATTTTATAATGCATCATTACAACTAAAACAAGTTACCTTGAGAAAATGCATTAATCAATTAGTTCATTTAATTGTATTAGAGCAAAAGTAAATTTAATAGTATTAGAGCAAAAGTAATGACCGTGTTGTAGATTTTTTTTCCTTCCTAAACTGAACAAGGAATAAAATTAATATGTTAATGATGATAAAAACCACAGATAGATACAAACATACTATATAGTAATTAACAATGATTATTTCTACAAAAAGCTACATAGTGATCACCTTTTATTATCTTACTAAGAAAAACTAGCTTATCTTTGAAAAGATAATACAGTCATGTTAAAAAGAATTACCTTTTTAATGCCATTCTTTGAGACTATAGAAAGTAGATGGCAAGCTTGTCTAATAGGGATAGTTCCATTCTTCGATACTGTGAAGTTAATACAACCTTATTTTTGTAATAAAAGCATTTCCATAAATTCATTAGTCACACCTGCCAATGTGTTTATTATCATGTGAATGTTTCTCTTTCTGTATACATACATACGTACATACATGTATGTACATGCATACACACAAACACAAACACATACATACCATAATAAATGTTTCTACAGTCCAGAATCCAAGAAAAAAATCTTATTGAGTATGACATTTCTTATGAGAATATTCTTTTGGCAAATACACTTCACAATGTAAGCAGTCACTTTGAGCACATTTTCATTTATTTTGATAGTTGTTTCGTAGCCTGTAAATCCTTTCCCTTCCCTCTCACACATACTTTTTGTCCCCCCCAAAATTTCTACCATTAAGGCAGATTGTTTTTTCCTATAAAATAATTTGAGATATTCTCTTTTCATTGAAGAGAAGAGTGTTATTAAACAAAGTTGTTCCATGACATTATTTTGTTGTTGTTTTGTTTTGCATAAAATGGACCTTTTACTTAAAGGTTATGTATTACATATCATACTATATAAAAACCTTAGAAGCAAATCTGGGTAAAATGAGTTTTAATTTACATGTGTATTTAAACTGGTAAAACTATATGAGTTTTCTTCTCCTTTGTATAAATAATATGTATCATTGTTAGAAAGGACAATTTTTTAGAGTTGTTTAATATTCTTAAAGAATTAATGTTCAAAATTGTGGTGTTTCATGCATACTTTAAATGAAAATTTGATTATAGATATCAGTAGGTATCAACTCGTAGCAACCATAAATTTTCTCCATAAAAGTGAGAAAACATACATCACTAATTATATTGTATATTTTTTCTTACATAACAATAGTGACCTATTTGAAGATTTTAAAAAATTAGTAATAGCAATCAAATTTTATCTCAAAGATTATGAATTAAATTTAAAGGAATTAAATTGTATTTGAAGTTTTAGAACAGGGGTGTCAAACTCAATTTCATTGAGGGCCGCATCAGCATTGCAGTTGCCCTCAGGGGGCCGGGTGGGTATGGCCAGGGTGGGCATGGCCTACTGGGTGGGCATGGCTAGAGTGCGTATAGCCTACTGGGTGGGCATGGCCAACTCTACATCATTCGCATCAAGGGTGCCTATGGGAGCCTGGGCAATAGTGGGACAGATCTGAGGGTCTCTGGCAGAAGGAGGGTCTCTGGGCCAGGGCCGAGGCAGTGGGGGCCGTTCCCTAACTGTTTCCAGGATGGCTTTGCGGGCCACATGAAACCACTTCACGGGCCGGATCCGGCCCCCGGGCCTTGTGTTTGACATGTCTGTTTTAGAATGAACCTGAAGAATTGTAACGCATCAGGACAACATTTCTCTCATCTCATTAGGAACATAGGAAATTGCTTTCAACCAGTCCAACTATTTCTGATTATCCCTCACTCCTGATGACTTAATCCTTTTAACAGTGTTAAACAATACATGCAAAGATAATAGTTTGCCACATCAATTAACTGAAGACATATCAGACCTTTAATTGCATGGGTTATAATTAATGTGAGTGAAGACAAACAAAAAGATTTGAAGAAAGAAGTTATTTAATGGTAATGCTAGATATGTGTCTCAGTAAGCATCATTTTAAAAAAGCAAAGAGGGAATGCAGATTGCAGGCAGGTGCTGCTTTATAGCTTTTAATAAAAGAATATATTAAAAATAAATGATAGGTCACCCAGCCTTGGAGACTCCTGATATTTACCTAGATCAACAGGAGACAACCTTTTCAAGATGGAAGCTTGGTTTATCAGGTACCCAGAGATAACCTGGGGGGGGGGGGACCCTATGCTGAAATGACTGCAAAAACAAAAGTATGTTATAAGCCCAGAAAAAAAGAGAAAGCATAAGAAAGACAGGCTATATTCTAATTCACAGGGGTATAAGAGGGAAGCGAGATAAAATACCGTCAGGCTTTCAGGATTTATTACCATAGTCTGTGTAAATAAAGTATAGTTCCAATCTAAGTAATGGAGTCTGTTTGTTGACCTGGCCTACCTCGAACTGCTGACAACACAAAAGATCCTTCTGTGTGGCTCCCAGCCTTTGGAATGCAATCCCTCAGGAGATCTGTTTGGCTCTCATTTCTAAGTATTTAGGGAAATGATAACATCACTTCTTTTGCCAAACTGGTATTTGCTTACTACTTTAATAATTGATTTGATGTTTAGTTTAGTTGCGTTTTTAATGTTTTATACTGCATTTTTTAGTCACTGCAAGCTCTCTTGGTAGAACGTAAAGAACGGAGTATAAAGGCAACAATAATAACATTTTCAATCAAAGGTTTTAATCAAAGTATTCAGTAAATTAAAAACTAGGACTAGGTTATGTTAAATGACACAAGATGTTCATTTCAGGACAGTATGATCGAAATTTGTCATTTAATAAGCCTTTTATTTTTTATTTTCAAATTACAAAAGCAAGACAAAGTAATTGTTACTATTATAATCCAGACTATAAATAAAATCTGTTCTGATCAGCTATTAAATGAAGCTAAATTCATTTTAAATTTGATCATATTATAAAACCCAGATATTACTTATTTAGCTAACTCTGATTACTTATGTTTTGAAATATAGAACCATCTACTAACACTTTATAATGGCTTGTACTTAGATTTTGTTCTAACGTTATGGTAATTAATCAGAGAATGTTTAATATTAAATGTTATGTCTACAATATATTGTTTACCATAAAATGAGTATAATAGTTGAAGTTTTTGATCTAAATTAATGTATTGTCTTTATTTATTTTAGATGCCCTACAAACTGGTCAGGTACACAGTGTGAAAGACCAGCTCCTAAGAGCAGCAAATCTGATAATATCAGCACAAGTAAGTTGTTTTTAATTAACAATAACAGCATTTTAAGCTATTTTTTTGTTGTAGGCAATATATTTTTAAATTGTAGAGCTCGCTGTCTTTACAGTTTCTGCACTTATGCAGAACATATGGAGAGAGAAAAGGAATAAAGACTCAAAACTTATTTAATAACTGTCTCACTTAGCAACAGAAATGCTGGGCTCAATTCTGGCCATAGGTCGAGGAGTACCTGTCAGTCTTTTGTATAATTTCAGGTATCAAAGGAAAAATATGCTTTCCAATGGATGAGAGTGTTCATGTACAGTAGCACTATCTACAGTTTCTTAAACAGTTACATCTTTTCTTGGGACAGTACTGCTTATTGGGAAGAGATGTATTTGATTTAAGTAATTGCAAACAGATATTATGTGAGGGGTCCCTGTATCCTCTGAAGCACCTATTTGCCTTTAAATTCAAAGTGCTGCACTGCCTAGTTTATTAACTTTCAAGAGCCAACTAAGAGTTATTTTAGATTATAAATCAACATACATTCTATGCTTGACAGCTGGGATATTTTATTCTCTATCTATCCTGTATTAAAACTGATGTTGTGTCATGACCACTTCTACTCGGGAGTCTTGTGCTGTGCTATGGCAAACTAATAAAACAGAAATAGAAGATTCATTGACAGATTTATTGACAGACGTAGGGTGATGAGAAGATTGTCAGGTATAAACCCAATGAATTTGATTTTTTAGTACTTATTGAAATGGGCCTGTCCCATTAGAAATAGTAGATAGGAAAACTATGGCAACAGTACAATAAAGTAATGTAATATATTGAAACCTGATATGTCATACAACTCTTCAGATAGTGTGTAGTATTTAATGCTATTAACTCATCTGTTTGTTAAAATGTGATATGAGCTTTACAAATGTTTGTTTGATTATGTATTTTTCAAAATTAGCTTTCCCAGTTTTAGCTTCATAGTCATCAGAGGTGTTTCAATTATTTATTGTAGGAAGTATTGCAATCATTGTTCCTCTGGTCCTCCTGGTGACCTTGATTACTACTTTGGTAATAGGTTTGCTTCTCTGTAAAAGAAAACGAAGGTAAGTATTATTTATTTATTTATTTATTTATTTATTTATTTATTTATTTATTTATTTATTTATAAGCCTCTGCTAAATTTTTGGCAAAAATCCTTTCATAGATATGGCAAAGACGTTCCCAAAAATTGGCGCCTGCCTTATGGAAATCATTCTCCCTGAAGTGAGATTGTCTCCATCCCTGTTAATTTTCTGTAACTCCCTCAAAATTTGGTTATATCATCAGGCCTGGAAATGCCAAAGGAATAGTGAGTTTCTGAACTAGCTCCATTGCTTTTAATATACATTGCCATCTCCCTGCTTTTTTAAAAAATCATATTTAAAAATCATATTTAATGGTGTCAACAGTTTTATATTGCTGTTTTACAGTTTTATTTTAATTCTATGCCACCCAGAGTTATGTTTTGTGAGATGGGCAGCAATATAAATATGAAGGACGGGTGGGTGGATGGATAGAGAGATGGATATCATGCTCAACTCAAAGGAAAATTTGTTTTACTTTATACTACTAGCTGGAAAAAATATCTTCCCTTTATAGATCTTTGAGGCAGCAGGAACATAATGCACAGCTTGTCTGCAAGGAAAAATATTACATTGGCAAAAGTTATGGACAGAGATTAGAGAGAGGGGTTTTTTTTAAAAAAAAGAAAAAAGTATTTTGTTACGTTTGAGTTTGATATGGCAGTTAGACATCTAATGGATACATCAAACAGGCAGTTGAAAATAGAAGGAAATGAGGGATCATCCTTATAGAGGGAGTTACAAAATCCATGGAATGGAGTGATGTTACTCAGGGAAATATGTGAAAGAGAAAAATAACAAGTTCTTAAAAAGCTAACTCCTAGGCATTGCCATTGAGAAAGGGAATGCCAAGGGACAATTTTCTGGGAATGTTATCCTTGAATGAGCATTTGTATATAAGTAGCATGTAAATATCTGTGTTTCCCCCCATGATATAGTCTTTCAGACACAGTTTGGGAGTTTTTAGGAGAATATTTTAACATCTGATATTTTATACAGGTTTATTTTCTATTTCCCTCGCATGTATTATAGGACAAAAACCATCCGACGACAACCAATAATAAATGGAGGACTCAATGTAGAAATTGGAAACCCATCATACAACATGTATGAAGTGGGGCATAATCACAGTGAGAGGAGTCTTTCAGAGTTCACATTAAATCCAGAGAAGGTAAATGAAATATCTGCTACTTTGCTTCCTCAGCCGTGCTCCATAGCAATGAACTACTGAACTGGAATGAGATCCAAAACTGCCTATGCATGAATGGAAGGAATATTTCAGAAGGGGTGAATCTATGATCCAGCAGAGGCTTTTAGTGGTCCAGCATAATAACAGAGTTGGAAGGACCTTGGTGGTCTTTTAGTCCAACCCCCTGCTCAAGAGTGGCTATCCAGTCTCTTTTTAAAACCCTTCAGTGATGGAGCATCCACATCTTCTGAAGGCAAGCCATTCCAAGGCTCCATTCATGGTTGAACAAGAGCAAGACATTATACTAGCAAAAGGCATCCTTCAAATCCTACCAATGGTGCTGCTTCAGGGGGTTGGGGGAGCAGAGAGAGGCCTTCTCACTTTTCCAAATAATAATCACTTCTATGAATTCCTAAAAGGAAGGCCTTCACTTATATACTGTCTATGTTACCCCATTCCAAAACACTAGCTGAGTAACAGATTGTTTTTGATATGACAGTATTTTTTTCAACTAGTCAAATATAGACAGTATACTGTATTTATTTTCTTCTTTACAAAATGAAAATTAACTTGATGCCAATATGTTGCTGAATGAATACGGATAAATATAATCCTGAATCTTAAGAAAGAGGGGTTTTTTTTCCTTTTACTTGTTTCTATAAGGGGAAAAAAGTTGCAACGTGTATTTTCACTCATTAACTGCTCACTTACATTTCAGAATTGAGGGGGAGATGTATTATTTTTAAATCAGAAAATAAACTTCGAAACATGCTTTATTCAATGCAGGGCAGATACATAGGGGGAGGTCCCACAGTCTTCAAGCTCCCCCACACGGCACCACCCATCTACTTAAACTCTGATCTGAAAGGACCTCTAACAGCAGGGGTGAGAAACAGTCATTCATTTTCCATCTTCATTCTATCACAGTGCTCTTCCAACAGTAACAAATGTTTCTCTGCTTTCCCACAGATAAAACACATCCCACTTATATGTCAGAAATTTTGACCAAATAATGATTTTTTTTCCTATTAACTAGGTCTACTAGATTTATGCAGCAGAAATCCAGCTAACTAGATTTCTGTTAAGAGTTTAGAGGCCATCTTGATTTTTTTGCAGCCCAGATATGATACCCCTATTATAATTATTCTCATAATAAACATCACACCTATTTTGTTCCTCAAAAGGCAACAAGAAAATGCCATGACACAACAGTTTATAGTTTGGTGATACTTTGCTATGCAGGTTTAGTAATTTATGGTAGTTTATATAATCTTCTCCCAAAGTCAAAACATATAAATTATACTATATTGGAAGGTTTGAGCTGAATTTAGTTTCATATAGTTTTTCATTTTTCATTTCTTAACTGAAAGATTCTTCCTTCAGGGTAAACACTGTCAAAACTTAGTTCTGAAAAGATATCAGAACTGTGTAAGATGAAAAGAAGAAAAGAACAGAACTCTTTCTTCTTCAGGTTCTCCATCTCTACCCATTTTCCCATCTGAATGATAAACAGTACAGCTCCACGGTTGCTGTAGAACTCCCAGTTTTGTGAAGGACAATTCTCCAGAATACCCCTTTTTGGATTCTGACTGTCTAATACTAGAGAAACACTGGTTCAGTCTTCTCTTTAAGATGCAAGAAGACATATTACAGTGGCAGGACTCTCTTCCATTTTAGTTTCAGGGAGAGAAATACAAAAAGTCTTTGGACTCCTTGGATGTTCTCCAAGGGATGATGTGATGGCAGTCCAAAAGCATTTGAACCTTATATGTTCCTAAATATGTGCTTAGTTTTGATAGAATTTCATGTGCACAATATATGCAATTCAAAAAAGGTAAATGCATTCAAATCACATTCAAAATATCTTTTAAATAAGGCAATGAAACATTAATGCTGTCAGTTTATATTGGCATCCATTACCTCTAAATAATGTATTGAAAATCTTTGAACTGTTTTAAATATGAGTGACATCGTTATTAATCATCCTCATTGACAAAGATGCATATATTTTTATACATCATTTGTCATGTGTATTATATGATTTCTGCAACTGAAAATCATTTTACATGTATTTAATTCTGCAAAATGACTCTTCATAAAAAAAATGCTGGGAAATTGTTTTACAAAATAAAGAGTGGGTAATCAAAATAATGTAAGGGACTTTGTTATGGTTTTACGCTGAGCTTCTCTGACCATCAATTATTCCAGCCAATTTTATACTGTATGACACCCATTAGGGATGCGTGTTAATTCTGTGCATATTTAAGACTAGTTACTCTTTAGTATGGAAAAGTAGGCCTGGTTATATATGTCAATAATGCCAATAACTGGGTTTGAAGACTGAAAATGTGAATTCAGTCATGAATCATGCTATGAATCTTTCCAATATATCTCTCAGTAGGCTTAAAAGCAGGAGGACCTTTGTTTATCTCAGTGTTTGAATCATGCCCTCTCTCTGAAGATCACCAGAAAAGTGAACTCACACAATAGAGAATATGAAACAATTTGTGCCAGACCTGTGGTCTGAAATTCTGACTAAGTTAACTGAAAAAAGAGCACATAGCAAAATGTTTTTCAGAAGCCAATTCATTTATTTGGACAGGTGCAATTTTAAAAGATCTTAATTTTTCTGGTTTCAGATTCTAGGTGGGCATACAACAGAATTATTTCAATTATACACTTAGCTTGATCCTTTTGAACAGTACACTTAAGAGAGATGTACAACAGACCCAGTGGTGGGATTCAGCCAGTTTGTGCCACTTCGGCAGAACCAGTAGCTAATTTTTTTTTGTTGCCCAGGCCCAGAATGGACTTCCAGAAGTGACATCCACACAGAGAACCGGTTGTTCACATATTTGAATCCCACCACTGAATATACCACTAGACAAAATAAGGACAGACAAATAGTTAAACTGGGGCAGACCAAAAACCATCATTTTTTCCATTTTGTTCTTGGCTGCTAATTTTATCAAAACAAGAAGTCTAGATTAGAATATGAATATAGTAATTTTTGTCTTCCATCAACTTGTATATATTGCTTCTGTATCTGTAGATGAGATGTGGCTATCAGAACCAATACTTATGCTCCATAAAATTATTGTCCACAGAAACAAACATTTAGAGCAAAATGCAACATTTCATAAATTAAACATAAACTCACATCTTTCATGATCTTCACCATGAAGCCCTTTGTTGCCCCTGAAAATCAATTTCAGAAGGCTGAAGTCTTAAGTTTCAAAGGTGCAATAAACAGGGTAAATTACTTCATATTAGGGAAAGGAAGGTTGTAGCATTCACATTAAATTCTTGAATTTACAGTTTCCCTTCTCACTGCACTATAGCTGCACAGTCTATAAGTTCTATTGATCCCCAAAACATGAATTTTTAGTGGTACTCAAGCCAAAGGGAGATATAGGCAAGGAGAAAGTTTAATTATTCAAGCTCTTTGCACAATATTGGATTTTACCAACATAAATCAAATAAAAATTGCTTTTCCATCTGCTCTTTGCATCACCACCTGGCCCTTTCATGCACAGTGCCCTGAATACTGCTTTTCTGCTATACTTCTAACAATAGCCCTCTTATAAGGGAAAAGCTCCATTTGAGCATCTGTTTATGTGGCCTTGTAAGTTTAAATGCACTAAGTGCATGATCTTTAAAACTTTGCACATAATATGTATGGGTAGAAATATACACATTAGTCCAAAGATAGTCAGAACATATCTGCTCAGGTTACTTGCTTCTGTCTCTCTATTTTATTAAAAAAATAGCTTGGTGATACAACTGCTAATTCCAGATTAAGCTAAAGATAGAATTTGCTCTAAAATAAGTACCTTGGAAGTTAAGCCATTATTGTTTTGGCTTGGTAAAGCATAAATATTGCCCCTTATGTTTAAATAGCCTGTTTCAAGCTTCAATCAACATCTGGATCAGGGAAGGGAATCCAGCTAGATCCCTCCTCTTTTATTATTGTTAACATAGCTGATGTTTCATTAATATCTTTGCTAGGGATAGAATAAACTTCTTTTACTTAATCTACTTCCAGATGGGAATCCTTTGTCAAGCATAAACAATCATTCATGGTCAGTAAAGGAAGAGTATGTATATTGTAAAGCAAAGCATATAATCAGTGGGACGTGTATGATGTTCCTCTCCTCTGTTCCAGATAAATTTAGGTTCCCCCTTGTTGTCTGTCATCACTGATATACAAAGGGTCTCAGATGAAATATAATAACAGCCCCTATACCTTGGCTTAATAATCATCCCTTAGTGTCTTCTGATGTATTTTTATTTATTTATCAAATTTAGATAAATGTATGCATGTCGTGTTCCTTTTCTGATTAGCATTTTTTTCACTCAGGGAACTTAGAGCAATCCAAATAATAGTTAATATGTTTATCTCTTTTCAGCCAACCAACTATTCTAATCCAGTGTATGCAAAGTTATACATGGATGGGCAGAATTGCCGAAACTCCTTAGCAAGCATGGATGAAAGGAAAGAACTTCTTCCAAAGAAAATAGATATTGGCATAAGGGAGACTGTGGCATAATCCATTGTAATCTTTTGTATACTGTATAAATGTATAAAATATAAGGATTACTTTTCTATGTACCAACGGTATTATAATTGTTTTGGCATCAGCATTACCTCTGGATATTTTTTCAATTTGGTTGGTGGTTATCTGGGTCTTTCTTTTGCTGATGACTTGACTGACCATTTGTATGGTATTTTTATGAAGAAAAAAACTGCACTACAATACAATTTGCAACAATGCTGCTGATATAACACACACTGAATTTGTTAAAAATTTGAAGAAATCCTTTGTAGTGTGAATATGGGCAATCTATTTTGTATGAATTTTTTCCTTTGGTTTTACTTAATCTACTGAAGACAATATCTGCACTTTTCCATTATATGGTCTGAAGGCTGTAGTACAGTGTGTGAATTTGTTTTTGTTTCAGGTAGTGGAAGTATGATTGGGTTGTTTACTCTCTTCGTGCTCATTAGAAATTCACTTCAGAACCTAAAAACTATAGAGGAGCTAATTTCACAATCAAACATAACTTGCTTTTCCAATTAGCTTTAGGTTGCAAAGAAGCTATGAGTACTATAGAAAACATCTAATGGTCTGCATGAGCACAGATTATTCTGTTTTGGAGATTCAGTGATTGTCCAAGCTATACTAAACATATATACCATGTAAAAATAATTCATATTTAGTAAAATCTTAGTGAACTTAGTGATATACCACTTGCAAGTGGCGAGTCCTTAACAGATATGTGAGAAGGCCTCTTCTGCAATCCTAAGAGGGCGTTACCAAGACTGCACATAAGTTTATGCATTTCTTTAATCAGTCACAGGCACTCTTTGTGTATGATGAGTTTCCATATTTTGTCGGGAGAGCAAAAAGCCATAAGCACACATATGGAGAACCAGATTCTTAGGAGGAGAGAGGAAACTCAACCCTTTCAGAGAAACATTACAGCAAACAAGTCTTCATCCTTTTGTATCAATCAATACATTATTTAAAAGCAAGTGTGGATAACTTTTAAAACTTCTTCAACAAACCTCAAGCTCACATTCTCAATAATGGAGAGTGTAAAAATGTAATCAATTTCCAGCACTTTCTCTGGTATTAGCTTATTTTATGTTGTTATGAAGAATAAAAAACAAAAAAAACAAAATAAATACAACATTTGCCTTTTTTTAATTGTGGCAGAAAGATGTCATGCAATTTGTTTAGGATGTTAAAAGATAACCACCCATGGAATCTTTTCTAAACAACTTTAAGGCACAAAATATTTCTCACACTGGTCTTCAAAGAACTAGACGGCTTTTTATTCCTTGGCTACATGTTGCTGATTTTAGCTGTCATGATCTATTAATCTAACAGATTAAATATGTTAGTGGTGGCTCTATTCCCTTTGTACAAACATTGCAAAAATAACAGCTGTTTTATAAGAGAATTTTTGTTGTATTCTGTGCATGCATACTACCTATTTCTAAACTTTGCCATGTTGAGGCCTTTATTAAAAAAAAAAACTTGAGTCAAGTAAATACAGTGCACTTTTGCTTGAACAATATTGTGCAAATTGCGAAACTTTTCAATTTTCCAGTTTAAAACTGTTTGATTCTTAATTCCATTTTACTTGGTTAAAAGAGTCATGCCACCTACATTTCTAGGTGTTTTATATATACCTATAAAAACCTTGGCTTTTCTTTATTGAAATGATTGGACTGAGGACCTTAAATACACAAAGGTATTACATAAGCAACATAAACTAGGAACAAATAAAAATTAAATGAACATTATACTAAATTTCAGATTACGGTGAGATGTCCATTTAGTGGATTTTTCTGCAGTGGGCTTTGGGTGAAACAGATGCAATTCCCATTATATATTCATCATTTCACATCAAATGAAAGAAATGATGAAAATGATGTAGTTTGCCTGATGACACTGTAGGGCAGACATGTCAAACTCGCGATGTCACATGACATTGCATGATGTATTGGAGCTTTTTTTCCATTGCCAGCAATGGGGTGGATGCGGTTTTCTGATGACGTGTCCCGCCCACGGGCCGGCAGTTTGACAGCCCTGCTATAAGGGGATAGGAAACTCTCTGGCCACAAGTGGTTTAATAAACAAAAGTTTTGATGTTCCTGAAAAGCACCTTGTGTTGGTGGAGGTGAGGGTTTAATTTTTAACACATTTCCTTGACTTCGTTATAGAACTCTTGATGGAAAATGAATATGTGGCCCAGAAAGGGGAAAAAAGGATTGAATCTGCATACATGTAACAGGAGGATTGAATCTGCATACATGTAACATGTATGCAGGATTGAATCTGCATACATGTAACAATGTTGAAAAGCAGATCCTATTAAGCCCCTTTACCAAGAAAGGGTGTAAGTTTTATCTTTATTGATTCTCAACCCTTTCTGTTCTGCTTTATCATTTCTTTGACAAAATGCAGGTTCCTTCCTTTTTATTTTTACCTGGAAAATATTAATTTTAAAGAATGCCAGGTTAATATTTATGAATTTTGATGCTCTTATTTAATGATGCTGCAAGGCACTTGGACTTATCCTTTCCATTTGCTATACTTGGATCTAATCAGTTCTGTTTGGTTTTGAAATAATTTCAAACACCTTAAGGCAGAGGTTCCCAACCTTTTGGGCACCAGGGACCGGTTACGTGAAGAGAGATTTTTTCATGGACCGGAGGGGGTATGGTTTTGTGTGCTGCCTGCACCCTGTGGATGGGGCTTTCCCTGTTTGTGCAGACCAGTTCCTGGCATGCCAACGGCCCAGTACTGGTCCACAGACTGGGGGTTGGGGACCCTTGACTTAAGGTGATGTGAAGAATAAAATTCAACTCCAAGGGTGTTGAAAAACAAAACAAGTTTTATTGAAGCATTTCCAAAGGCTGGTGGACCTTCTACTTGCAAGTAAAGGGCCACACTCAGATTAGTTCAGCATAAACCTTTATACCCTGTCCCATAGAATATGCCACATCCTTCTTTTCCAGACCCAGTTGATAGGTCCAGTCTGGTCACATGCTTTCCAACCACCTAGTAAAATTATTAGACATTGCAGTTGTACGATTAATATTTCTCCTTTTTTTTACCTTAATCTTTCCCTTATTATGTTTCTGACATTCAACCAACTCAGCTCACAACAGGAGCCTGTTTGTCTAAGCTGGATGATACAAATGTTCCAACCCTGTTCCCTTGCCTATCTATTCAATGTAATTAATGCCTGCTTCAAACTAAAAGTTGTGTATGTCATCACTTTAGCAAGGTTAAATATGGCTGCATTTTGGCTATATGATTATCCCTTAAAATACTGGCTCTAAATAGTTTTTATAAAATATAAACTAATCTATATTATGAAATTTTTTAACATACATTTATTATCTACCTCACAGTGATTTTAGCCTATTTAGTCTTGCCTTGAACTTTCCACTGCTAATTACTCCATTAAATATTTAAAGGTTGAACTATATTTTTAATACACAAAATAAAAGGTCATAATCTCTCAAAATTCACATCAGTGATATGCTACAGAGATTTGAGGTACTTTTAAATATGCCAATCCTGTTCAATCATAGTCTATTCTCTGGATGTGCTTGTAGATTTGGCAACCATGCAAGCGAATTCTTAAAGCCAGCAGCAGTAGACATCTGTGCTAATGTATTTCCAATTAGTCTATATTGTATTGGAAAGGACTCTTGGAATGAATTTCCTTTTCATGCATTGCAACTCAGGAGAGCTTGTGAGTGCAGGAGCTTTTCACTGGCAAAAAGTTCACATAGGCTCCTGGCTCAGGGATAGCCTCTTTTCTGACCCTGAAGATTATCTGTTCCCTTTCATCTTGCTGAGATGCTCTTCAATGTAATAAAGGATACCTCTGCATCTCTCCCCTCCGAGTAACTATTGCACTTTTTTGTTCCACAGAATTACTAGCCAATGCCCGCAACAAGCAACAAAAATTGGGGAAGGGTGACTAAAAGTTGTGATCGTCTTGCTCAGCATTTTGCAGTTGGGCAGCCCTGAAGAGGATGAACACTGCATTAGCTTCAAACTGTTTTGGAAGAACTGGAGTGGACTGGGAAGTTATTGCCTTATGCTTTTGGCAGTTCGTGGTTTTGTACAAAATGTGACTTCCCAAAACATTCAAATTAATGTATTATACAGCTGTGAACATTTTTCAAAACAGGGGCTCCCCAACATAGAGAAACCGTTTCAAAGCAGCTTCTGTGAATCATTACAGCAGCTGCCATTGTTGCTTTAGAACAGACATGTCAAACACAAGGCCTGGGGGCCAGATCCGGCCCATGAAGTGGTTTCATGCGGCCCGCGAAGGCATCCTGGAAACAGTGAGGGAACGGCCCCCACTGCCTTGGCTCTGGCCCAGAGACCCTCCTTCCACCAGAGACCCTCAGATCTGTCCCACTCCTGCCCAGGCCCCCACAGGCACCCTTGATGCGAACGATGTAGAGCTGGCCAAGCCCACCCAGTAGGCCATATGCACTCTAGCCATGCCTACCCGGTAGGCCATGCCCACCCTGGCCACGCCCACCTGGCCCCCTGAGGGCAACCGCAATGCTGATGCGGCCCTCACTGAAATGGAGTTTGACACCCCTGCTTTAGAAGCTGCAATTGGCTGTTTCCAGTCACTTAGCTTCATGTTTTCCCCCAGTGTAAGAAAGTAGCTGTTCATCCACAGATGTGTGGGCACAGCAAGGGCAACTTCTGAAGCAGCTTCAGTACAAATGAGAAGCTGCTTTAATGATCTAGGAAAGAACACTTCATACTGGCACCCATGCATTGCACAGCAGTTTTTCTGCAAAACAGACCCAATATTTAAGGTAATCCTGCTTGTATTTTTTAAACGAAACTTTTTTTCAGAGGTTTTCATCATGGTATCTCATTCAATAAATATTTTAGAGTGCTATCAGTTCTCATTAGTAAATAAGCATTAGATATAAAGGCTTACAAGATCTAGGATGCCAAAATCTGCAAGGTCATTAGATGGAAGAAATAC
>JAKJMR010018643.1:56704-70501 GCA_024449315.1 Daboia siamensis | reverse complement strand
AAGAAGAAGAAGAAGAAGAAGAAGAAGAAGAAGAAGAAGAAGAAGAAAAGGGCACTGGAAGAATATCTGAAGGACAGTAAAGAAGACACACTAAACCTACGCCATGAAGGGTTATTAAATATTGGTGAGGCCAAAGTGGCCTAGAAGAAAACACTAAATGAAGAATAGAAAACAAACCTGGTAAGGAAAAGTATGAAAAGGCCAGTACACAAAAAATAGCAGGCAAAGCAGATAACAACAAGACCTGGCTAAGAGAATTGAAGAAAAAGACAAAGAAGCTAATTCGGGCTGCTCAAGTCCAAACCTTTAAGAAGAAATACATACAGAGCCAGAATTGAGAAGACAGCAACAACAGCAAATGCTGGAAAGAAGCTGAAGAAACAATGGACCATCCAGTTAGCCGCTGCAAGAGAATCACACAGACTGACTACAAACGATGGCATGAGAAAGTAGTAACAATGGTGCATTAGAATATCTGCAAGAAATACCACTTGCTTGGAAATGAGAACTGGTGGGACCACAAAATATTCAAAATAATAGAAAATGAAGAAGTTAAATTGCTCTGGGACTTTAGAATTCAAACAGACAAGTAACTGTTACGTAACGCTCCAGACTTAACAATTGTTGATAAGAACGACAAAAAGGACTGGATGGTGGATGTGGCAGTACATGGAGACTGCGGAAGAGAAAGAACTGAGGAAAAAAATCAAATTCAAAGATCTGCAATAGAAATAGAACAACTGTGGAAAAAGAAAGAAAAGGTAGTGCTAATAGTAATAGGCACTTTGGGTGCAATCCCAAAACATCTGGAGTACCACTTGAACACCAATGGACTGACAAATCACTATCAATCAATTGCAAAAAAACAACAACAACAGCTTTATTTGGAACAGCTTACATCCTGCAACAAAATCTTTGTCAGCATCAAACAAAAACTTCTGCCTATTCCAGGTCCTTGGAAAGAACTTGGTAAGTGGACAACAATGCCAAATCCAATCTAAACAGTTGGCTGACTGTGCAACCAACCATAATGATATATTAAATTTATATGCCACCTAACTCCCAGTGAATAATTGTGGAGGGACAATGTGGGGAGGTAATTTTCCTTCAAAAGCCTCTTCCTCATAGGTTGATCTCAAGAGAGAATCTACGCACTTCAGTCAGTTCATCTCTAATCTTCATGAAATTCCTAAGGCACATAAATATTTGCATTAAGAAGGCTTGGAACAGGAAACATTAATTAGAGCCTAATGAAAATGTAGCGTGAAGAGTAAGAGCAAATGATTAGCAGATGCAAAACTTTCTGTAGCTATTGACAGCTGAGGCAATTTTCATGCTGTGAAATGTGTTGGCTGCAAAAGGACTCTAGCACAAAAAAGTTCTCTCTAAGACAATGCTAAATGTTGTGCCATTAAAAACATTCCATATGAGATTAGATGTTTAGCATGAGAGATAAATTGTGTCTCTCTTGCAGAATTCACATTGTTTCTCTTTTACCCAATTCATAGCTTTGTAAGCCAGCCTTAGGTTATGTGGAATATTCATAGATCGTATTAACCATTGTAGACATCATCACAATGGTCACTGTTTCTACTCCACTCTTTTTATCGTCTATATTGTAACATGCTAAGTAAAATGCTGCAGAGGAATACAATCAAGAATGAAGAGAGCAATGAAGTAAAAAAAAAAAAACATTGTGAAGGCACTCTTTCCCAGCCTAACCCATCTCACAAGTTTGTTGTTGTGGGGAAAAATAGGAGGAAGGTGTGTTGGATATGTTCTCAACCTTGAGTTGTTTATAAAAATAATAAAGGTAGGATATTGTGCTGTTGTGCTAGGTTTGCCATCAACCATATTGTGAAGTATGCAGATGATACTATAGTAGTGGGTTTTATTCAAGATGACAATGAGGGTGCTTACTCCAAGGAGGATGAAGGTTTGGTGAACTGGTGTAAGAAAATCAGCCTAGTTTTAAACATTGAGAAAAATAAAAGAGATCATTGGTCATTTCACAAAAGGCAGGCACAGCCACACTCCTCTGAGTATTAATGATTCACCTATGGAGATGTGTACCAGCATCGAATTCCTGGGTGTGCAGTTAACAAGTAGGCTGGCTTGGTCACTCAACAGCGAGACACTGGTGAAGCGGGCACAGCAGCGCCTGCATTTTCTGTATCAAATGAGAAAAGCACATCTTCCTTTCCCTGTCCTTACCACTTTCTGCAGAAGGACAATTGAGAGCATCCTGTCATATCACATTACAGTCTGGTTTGGAAACATCACTGCTTCAGACAGGAAGGCAGTGCAGAGAGTGGTGAGGATGGCAGAAAAGATTATTGGCATTTTCCTCCCTTCTATCCAGGATGTGGCATACAAGCATTGCTTGAGCAGAGTCCGCAAGATTGTCTGGGACACTACACATCCTCTTCATGACCTGTTTTCCTTGTTACCTTCTGGGAGGAGGCTTTGTGGTATCCGTAGCAGAACATCCAGATTCCGTCACAGTTTTGTTCCATACAGTATCAACCTTGTGAACTCTCAAGCTTTCTCTTTCTGCTACTGTATGTATTCAAGATGGACAGTGATTAATATTTATATGTATTTATATGTATGAGTGTAAGTATGTATATGTGTAAGTATGTAAGTATATGTTGTATATAGCATGTTTATATGTGTGTTATGTATGTCTACACTTTTGAGAGCAAGCAACAGAATTTCATTTTTTTAATGTGTGCCAGTGTGTCCACAGTAAAAAATGACAATAAAGATTATCTTATCTTATATAAATAAACAAATAGGTGAGATGAAATAATGAAATGAAATGGCCATTTTAGGGCTTAGTTTGGGAAATAAGTGCCACATTTGACAATCTGTACTTAATTTTAAAAGACTTTGTTAATGATACATGATATGCTTTCCTGGTAAATAAAAGCATTTTACATTTCAAAAATTGAGACCTGGAAATTTTAAGGAAGTGGGAACAGATATCTCTTTTTGTTTATTATCTGACCTATTGGATATATAAAAATATTCAAGTCTGACTTTCCCCTTCACTTGTTTTACAGTGGTTAGACCAAACATGAAAAATGGGATGGGAATGATTTCATACCTCCTGTTTCCAGACTATTTAAAAACAAATTAAAAAAAATCTAAACTGCTGTTTTTAAATATTTCCCATATGGTCACAAAAACAGGAGGAGGTGAGGTGAAACAGGATCTTAAATTTTCATGTTATTTTCAGAACAGTGACGTAGAAAGATGCCAGATTCTAAACCAATGACTGATTTATGTATCCCAAAGAAAAATGTGCAGAGAGTCATATGTATGACCCGACCTTTGAAACCAATTATTTCATTTTGAGCTTGGGCAACAATCCTGTGAGCAAGAAGGATGGAGAAATAACAAAATCTTTGTCCACTGTAGTGTTTCTCTCCCCACTGTGCTTCTCCAGTCGTGATTTCTGTAACCTCATCTAATCTATCCTCCAGGACAATTTCTGTAGTAATTTCAAGGGGTTTTATAGGGACTGTATAATATCCATCACTGTTTTATTTTAAATGACATTGGAATCAAAGGTCACTGCAAAGAAGGTGCATTTTTCAAAGTGAAGTTCTAAGGTCAAGAATTGAATGTGAATTGGAGGTGCCAAAATTCACAAAGCTTGCAACACAAAAGGGGCTAATTTAGCATAAGAGAAATGCTTAGGTAAGATACTGCGTACATCAGAAAATCAATGGTTAGAAGATGATTGACTTGCTTTCCCAATAGGGATCCCCTCCCCCCCCCCCCCCGCCAAAAGTCCAGTCTTCACATCTGATTTTAACTTAGTTGAGCTAGACAGATTCCTATCACTAATAAAATATATTGTGTAACTTTTGTGTCTAGTTCTCATTCGTGTGTGTGTGTGTGTATGTGCGTGTAAAGTATTAAGACTAAAAAATAATTAAAAAATACATTTACATCTAATGAACTGCCTGCCTGTGTTACTTATTATCCTAAGTCAGATCTATCATCAGCTGATGTTCATTACAGGTGCCCCGTGCATACTTTTTTTAGACAACTAAACTTGTGAACACCAAATCAGGCCAAACAACTTTTGAGCAATGAATTAGGTATCAAACCAACCAGTACAAGTTATTGTCACAAAAGCACCAGAAAAATAATTCCACCTTTTACTAGATTGGCTTCAGGATTCTCCTCTGAAACTCAGTTAGTCATGACTAGAGTTGCATTGACTTTTGTGTAGTTATCTCATGGGCGTTTCATGGGAACCCATGGCACCTAGGCAACCCTGAGTGTTTGGAAGTCTCCTGCATTCTTGGACCCTTTTCCTGTTCATTTTATCAAAATTGGCAACTGAATTTCATGGTTGACTACATTCATTGTGCTTCTTCCCCACTCCATTTTCTTTAATTTCCCAATTTTCTGGTAGAATCCTTGAGGGATTCAGGTAGCTGATCTTTTGGTCCTTTAGCCCAAAAATTAAAGGTGTAGAATGCTACAGTATGCCACCATTTCTCTCATGCAAGACCAAAATCTGGTCTTCTCTTGCGTAGATGTTGAAGTAACCTGGTGATCTGCAAAGAGATAAGGAAAAAAGTACCATAATTTGTATCAGTAAAATATGCCAGCAACACATTGAATTCTACTATAAACTTGGACCAAAATGAATGAAAAATGATGAAAAAAAAAGTTCCAAAAGCATTTTAAGACAAATAAACTAGCCTTACTGAGAATACTACATCAAACACTCCAAAATTCAGAATATCTGAATATTCTGTGTTCTGTATGGAGCCAAATCCCAAGTATTTTAGTTTTCTTCCCTCATTTTTCACCACAAAAGTAAAGGAGGTGGTAATCTATTCTATAGAGCAATGCTTTTCAACCCGTGGTATGTATACCACTGATGGTACTTCGGCACCTGGCAGGTGGTATGCGTACGAGGGGTTGAAAAGCACTGTTAAATAAAAAGTGTTAAAAAAGAAGTATCAAAGTGTAATGGGGGGATGAGCTAAAGTGGTGGCAGCACCGCACAGGCCTGTGGGAGAGTCAGCAGTAGCTGTGGTGTTGCTAGGGCTCAGCTGATCACTCAGAATCGGTGTGGGGCTCCAGTTGATCAGTGTGGTGCTCCAGCTGATTGTCACTTCCAGGAGCAGCGCACAGCCTGGGGAAGAGGAGTCAGCTGGAGTTGCACCAAAGAGGAAAGGAGGAAGAGGGGGGAGAGAGGAGAGGATATAAAAGGAGAAGGCTTTGGTGGGAGAGGGAGAGAAAAGAAAGATGACGGGGAAAGAGAAGGGGACAGAGAAAGAGAGACGGAGAAGAGGAGAGGCTTCTTTGGGACAAGCAGAGGAATAGAAGGGGATAGAACATGCAAAGATTAATGTCAGAGAAACAAGCACAAGTTTCCCATTAAAAGTGTAGTAAGTGGGTGTACAGATAGTCCTCAAACTACAACACAATTAAGCCCAAAATGCATGTTACTAAGTGAGAAATTTGTTAAATGAGTTTTGTCTTATTTTACAACTTTTCTTGCCACATTTGTTAAGTGAATCACTGCAGTTGTTAAGTTAGTAACATGGTTGTTAAGTGAATCTGGCTTCCCCATTGAATTTGTAAAGGAGGATCACATAATCCTGAAACATTTGACAATCATAAATGTGAGTCAGTTGCCAAGCATCTGAATGTAAATCATGTAACAGTCACTAAGCGAACTGTTGTAAGTTGAGGACTACCTGTCCTTTATCCAGTGCTTTTTTTCTAAAAAAAAAGATGCCGGAACTCTTAGTAGACAATCACTTCAATATGAGCCAGCAGTGTGCTGCAGCTGCCAAAAAAGCCAACACAGTGCTAGGTTGCATTAACAGAGGGATAGAATAAAGATCAAGTGAAGTACTAATACCACTTTACACTGCTTTGGTAAGGCCACACCTGGAATACTGCATCCAGTTTTGGTCACCACGATGTAAAAAAGATGTCGAGACTCTAGAAAGGGTACAGAGAAGGGCAACAAAGATGATTAGGGGACTGGAGGCTAAAACATATAGGGAACGGTTGCTGGAATTGGGTATGTGTAGTTTAATGAAGAGAAGGGTGAGGGGTGACATGATAGCAGTGTTCCAATATCTCAGGGGCTACCACAAAGAAGAGGGAGTCAAGCTATTCTCCAAAGCACCTGAAAGCAGGACAAGAAGCAAGAAGCAACGGATGGAAACTAGTCAAGGAGAGAAACAACCTAGAACTAAGGAGAAACTTCCTGACAGAACAATTAACCAGTGGAACAACCTGCCTCCAGAGGTGGTGAATGCTCCAACACTGAAGGTTTTTTTTTTTTTTTTTTTATTAAAAAGTTTTTCAATACATTTTAATTATAACATCCCATTCCCCCCCCTCCCCCACCCTCTCCCACCCTCTTACCCTCCCTCTCCCCCCTCCCCCCCCGGACTTCCCAGAGCTAGATACAAGGTATAAAAATTAAAATAACCAATCAAAAACGCCCATATGCTAACAATAATAACTTATTAATTCTCTCGCGCTTTAGCTCTTATAAATTGACTACAAGCAATATACTTATTCAAATGCTAAATAAAACTTTTTAGTCCCATATTTATTCTGGATGTAATCAATCCATTTCTTCCACTCCACAATGTATCGTTGTTGAGAATGGTCTTTCAAATATGCTGAAATCTTTGCCATCTCCGCCAGGTTGGAAACTTTTAAAGTCCATTCCTCTAAAGTCGGCAGTTCTTGCTTCTTCCAATATTGCCCTATTAGAAGTCTCGCTGCCGTAATTAAGTTCAACATCAAATTAATGTCCAACACAGTAGTATCAGTAATAATACCCAGTAAGAACAATTGCGGACAAAACTTTATTCTTTTCTTGAATATCTTCTGCATATTCCACCAGATTTTAATCCAAAATGGTTTAATCTTTTTGCAAGTCCACCATATATGAAAATACGTTGCGTCTTCGCCACCACATCTCCAACATTTAGGCTGATAGTTTGGATACATACTTGCTAACTTTCTAGGATCTAAATGCCATCTATAAAACATTTTATAAAAGTTCTCTCTTAAATTTTGAGCTTGCGTAAATTTCACATTTCTCACCCAGATCTTTTCCCAAGTGTCCATTGTAATGACTTCCTGAATGTTCTGTGCCCATTTTATCATACAGTCCTTAACAATTTCTGTTTCTGAGTCAATCTCTATCAATGCAAGATATATCCGTTTGATATGCGCTGGTCCCTGATTTCTAATTTGTTTTACCAGATTTTCATCATCCCTCAAAAAACCAATCTTCTGATCTTCTTTCCACCTGGCTTGTAATTGTCCATATTGAAACCAAGTTTGTACAATCTTTTTTTCTCGTAAAAGATTGTATGACTTCAAACACCATACATTCCTCTCCAAAGTCAAAATTTCCTTATATGTAATCACATCATGTTTAAATCCAACATTTATATTCTCTATTGCGTGTTTGGGTATTGCCCATAACGGTATCTTATAATTTAATTTTTGTCTGTGCTTTTTCCAAACTCTCAACAAAGCATTCCTCAAAATATGCATTTTAAAAACATTATCTACCTTTTTGTCATATAGTAAATATGCGTGCCAACCAAATAACAAGTCATGCCCTTCAAGATTTAAGAGTCTCGCCTGTGTCAAATTAATCCAATCACTTATAGCTGATAATGCAGCAGCTTCATAATATAATTTAAAATTGGGCATTCTTAGACCACCTCTTTCACGTGTATCCTGCATAATTTTAAATTTGACCCGTGGCCTTTTCCCTGCCCAAACAAATTTATTGATACCCTTCTGCCACTCCTCCAAATTTGAATCCTTTTTGAGAATGGGTATCATTTGAAACAAAAATAAAAATTTTGGCAGAACATTCATTTTTACTGCTGCAATTCTTCCCAATAATGATAGTTGTAATTTTTTCCAACTATCCAATTCTTTTTGCACTTTATTCCATAACTTTTCATAATTATTTTTATATAATTTAACATTTGAGGGTGCTAAATATACCCCCAAATATTTAACTCTTTCAACAATTTCAAATCCAGTTAAGCTTTCTATAGAAACCTTTTGTGATACTGTCATATTTTTAGATAAAATTTTAGTTTTTTGTATGTTAATCTTAAATCCAGAAACTTTCCCATATTGAAATATTAACTCCATCAATTCCATAACAGAATTTTCTGGATGTGTCAAAGTAATAACCAGATCATCCGCAAAAGCCCTCAATTTATAGTCCTGATCTCTTATTTGAACTCCCTTAACTATTTCCGAATTCCGTATTTTAATCAATAATATCTCCAATGTTAAAACAAATAATAAAGGTGATAACGGGCAACCCTGCCTCGTACCCTTTTCAATATTGCATATTTCAGTCAAACTATTATTAACAATTATTTGAGCTGTTTGCTTCTGGTATATTGCCCTAATTGGTTGTAAAAATTCATCCCCAAAGTTCATTTTATCTAATACTTTCAACAAAAATTTCCAATCCAATTGATCAAAAGCTTTTTCAGCATCCAAAAAGATCAATGCTGCGGGGATCTGGTTATTCCTTTCCAAAAATTCCAACAAGTCAACTATATGTCTCACATTATTTTTCATTTGTCTACCACTTATAAACCCAGTTTGATCACCATGAATCATCTGTTGCAATACCCTCATAAGTCTACTAGCTAACACCTTAGCAAATATCTTGTAGTCCGTATTCAAAAGTGAAATTGGCCTATAATTTTTTGCTTGAGTAACATCCTGATCTTCTTTAGGAATTAAAGAAATAAAAGCAGTTTTCCAAGACGGGGGTACTCCTCCCCCCTTTTGAATTGTCTGAAACAGTTCCTTTAATGGCTTTATCATCTCAAACTGTAGATTTTTATAATACACAGCAGTCAAACCATCGGTGCCTGGTGCTTTACCTACTTTTAACTGTTTAATTGCCAAATATATTTCTTCCTCAGTTATCAACTGATTCATTTCTTCTTTTTGCTCTTGCGTAAGAACCGGAATATCAAAGTCTTTTAAATATAAATCAATGTCCATTTCATTAATCTTGTCGCTAGCATATAATTTAGAAAAAAAATCAACAAAAGTTTCCTTAATAAGATTCTGTTGATACACAATCTTCCCCTTATGTTCTATTTTGTCTATATTAGAAACCCTTTGCTTCTTCCTTAACATATATGCTAACCATCTGCCTGGTTTATTGGCATTGCAAAAAGTATTATGCCTTGCAAACCGTAGATTAGTTGCCACCTGATCAGCCATTAACTTATCAAATTGTCCTCTTAATAACTTAATAGTCTCTTTAATCTTCACATCCGATGGGTTCAAAATTAAAGCCTTTTCTTTTTCTTTAATCTCTGTCTCTAATTCTTTCCTCCTAAATTCCAAATTGCGTCTATATTTATTATTAAGATATATCAACACTCCTCTCATATATGCCTTACTAGCATCCCATACCATTTCCATAGAAGTACCCTTATGCATATTCATTTCAAAAAAAACCTTCATCTGTTTCTTACACTCTTCCACATTTTTCTGATTTCTAAACAGATTCTCATTTAAACGCCAGGAACGTCGTTCTCTAATGTCGTTTCCAATCTCCAGCCAGACTGGACTGTGATCAGACATAGTCTTTGAACAAATCTTTATCCTCTTAGTTCTAAAAAAGAGATCATTAGACAATAATATAAAATCAATCCTGGAAAAAGATTGGTGTCTATCTGAAAAAAAAGTATAGTCTCTTTCTTGTAAGTTTCTCTCCCTCCAAACATCACGTAATTCCATATCGTCCATCATCTCAAAAAAAGATTTAGGCAATTTAGCATGACTTGGGGTACTTCTGTAGGATCCACTCTTATCCATTTGTACGTCCAAAACACCATTCCAATCTCCCATAAAAATAAAAGATTTGTAATCCAATTGGGTAATCCTGCTGTGTAATAAACTATAAAAATCAGCTTGCTGTTGATTAGGTGCATATAATCCGACCAGAAGAGTTCTTTTACCTTCTAATAACAAGTCCACAATAACATATCTTCCTTGTTGATCAGCTTCAATTAATTCTGCCGTAATTGTATTCTTGACATAAATAACCACTCCATTTTTCTTGTTAACTGCAGACGCAATAAATTGTGTACCTAATCTTGAATTTGATAAATACTTTTGGTCCATAACTCTAATATGTGTTTCTTGTAAACAAATAACGTCAGTCTTAAATTGCTTTAAATATTGAAAAATTTTCTTTCTCTTTTGTGGTGAGTTTAATCCATTAACGTTCCAAGTTAAAAACTTAGTCACCATTTCTGGCAACCCGAAGCTTTTGAAGCGCGTCATCCAAAATCCCTTTTACATTTTTAGGTCGCGCTCCTCCCACAGCTTGGCTATAGGTACATTTTGGAAGTTCCACAACAATCTGCTGGTCTAGGTCTTGCTCACGTCTGGCTCGCCTCGAAGCAGCTCGAGTTACCCTCTGGTCCTTTGCTTCCTCTAATGTTGAAATTTGAATCACTCCTGCTGCAGTCTCTTCTATTTGTGTTCCTTCAGCATCATATGACTTTCCCTCCTTTGTTGGTTCCAGAAGTGGTATGGGGATTGCTTTTAAAACATTGCTATAGAAATCACGTGCCTGCAGGACTGTGGCAAGACGGTATCTGGTATCCTCAAACATTACCACCATACCCACTGGAACCTCCCATCTAAACCTGACATCACGTCGCTTAAGCTCCTGTGCCAGAAATGCAAATTCCTTTCGTTTCCTTAGAATTTTTGGAGGAATCTCTTTCAAAACCAAAACTTCTTGGTCTGCAATCACAAGCTTTGTATTATAAGAAACTTGAATAACTTCATTCCTGATTGCTCTCTTTGTAAAGTAAACAACCACATCTCTTGGTAATTTCCTTTGTCTCGCAATCCAGGAGTTAACACGGAAAATTTTGTCTATATCTTCTGCAATTTCTTCAGCTGGCCTTCCCAGCACGTCTTCGAGAGCAACAGAAACCAATTTTTTCAAATCTTCCTTTAAATTCTCCTTAAGGCCCCTTATCCTCACAGCAAACTCCATTTCATGATATTGTACCAATGTCAGGTCATAATCAATTTTATCCACCACATTTTCAGTCTCTAATATCTTTGCATCCAATTTAATATTGTTTTGAGTAAGGTCCTCCACTCTTTCGTCAAGGCGCTCAATACATGTCGCCATGCCTTGAAATACATGCAAGATTTCCTCCCTTATTACTGAAAACTTTTCTGTCAGCTTCTCATCCATCTTCTCATCTATCATCACAGCCAAATGCTGTGAGTGTTTTTCCAAAGCATCTTCCAAAACTTTTACTGTTAAGACAGGCGAAGGTAAAGGTGCAGGAGGTGCTAACACTTGCGCTGAAGATTGCGGCAGAGGGGAAGCCCCCGTAGTTTTAGAAAGTTTAGAAGAAGATTTAGCCGCCATCTTTTCCCTCTTTTGCAACTACGCACTTTCACTTTCTAGGTCTTCTATGTAGATTGAGCCAAAGTTCAAAAGTTCACTTACTCCTTAATCTCTTGCATCGCTCTGCCTGCATTCATAATCTTCCAAAGTCCATTCTTGTAGGCAGGGATGGTTGCGTTCGCCTTGTTCTGCTCCCGGAAAAACGGAGCAGACACGCTGCGCAGCCCGGAGAAATCCAAGCTTCGGGGGGGGCTCAATCTTCCAGCCGCCAGAACTTTAAGTCCTGGCGGCCCCAGAGAGCCCCTCCCCTACTTGGATACTCACCCCCTCCTCTTCTCCCGAGGAGGGGGCTTCGGAACCGCCGAAACAGCTGATCGGCGCTGTTTTCGGCGGTTCTACAAAGCCGCGAAGCTGACAAGCTAAAATCAGCTGTCGGCGGCGGCGCCTTGCCACCCGGAAGTCAACACTGAAGGTTTTTAAGAAGAGACTGGACAGCCATTTGCCTGAAATGATATAAGGTTTCCTGCCTGAGCAGAGGGTTGGACTAGATGACCTCCAAGGTCCCTTCCAATATTATTATTATAATATAATATTATATTATTATTATTATTATTAGTAGTAGTAGTAGTAGTAGTAGTACAATTGCTAGTAGTAGTAGTAGTAGTAGTAGTAGTGGTAGTAGTAGTAGTAGTACAATTGCCAAATGCAATAAACTGGTTTTAGGTATATGTTACTGGAAGGAAAAGCAAGAGAAGCATTTGCATGTATGCAGGTATCCTTAGGGTGCCATAGTTATGGATGAGAAATATTGGTTGCAAAATTGGCATTTATGGATGTAATACAGATATTTTGGACTTATTTTTGTTTCTTTGCATGTTTGATATTTTTAAAAATGTATATGCTACTGACTACACTTATGCACATATGTAACATCTTTTGGTAGGATACATGATCACTGCTTGTCCAAAATTTTAATATACAGATAATATCACCAGTAATTATTGTAGCCTTTTTAATAAATTTTGTTATTGATGTTTAGCTCACCAGGGAAAACATCATATATTGTTACGTATATACTAGGTTAATTATTTAAAGACTGGAGTGCAACATAACTAGATTCTAAATAATCTATTTTTCAAAACACACAACAGTCCAAACAGTAAAAGTAAAGTCCAAATTAAGAATATTTCATTCTTAAGACTTTTTTAGATTCAAAATAGTTTTCAAGAGTGTACAAAAGATACTATTTTTTTCTAGAATCAGCTAAATTAAACATATTACATTGAGAAAAATGTTTCTCATTTCTTTCCTGTTACCTTTGATTTCATTGCAGAGATGTTAACATAAGAAATAGATTATTTTGTTATCTAATTTTACCTTCCAAAAGACAGAAGCAGATGAAAAATGTGAGATTCTTTCCTGTTGGCTTTTTTGAATTAGATGTTTTAGATTCTAAAAGTTTAGATCCTAAAGAAGTAATCCTGTAAATAATTTTAATTTCCTCTTCTAGTGCAGGCTCTTTTATGACTCAGGGACTTCTACTCCCAGAATTCCTGAGCCAGCATGGCTCAGCTTGGGAACCTCTCCCTTTTTCCTCAGCATGGCTGGCTCAGGATTTCTGGGAGTTGAAGTCCATGAGTCATAAAAAAGAGCCAAGATTGCTAGCCCTGCAATAGGCTTTTTTTTTCCCTACCAAAAAAAAAAGGTGCCAGAACGCCGTTCTGAGCGTTCTATAAGGAAGAAAGCCCTGCCTTTATCACTTCTTTCCTTTTTGGGGGGATCATAAAGTTTTTGACACCTTGTTAGGCGACTGTGGTACTCAAATATTGCCATTTCCTAAAAGTTGTACAATCTGTTGAAAAGGTTGAAAGGACTGCTGTAAAGATTCAAAGTTTACTGGGATAATGGTACTGCTACCTATGTCCACCGTACAGGTAACCAGTGAATAAAAGAAAAAAAAATAACATGAGAATAAATTTAAAAATTCATAGTTTAATTATTTTAGTCTGCTTCCATAGAGAACCATGGGAATTCAACAAAAAGTAACACAGAGTGACTTGCTTCAATAAACAATAACACTAACAAAAAATGCTTTTCTTTGACTATTGATTTTAAAGTGTTATCTCTTTCTAATTTCTAATGGAGCTCAGCATGAGACAACCAGCCACAAAGGTTCAGTAAACTAAGCAATAAAATCTTCTTAGTTTTCAGATGCCTTGAAAGCGTCAACAAGTAAAAGGAAGGGAGGGAGGGAGGGAGGGAGGGAGGGAGGGAGGAAGGAAGGAAGGAAGGAAGGAAGGAAGGAAGGAAGGAAGGAAGGAAGGAAGGAAGGAAGGAAGGAAGGAAGG
>JAKJMR010018643.1:32308-50323 GCA_024449315.1 Daboia siamensis | reverse complement strand
AGAGAGAGAGAGAGAGAGAGAGAGAGAGAGAGAGAGAGAGAGAGAGAGAATTAAGACATGAAAACCAAGAAAAACGTATAAAATGGATATAGATGTTGAGATGGGATTCCATTTAAGAAGACACAGTTCTGTCCAATATGGTGAAGAGATGGATGAATGGATGCTTTACTTACAGTAGTTAGGTTTGGGTTACAGATTTTTTTCCCCAGAAGTTCTCTTTTTTATGCTCTGGTGTATTCATATCACAGCTACATATATTTTGAGTTGCATTCAACAAACATTTCCTCTAGCTTGGTTAAAAACCCTGTACCAAAAACAACCATTCTTTCTTGGAACCTGCCTGAGAACTTTTAGTTGCTGAGAGTCTCATGTACATTAGTAAGAGAGTAAAGATATCTGAAATAATTACAGTTTGGTGCACTTTTCAACGTATTTGTGTTGGAGCAATATTCCATGCCATTATTACATAAGCATTTGCTATACAAAGCCTTCTATAATCCCTTTCCATCTTCTTTCTCCTCTCTCAGTGAACTCATAGCTCACCAATTATCTAGTCCAATGTTTAGATTTCAAAGCAATGATGAGTAAAAAAGTAGTTGCAAGAGAGCTTTCGAGAGGCACAAGGTCTGGTGTTTAGTAATAATTACAGTGTTTCTATTATCACAGTTACCCATTCAAGTCAAAAAGAAATGGCTGGTAAAAAAAAACACTTATGGGAGAAGTAGCAGTCATCTATTGAGAAAGCTTGGACCTCATGCTGTTCAAGTTCTGTTCCAGAAAACAACTAACAGCAGTTAGAACATAAAAATGCTTGTGAAAAAAAAATGCTCAGATGCAACATTTCTAACCTATGGAGCTTGATCTGATAATACACGGGTAAGACAGAAATAATGCCAATAGGTAAGACAGAAAATAATACCAACCAGTGCAAAAGCCATTTCTCTCTCCCTCTAACATACAGTATCCTTCTTTTGGCTGCTGCCTTGTGTTTAAGAGACACAATAGTGGATTTTCACAACGCAAGTCTGATTCATTGTGCACATCACAGTTCTACTGTTATCAGCATTTGTGTACTTTCCAAAGCATCTCACAGAAGTGCAGACTGAAATATTATTACTTATTTCTACATACAATCCTTAGTTTTTAAAAAAAAACATTTCCCAAAACATATTATCCTACATGCATGTTTTTTTTTATAATCCATGCATAGATTATGATTGCAGCTTTGAAAACCAAGGAGCATTAGGACATTGTAATTGGCATATCTAGATACCTTTAGAAAGGATATATTTGCATTTAAGATGGTTTTGATAATGTGGCTAATTTGTTGGAGAAAAGAATACTGCAGTAAGTATTTGGTTAAAGTTGGCCTGTTGGAAGAAAAAAAAATAAGAAACTGTAAATAAGATCACTGGAAAGAAACAACTGATTCACTCATATCATGCAGTTTTAAGACCTTTTATTTTTCTCTAGATTGCAATATTCTGTACTATTACCTGGAAGAAAGTGTCATTATCATTAAATCAAGCATATAACTCTTGAAAGATGATTTGCTGTATAACTGCATACAGAAACATTCTGGTTCTGCAGTGGGACCATTTCCATTTCCTATAACAGCCATGTTGCAAGATATCAAAGCAACATATATTCTGTCTATAATTAATAACAAACAAATCTCTAATAAAATGATAAGTGCCCTTCTGTTTAATTCCTGGCCCTATCAGTTTCCCCCAGCTGGTCATTAATCCTTGGTAAATGACCCAAGCCATGATTGTTATTACTTACTGTATTACTAATCTAATTTAGACTGTTAAAATATATTCTGACAACTCTGGGTCCTCGTGGGGATATGTGTAGGATGGATTGGCTTATAAATTAAGAAATCAATGATGTATAAAGAACAGGTTGCAAGTAGGTTACTCCAACAGGTAAATAACTCCTACAACAGATGGGGACAGGATGGTAAGGGATTGTTACCTATTTATAAAAGCTGCAGTTACAGAAGAATTAAAAAAAACCTCCCAACTATTAAAATATGCATATTGGAAGATGCTTATTAGAATATGATAGATGCACAACCTTTCCTAGGGAATTGCCTCTTTGACATAATGGGAGAGCACAGTAAGTTCAATTACTTTAAGAACCATGATGTCAAATATTTGAGTTGGTGGTAGGGTCATTTTGGCCAATAAAGCTAAAAATGAAGAAATGAAGATAAGGGCTGATCACAGAGCCGGGTGAAGGCAGGTGGAATTCTGCAGCTGTGAAGAAAGCTGACTTAACTAGGAAAAGGTGGCCCAAAGTCAAATGCAGAAGAAAACTGTAGTAAGTCACCTGTGCTGTTGCCAAAACCCTGTGTGATTAAAGTTGGAATGTTTAGATGAGATTGGATGCCAAATGAAAAGATCCTCAAGTCAGAACTATGGAAAAATATTAAGCTTTCTTTCATACCTCTAGAGATGGTGATTTGGTTAAACCAGAACCACAAGGAAGTCTGGTTAATGATGGTGCCAGTAGTGGAAGTAGAATTCCTGGTTTTGCAAAGACAAATCTAATAAGAACATGAAGTATGAGAACCATGATTGATGCTAGGAAACTCAAAATTGTTGGAGAAGAAATAAAGTGTGCTGAAGTAAACTTGGATGGTGTGGAATGGTCACTTTAAATCAGATGTTTACATGAGACTACATACTGGATAGGAGTGGAAGTGATAATCAGAAAATAAATTACTAAGTATGTGTTCAACTGTAACCTAATAAATAACAGGCTGATATCTGCTAAAATTAATGGATGTACAATGATGATCTCTAAAACACTACAAGTGTGTGGTGGAAAATACTGAGGAATTATAAGGAAAATTGCAAGAGATGCTAAATGCAACATCTAAAAATGAATTATTAGGAGGAAAAATTGGAAAAATGAAGAAATTACATAAAGGTTGGATTAAATAAATGCACCAATGAAGGAGCTGGGATAAAGGAGTTTGCCAGCACCTGCTTCATGTAATATAAACACATATTTAAACTAGGAAAACATTCTGTGGGCAACACTGTTATATAATCATTACATAACAGGAAAATGGAGTATAATAGGCAAGTCATTCAGGACATTTTTAGATTTAAATTATGGAACTGATCATACATTATTAGCAATCAAACACAAAGTTTAAATTTAAGCAGTTAAAGAAAATAAGATTTGCCAGCATAATTTGAATTGAATATATAATACTGAACAGGTAGTAGATTTAGCTTGATTTAAGTAGATTTAACTTATGTCAAAGAGACCATGAGCAGTTATGTAAAGAGATATGAAACAAAGGAAAATATTTATACTTCAGGGTTGACATGAGTGGTCCTTGGTACTCTCTGAGCTTGCTTGTTTTCTTGCAGATATTTCATTACCTAAATTAGCACTGAAGATGTTACCTAGTTTGGGTAATGAAACATCTGCAAGAAAACAAGCAAGTTCAGAGAGTACCAAGGACCCCTCAGATATGAAACAACAAAAGAATTAAATATTCAAGAACTAACTTTCATGATAATTTAAAAAAGGACAGGATGATGACAATTTAAGGAAGGACAGGATTTGGATAAGGAAGGATAGAAGAAGATAAGGAAGGACAGGATGATGATGATAATCTAAGGAAAGAAAGAATTTGCAGCAACAGTGAGAAGTGAATATAATGAATGAATGGAGACTTTCAGATTCAAGGAAGAAAGGATATGGAAAGATCTTAATCAAAAATATCAACATATACATGAAAATAAAAAATAAATAAGATTTATAAAGATAAATAACAGGAAAAGTTATTGTTAAAGTTGGATTATTCAAGTGTAATCATTAAACATATTTTCCAAGAGATAAACCTAGTATATAAGTCTAATAGAAGGTAATACAATTTAAAGAAAATGAGAACGTCCTCATGAATATACTGTACAAGTAGAAATACAGAATGACAGAATAATTTGCAGACTTAGAATAAATCCAGGATTCTTTTAGAAAATTGGTTATAAGAGATAGTATATTAGCTGTTGGAGCACTGGAAAAAATATTAAATTGTAGGAGAAGAGGCAGTTAAAATGCTAACAGTAGTATGTCACAGTCTCTAGGAAGAAGACTGCCCCTAGAGATAGGAAAGGGAAGCATCAAAAGAACCTGCACATTACTAAACTGTTATATTAATTTTAATGCAAGGAAAATTTTGCTTAAGGCTTACATGAAGAGAGAAATGTTAATGCTAATGAGCAGTCAAGTTCCAGAAAAATTAGAAACAAGATATTGAATAGCTAACGTGATATGGATAACAAAAGGAATAAGAGGGAAAAAATGTAAGAAGAAAGAAAAAGAAAAGAAAAATAAAGAAGAGTTTTCTTTGCTTTATTGAGTGAAGGCACAGGCTTTTTTTATAGGCATTTAATTATGTGGATCATGCCAGAATGTGAAACTTGGATAGTGAGATGGGCTGTGTCTAAATTTGTTCAATAAGGAAATAAAATAAAATTTGATAAATAAATATCTAAAGTCTGTGTGCCAAAAAACATGAATGTGCCTCTAAGACATCTTTACAATGACAAAGACATCTTTACAATTTAGTAACAACTAAATTTTGGAGAAATAAAGTATTCAAACTATAGAAAACAGGGATGCATGTTATCCCATATATTTCTAACTTGTACAATATAATGAATATATTATAGAAACAGCATGATTGAAAGAGATGACAGCTGGAATAAAATTGGGTGCCAAAACACTAAGAATTTTGAGTTGTGCTGATGATACCACTTTGTTAGCTGAGCTTAGAAAAGTACATTATGAAAATAAAAATGGAAAGTAAAAAAATCCAGGTTAATTTTATATATTAAGAAAAAAATAATGTCAGCCAGGAGGCACAGTTGCAGACAAAGAATTTGCTAGATAGTTTTGTTTTTCAGGGCTCAAGAAAATATAAAGATGAATGGTGTACTTGAGAAGTAAAGAGAAGATCAATCTAAGAGAGGAGGGCAAGCACAAATCCAAATCAGGAAGAATTTGAATTAAGTAATGAATAACAAGATCAGAACAGTCAAACAACTTTTAAAAAACACAGTAGCAATGTATGGTTGTGAAAGTCAGACATGAGAAAGAGAACGAGAAACAAGGTTTTTGCCTTTAAATAACACACAGAGTTGCCTTGGAAAGCAAGACAAGTGGCATATAAATTCAATAAATAAACCAAACAAAACCTTACATTTTTTGAACCTGTGTCACAAGCAGACTACCATGTTGGAAGTACTACATTCATCTGGAAAAGTTCCATCTATGTGATTCCTAAACATTAATGCCATCTTGATGGCAAATAATAAATCAATGCCTGGATAAATCTTTTGAGGTACAATCTTAGCTTAACAGCTACAGAAAATTTCTAATGCACATTTCACTTATGTAGGTTTGTTGTGCAAATTTCTCCCATGTCCTTTTTTAACACGTAATTTCTCAGTGCAGGTGTTTTAAGACAATTTCCTACTAAGGTAAGCTTTACAAAAAAGCCAAAGAAAGAAAGCAAAACCTGTTTTATTACACACACTTTTCGGTACAAAAACCTGAGGTAGATTCATTTTGTACATAAAGTATACATTATTTTTTAAATAGCTGTGTCATAGACCTTTTTGCATTTGTGCATATTATTTAGTGTAGAAAGACAAGTATTAAAGATCCATTTTGTTACTAGATTCCATTTGTGCCATGGCAGTCTATTTTGACAGAGCTTGCAAATTCACTCACTTAGAAGTCCTCAGAGAATGTATTTTATATCCTCAGTGTTTATTGCTTAACAGTTGGGAGGATGAAACATTTACTCTCTCAGTTAAAATAGAAGCAGCACGGAGGCCATTCAAAGGAATGTAAAGCAATGCTGGGATTTAAAAGAACGCAGAGAAAGCAGGAGATAAACAGCAGCACCATTACCATTGGTTGTTCTCAAAGCTTAGCTTTTTGTATGTTTTGGACTTCCTAAGGCTTTTGTTGTTGTTGGGTGGGATAAAATAATGTTTTCAATAAATAAATTGTAGTCCTTGAGTTGAGACCTCTTCTAAATTTGCGACCTCTCAGCAACTTAAGGATTATGGCAACCACAAGAACTGTACTCTGTAGAAATACAATTGCAAAGTACAAAATTCAGGTAAAATGCCTTTTGTTATGTGTATGTTTCATTCAAATGTATGCCATTTCTAATTCAATATAAAGGTGAATTTGTGCACTTGCTGTGGCCATGTGGCCAGTATGCCTTTAGTATTCAGATATTTGCCTCTCTCAACATTTGAAGCTGAGAACATGCCTGACTTCCATCACTTCTGACAGAACAAGAGGTGGAAACCTCTCAGTGAACGAATTCCAAATGCTATAATTTTGTCTGGTGTACCTGACAGGAAGACTTTTACAAGTGTCATTTTGCAGCCTGAAACTAATAGTTTATTTAAGGAATGTGCACAATTGCATTCAGGCAACCACTTCAGAATGAATACACATCCCTGGATGAGAAGATGCCTTAAATCAATACATGCACCCATCCTTGACAGAAAGAGTAAGTGAGTGAAGGTTTATTTTTGCTCAGTTGGGTTACCCAATGTAATTGGGGCTGCTGACTGCACTCTAGAAGAGGCCATAACCTGTTCCGGAATGAAGAAATTTTTCCAACCAGAATAAATTTTCAGAGGAGAATACAAGCTGTATCTGACACCTTGAAGCCATGCAGGAAGCCACCTGATAAACATCAGGTGTCATTTCTCTTCACGTGCTGTTGTGCAGGTCTTTGGATGTTTTATAGCTGGCCCAAAACCATGTAACACAATCTGAAAGAAAACAGAAGTAGTCATATTGGCTCATAGGAGGAATGCTAAAATCCACAGTAGAGCTTTAATTTCTTTTTAGCATACTGTCTCACATTTTATTTCAAGATGGTACCCTTACTTTAGGACTAACTGTGGCTGATTGGAATCTTGGTGTGAATAAATCACAGATGCAACTCTAGTTATCATGAGACATTGAGGTTACAAAAGGCTCCTTGCCTTTTTAATTTAAATTTGAAAATGGGAGAGTAATAAAGAGTCATAAATATTCCACTTAGTTGCTTTTCAGCTTAATTTCAGAAGTGGAGGTCAGTGTCAGGCCTGTTCCAGCTTGGGCTACTGGAAAAAAAATACTATTGACTCCAAGTGCAGCAAAATAATTATTTTACTAAAAAGCCAAGTGGTTACAGTAAAGCAAAGCCAGAAGTGAGGTTTTGAGCATGAAAGTTTCCCAGTTAAAGTTTCCCCTTTTTGTTCCTCCTTGGCATGCTTTTCTGCCTTTTAAAGATCCTTTGAGGAAATATAATATTTTGCCTTTTTAATATTTCCTTCTCTGGGTGGGGTGGGGCTGACTTCCCACACTAGTGTAGCAAAAGCAAAAGGCAGATTTCTTTATGGTTTTCAGGGATCTGGAACTGAAGGAACTGGTCATGGGCAGAAATATGTGACAAGACAATGAGGAAAAAGGTTGTGCAGTGCTTTAAAAGGAAGAACAAGTCTGTACTGGATATAGTGAGATGACAAAATGCACTTAAGCAAGGACAATCACTGGGTTTGACAATCATGGAAAGGTGCAATACAGATTATATTAAGAGTACTTTTTATATAAATATTTTATTAATTTTCTAATTTTACAATCATAAGTGCTTAATAAGCAACATGTTGTCTGGGTCTATTAGTAATTCAGTGGTACATATTAACTTTCTCAGTGTAGTTCCAATACTACACCATCCAGTGCTTTTTTGATCCTCTCTTCTTTTGTTGGTATGCATTTTTCCACACTGGGCAAATACAGTTCTTGTTACTAATACATATACAATTAAATATAGACATCTTCATCATATTTTTCTGGTATTATACATAATATTGATGGTATCAATTTATAATATCTTTTCTAGCCAAAATATATCTCAACTGCATTTGCACTTAAAATCCATTTATTCAATCAATATCCTGTTTTTCCCACTTTTTAATAATTTTAATTTCCCATCAATGTTCAAAATATCTCTATTGCTTATAATTTTCTTATAATAAATATATATATTTATTATAAATATATTTGGGTAACCAAAAGCTTCCCTTATTCAAACCTTTTTAGAATTTTCATACTTCCCATCTCAAAACAAAGTATAATATTTTAGTTACAAATACTTTCCTCCTCATTATAATATTTTTATTTCTAACAGTTATCTATTTTCTTAGCTGTATGCAAACATCTGTTTAGTAGTATAATATCCCAACTAATAGGTCAGAACCTCTGTTTTCTTCAGTCTTACTCTAGCTTTCCTCCTTTGCCAAATAACTTTAATCTAGTAGTTCTTCCTCTGTTTTTGTATATATTATTTGGAGTGAGGAAAATAATTTGGTTGAAGTGTTTTTGGAAGAACGTTCAACCCATTTATATTCACTAAATAGCCTCCATTCTTCTCCTCCAATTTTTCTTTTCATTTCTTGTTTGTCAATATTCAGCATTCCTCCTAACCACTTTATCATCCATTCGATCAGCTCTTCTTCCTTATCCTCAAATGTGTTCTGAAATCTTGACAAATATGATGTCTTTTGCATTTCCAGTGTTCTCACTGTAATTTTTCATTTGTCTGTATCTGTATGTTAATTCTTTCCATCTTTGGATCTGTTTCTTCTGATTTTCCTTCTATTTTCTGAGTTATTAGTTCTTTCTTTGCAGTCATTGTCTGAATTTGTAAGTTTAGGTTAGAAAATAGTTCTTTTATCTCATTTATTATTATTTGTAGTGTCATCCTGAAATAAAAGAATTGTCTCTTGGATTGATTTCCACATGGAAAGCATTTCTTTCTGAGTTCATTAACATTTTCTTGTTGATATATCAAGCTGGGAGCTTTGGAGACAGATGTTCAAGATGATTTTTTACCATTTAAGGCCGAGTATAAAACACTCATTTTGTTTTTGTATTTAGTCTTTATAGTCCAGTGGGGTCCCCAACCCAGATAAGCAGTCCAAGAGTTTTTGCTTTTCCCTATTCCCAGCTGCAGTCTGCAAAAGTGAAAGTGTCCAGGAACAACAAAGAGTCTTATCTGAATCTGGGCTTCAAGCCAAGTTTTCCTTAAGCATAATAAATTGTAGTGCTATAATTTTCCACTAGATGTCATTGACATCTTCTTCCATCTTTCCAAATCCAAGCTTATTTTGCAAACTTTCAAATATTTTTTCTAAAAAAATTGAAATTGAAATTGAAATGAACCTTTATTGTCAAAGTACAACTATGTGTGCATTGAGATTAGCTGAGCCTCCCTTTGTGCTCCCACCCCCCCAACACACAGTGACAACAAACCCTCCATCTTACTACACCATGTGAACCAACTACACCACACACCGGCCTCCCAAGTCAATTCTGCATAAAATTCACAAAAGTTCACAAAAGTTATTTCTCATTCAAAAGCCTAACAGCCAACGGATAAAAGCTGTTTTTCAGCCTGTTGGTGCGGCTGGCTATACTCTTATATCTCCTACCTGATGGTAGGAGAGTAAAGAGATACCGTCCAGGGTGTGAGTCATCCCTGAGAATTTTCCTCACTCTTCCAATGCAACGAGCCCTGGCGATGTCATCCAGTGGTGTCAGGGGACAGCCCACAATGTCTTGTGCTGTACTCACCACCCTCTGTAATACTTTCCTATCCACAGCTGTCAGGCCAGCATACCAAACCACAATACCATACGAGTGGACGTTCTCTATAGTAGACTGGTAAAAGAGGGTCATTAGCCATTGTTCTACCCTGTTCTTCTGCAAGACCCTGAGAAAGTGAAGCCTCTATTGGGCCTTTCTAGCCACCTGGGTTGTATTAACTTTCCAGGTCAGATCTTCCCAGAGGTAGACTCTCAGAAATTTAAAGGAGGAAACTCTCTCCACACAGTCCTCCTCGATGTAAAGTGGGGCAGGTTCCTCCTTTTTTCTCCTGAAGTCTAACACCATCTCTTTCGTCTTGCTGATGTTCAGGTGCAAGTTGTTGTTACTACATCATATGGATAGTTTTTGTACCTCCGCCCTGTATGCTGTCTCATCCCCACCTGTAATGAGACCCACCACAGTTGTATCATCTGCAAACTTAATTATAGCAGTGGATGGGTCAAAGGTAGTTTTAGTCCCCAAATTTCTTAGCTATAGATCTGTATTAGTTCCAGATTGGTCTTGTAGTTTCCTTTGTTTTCCCTCAAAGCAATTAATTCACTGGTTTTCTTTTCCTGAGAGAGCAGAGCAATAATTTCCCTCTCTCATTGGGGAGGATTCTTTGGTTTGGGCATTCTTTTTTCCAGGAAAGTAGTGTTAAGGCCATAAAAAGAGGATAAAATCTCATCAAGTTCCATCGATGTTGCTCAGAAATTGCTAGTTAGTGCTTGTCTTCGGTTGTCAGCAGCTTCTGACTAGCCACATAAATGTAGCAAGTCTTTCTCCCACCACTTTGGAGAGCTTCCTTCAATCCAGTGGAGTGGCTGCCACCTGTCCATGATTGATGAGGGTCCCCTCCTCCTTTGTCGCCTCTTTGGGACGACTTTCAACCCTTTTTAGCCTCCCTAGCGGGGCAAAATTGAACATGCACCTGTCACACCACAACATCAAACCGGAAGTCCATATTAAGAGTACTTCAAAGAGATTATATTAACTATATTTTTAATAGTAATTTGATTAGACATTAAGCTCCTAAGTAAACACTGCCCCTGAATTCCGCCACTCGAATATATTGACTGTGCCTTAGCATGGTTAGCATATCATGACATACCTTTTGCTAGATTACATTTTCTTGGACAGCATAATAAGGGAGTTTTGATATTGGACTAGGACTGACAAGACCATCATAGATTCAAGTCTACACTTAGTCATGGAAGATCACTGGGTGATTTTCAGCCAGTCAAGCTCTCTTTTCAGCTTCAAAATACAGAGCAACTGATTTCAAACCTGAAACAATTCAGTGTTTTGATCTTGAAACATTTATAATTAAAAATATTTTGCACACTGAATTAGAACTAACCCATGAGAATCTTCTTTAAGACAAAGGCCAGAGAAACTGTGTCTAGAATTCAAATCTGACTTTTCAAGTTATGAATTTCTTTACCAGTAATATTAACAAGGAAATAAAAATGTATAGTGTAGTCTAGATACAGTGCTATCATTGCAAATACAAAAATACTTTCTTAGAGTTTGGCTATTGTAAAAGATGTAATGCTGGGAAAGATCGAGGGTAATAGAAGAACGGGACGACAGAGAATGAGGTGGCTGGATGGAGTCACTGAAGCAGTAGGCGTGAGCTTAAATGGACTCCAGAAGATGGTAGAGGACAGGAAGGCCTGGAAGAACATTGTCCATAGGGTCGCGATGGGTCGGACACGACTTCGCAACTAACAACAACAACATTGTAAAAGACAAAATCCAATAGTAACTGCTCACAAGCCATCCAACCTAAGTTTTATTACATTAATTCCATAGAAATACATGCAAGGTGGTATCACAATTGTATCTTTGCAAAGGATTATTAACGACTTTTTTGCCTTCTTTCAAAAACCGTGATAAAATATTACACATACAAACAAACTCAACCTTTATCTATTTGAGGCATGACTGAATTTATAAGAATTGCATTGGAGTATAAATTCAGATTTGTATCCCCAGTTTTAGCTAGTATCCATCTCTGTTCATGCTGTTCTATAAAGTAGTTTTTTTAAATATGTTTTGTAATTAAAAAAGAAGGATTTCCACAGGCATAAAGAATAAACCATGAAGTAAGTTGTAATACTCAAAAGCCTGACATATTAAACTAAACACAGTGCAATCAATAACAAAAATTGACTAAGCACACAGTGTTTTACAAAGTAAGCTGAATAGACTTGCCTCCTGGATATTCTTCTGGAAAAAAAATCAATTTTTTGAACTAACCAAGCTGCAAAGCTGTAGTATGTTATTCAGAATACTGACTAAGCATTAGTGTGGAAACAAGATAATACTTACATTTCAGGCACTGCCTTGCTTCAAAAATGATCTTTTGGGACAAGGCTAAGGTGGGCTTATCTTTGTCACACTCTTGACCTAGAATTTTCTGACAATGTCATTTCTATCCTTTAAGCATCCTGCTTAATGTTTCTTATGGGGGGGAGTCAACAAATTATCCTTTTTTTATTTTTGGCAATTGCACAATATTTCTGCAGTATAATATAGGGTTTCTTGCCTGAGCAGTGGGTTGATCTAGAAGATCTCTAAGGTCTCTTTCAACTCTGTTATTCTGTTATCTTTTTTCATGGTGTATACAATATTCCACATATCATTGCCTCAGTGGTTTCTAATGGCATAAAACACGCCATTTTAAAACTGTTGAAACATGCATGGAGATGATGCAAACAACAGAATCTGTCTTGGAAACTAAACTAGGCAGTTCAAAATCATATTGGAAAAAGGTGGCAGAACACCCTTTCCTTACTTTTGGCAAGAAAACTGCAAGTATATGTCCATGAAGTAACTGGGAGTTGAGCTTAAGCAGAAGGAAATGCTAATTAGTATAACTCACATTTTTAACGTGTGTCTCATCTGATCCCAAACAGCCAGTTCGGTGTAGTAGTTAAGGCATCAGACAAGAAATTGGAAGTCTGTAACTTTTAGTCCTAAGCACAAAACCAGCTGGGTGCCAGTCTCTCTCTCTCTCTTTCTTTCTCTCTCTCTCTCTCTCTCTCTCTCTCTGTGTGTGTGTGTGTGTCTGTCTGTCTCTCTCTCTCTCTCTCATACACACACACACAAACACACACACAAATCTCATCCCAATCATCTTTATACTTGGCAAAAGCTTTTTTTAAAAAAATGCTATAAAGCTGTTATGGTTTTTCCTGTATTGTGAACACAGAATGACAGTAATTGAATGCTGGTGAATATGTGGCCAGGAGAAGGTTTGCATAGGAATAAGTTTGTTCACAGTTTTAGCTGCTATTCTTAAATGTAAAGTGTTTGGGGAAAAAAAGGGGGCTTAGAAGGTTGCTCATTCCATACTGATTAGCTCAACCTAATGAAGTCATTTAAAATCTCTGGCATGACCCAGTCATTTTGCACAGAATTGAAGATGGTCAGAAGAGCCCTCACACTGCAAAGCATTTACCTTATTAGGGGTCAAGCAAGGTCTGGACTCCGTGTTTAAATGCTGTCTTAGATGCTTTAAAAAGATGAGATTATTCCCTCTCCCCCCTCCCTTTTTAACTGCATTCCTACAAATTCTGCCTATATACTGTATGATAAAAAAAGCTGCAGAATGTGGGTGATTTTGAAAATTCTGTATATGTGTATATATTAAAATTCAAGTAAAATAACTCTTGATGTCTCCATTTCTCTCCCCCATATCCTCTGTGACAAATGTTAGGAAGGACAAGGAAAAATAAAAAAAACTAGACACATCCCAGTGAATAGAAAATACTGAAAACTCACAAAATGGTTAAAATAAAATGGGATCCCACAGGAAGAACTGCAAGAACTGCAAAACCATCTTGAATTCTTTTCTTATCGTGTTACAGTGTGGGCATATTATGGAATTACAGTCAAAATGGAGAAACACAAATGTTACTGCCTAAGTTCTTCCTGATAGAGAGACTAAATCATCCCGAAGATTTGATCAATCATAAATGAACCTATTTTTATCCTGGATGCTGACTGATCTGTTTTCCTAAATTAGTAACTTGGATCAACTCAGAAATGTTTAAAAGTTAACGCAGACTCATAAAGAGATGATGGTGGTGGTGATGCTGATGGTGAAGATGATATCCATTCAATAGTGTCAGACTCTTGGCAACTCTATGGGCCAGCCTCTCCACTTCTTCCAATCTTGCACTACTTCTTTGAGTGGTTCTATGTTCTGATTGGTGTTGACTTTAATGGTATTTGACCATCATGTTCATTGGTGACCTGGTTTCCTTTTACTGCTAACTCTTCACAAAATAATTGCTTTCATGACTAAATTCCCCGCCCCCAAGACATGACCAAAGTAAGTATGTTTCATGATTTTGTCTTCTAGTAACATGTCTGGTATTATACACTCCAGTACTTTTGTTAGTCACTTTTGCTGTCCAATGAATATGCAGAAGCCTTCTCCAGCACTAGAGCTCAAATGAGTTTATTTCTTCTGGTCTTTCTTTTTTAAGGTCCAACTTTCATGACTATTGGTAGCTACAGGGAATGCAATAGAGAAGACTAACATACATTTGATTGCCAGGCTGATGTCCTTGCGTTTCCATATTCAGCTCATGTTCATCATTGCTGTGTGACCCAGTGCAATCCAATGTTTTATTTCTGGGATGCGTTCTCTGTTTTCAGTTATCTGTGATCTTAGGAAAGTGAATTTTTCCACGCATTCTACTTCTTCACCATTTCTAGTTTGATCTTTCCATTCCTTGCAATAGTCATGGGTTTGGTCATTTTGATGTTCAGAAAGAGATTAAAAAATCCCACTTTCTTCTTTGATTTTCTTGATCAGATGTTCCCAGCCTTTTTTGGTCTCTGAGGGAAAAGTTGTATCATCAGTACATCAAAGATGATTGATCCAATCTTTACCCAAATTTTTGATTCTTCAAGATCTAGTTTCCTCACAATCATTTCGGCATCCAGGTTGAATAAGTAAGGGAAAAGAATGCAACCTTGTCGCACTCGTTTCTTGATCTTAAACCAGGGGTGTCAAACTGCCACCCCGTGGGCCAGACACATCACCAGGAAACTGCACCCACCCCATTGCCGGCAATGGAGAAAAAACTCCAATACATCGTGCGAAGTCACATGACGTCGTGAGTTTGACATGTCTGTCTTAAACCAATCAAGTGACTCCATATGGTGTTAACACAGTGGCTTCCTGATTTGTGTACAGTGATTACACGAAGTTGACCAGAGATGCTGATACCACCAGGTCTTGTAGGGCTTTCCATAGCTTCTTATGATCAACACAATCAAAGACTTTTTTGTAGTCAATGGACCACATGTAAATGATCTTTTGATATTCCCAAGATTTTTCAATTGCTAACAATCCTGAGGGCTACACTAGTATTAAAGGCAAAATGTCTTTTATTCACTTTTTGTTCAAGGAATCAAACAAAGATGTTTTATGGGGGGAAAAAGTTCTGTTTCTACAGAAAAAAAATTGGAAAGTGTCTATATGCAGGAGCAAACCAAGTTGCAGGGCAAACTTGATAGAAACAAATTGTTGTATTCAATACTATGGAGAACATAAATATAAATCCAGAACCTGGAAAAATGTGTGATTGTTTCATTTCAAATTACTTTGAATGAAGCATCCACTCTAACTTCAACTCCAATGTACATTCTGATACTGGTATAGCTTTCTCCATTAATTTTAAGCAAAATTTTGCACGCAGATCCTTCCTTGTTAATTGAAATTAGCAGGGGAGCATTTATAAAGATAAGTCTATAGTAGATGCACAGAATAACCTGGATCACAGCAAGGGTATAAATGACTCCACATGTATACTAGCTCTCTTGGCTAGGAAAATAGACTAAATAAATCAAATTATGCAATGTGCATTTTTCATGCTTTGGTTTAAAGGAAGATTGGTGTTGACTTCTTAGGCTTGCCAATGAGACTGCTTTGCAAGCCCATCTAAAAAGAGAAGTGCATAATAATTCAAGAGAAATGCTCTATCAGATTAATAATATATGCAGTTTTGAAGCTATGTCTCTCAATGTAATTTCTTTTCATCATGATTCCCTCCCCTTTAGCTGTGTTTACTAGCATTATTCACTAAAGATGGACTAAACTCTGCAAGGTAAAGTGCTGAGGCTGGAATTCAGTAACTTTCACATTTGCTCTTAACAATATTAGCCTTTCCATAAGCAGCTGAACTGAAGGAAGTGTATGTTTTGATCTCCAAAGCCATGAGGTTTTGCAGTTTTATCCGTTAGTCCTACAGACTTTTTCATTAAAAAAAACCTTCATTATGGATATCAATAAATAATGAACATTGCAAATAATGTGCAAGTGACCTATCCTTAAATACTTGCTGTTTGCAAATATTAATCAAGCAATTTGAATTTGATTTCATGCTTTTCCATCTGAACATCAGATAAAGTATTACTTCCCTATCCAAAAACTAGGCATGGCTGTGGAAAAGCTTAGCCCACGCTAAGCCTTTATTTGATTTAATTAGAATCTAATTAATGTAATATGCTTAATATGAATACTTCTTTTGGATTTCTCCTTCTAGTTCATTAAAAATGGGGCAAAAGTTAGTTTCAACTCTCAGGGGAACTTTGAGATTCAAATCAAAGTCTTCCAGAGAGCACAATGTGCAACCCAGAATCTGGTGGTTAGCAAACCTATTTAGGAAAACTGATGATGATTAGTTGATTCCTACTCCACATTTAAACCTCCTATTACATTCAAAAAACAAAAAGGACCATCACCTGATTTCATACTCTAATTCTGAAGCAAAAATAGAAATATATGCACATATTAAATTTTCTATAGAAAATGAATAAAAAAAAATCAAGAATGACATTTTTAAGTGGATTCAAAATTGATTGCAATAGTTTGGTTTAGTGGTTAAGACACTAGGGAGAAACTGGGAGCTCTAGTCTTGCTTTAGATAGAAAGCCAGCTGAGTGACTTTGGGCTTTCTCTCAGCCCCTATGGAGGAGGTCACAAAAATTTTCTTGCGAAGAAAATTTCAGGGAGTTTTCCAGGCTGTTGCTAGAAGTCAAAGCTGAGTTGGAAAAAAAAAAGTATAGTCTCATGCTGTAAGTTAGGGACATTAAAAAAATACAGTAACATTTTTTGGGGAATAAAATGTTATGATTGACCAATATGGATTCTATTGTATCATTCTATTGTATCAGGTGGCCTTCCTGTATTAGAGACAAGAGATGAAAATGAAGAGACATCTTTTGCAAATTTGCATTTCTTAGACAAAGTTGCATGCAGTAAGATGAGGGTTTTACTTATTATTTATAAACTAAAACATAGAAAACATAACAAAGTAGAATAATGAGTGAATACATGAAGCACTTCCGGACCCAGAAACAGACTGATGTGCACATTTCTCCTGAAGGATGGTTAAAAATACCAGTTGTGCAATAAGAATCAGTTGTGCAATAAGAATCCTATCAAAAGAATGAGAACATTCCTTTGCTAAGAATTCTTAATATTCAGCAAAGTTGTGCATTATATTTCATTTGATCATCTGAATTTATTTTCTTGCTCCATAAATCTGCTAATGAATGAGGCCAGGCATCCTTAATAGGGTTCTCATTTAAGGTTCAAATGAATCTAGATCACATACCATATTTATCTGAAAATAATATTATTCTAGCTGTAAGACATCCATTCCAAAGCAACCTAAAGACAAAAACAATTGCAAACATTGGTCAGGTTGATATGCACTTCTAGGCTTTCCTCCTTTCCAGTCAAAGATTTCAACTGGCAATCCATACTGGTGATGTCCCCCTAACAATAAAATGCATACATTTGTAAAACATATGCATGTTTATTGTATAAGTATGTGTATCTATATTAATCTATACTATATGGGGTCCCTACAGATTTTACTCCATTAGTTGTTACTAACTATAGTAGTACTATAACAACAACTATAAAATCTCCATTTTGAGGCTGTGAGTCAACTCTGTCCGAAGACATTTCTGCAGTCATGTAGCCAACATAACATTGTGGACCACTGTTTCCTCCCCACTAAAGTGGTACCTATTTATCTACTCACATTTGCATACTTTCAAAGTGCTAGGTGGGCAGGATCTTAGGTGAAGATGGGTACTCCCCCCATTGCACAACACTCAGGTTTTGAACCCAGGCTGTTGGCTTTCAGCCAACAAGCCCAGAATCTTAACCACTGAGTCATTGTGCTACCATATCATCTATATACTGTATGTACAAAGTGCATGACTACAGATGATTTTTTTTTTTTGCTGGAAATCAAGATACCCTATTTACAAAATGAATTGATTTCCCATTCT
>JAKJMR010018643.1:7247-20290 GCA_024449315.1 Daboia siamensis | reverse complement strand
AAGCTCAGAGAGGACTTCAGAGTTCAACCCTGTTAAAAATCTTTTTTTTTCTCTATCTAGCTTGAATTTTAGTGAAAATGGTGGTTCCATTTAAAATAGAGCATAAGTAGTTATGATTACTGGTTCTAGACTAAGAAAGCACCGATAACATCATTTCCAGATTGACATAAGATAATTATAGAACAGTGACTCTCAATCTTTTCTCTACCCCACACCCCTACAATGCTTCTGATATATTCTCGCATCCCTTACAAAAGTTCAAAATAATGGCAATGAATTATGCATATACACTATAATTTTGAAAAGCCAAGTTTTTGCATCCCCTGGAATATCGTCTTGCACCCCCAGGGGGTGCGAGCACCCCCCCAGTTGGGATCTCCTGTTATAGAGATAAACAAAAGCTGATGCCTCAGCAAAATGGGCTAAAGCATTTTTTTTTTGAAGTCCACAATACACACATTACATTCATAACTGGCTCAGACAAAAAAAACCAACCCTCCCTAATTCATTGAACTTAAAGAGAAGGAGAAAAAGATACAGTATAACCAGATTTGCAAGATTCTGTTATTATATCCAGTCTCAATAAAATAGTTTTAGCTTTCCTGTACAGTTAACTCCATGATCTGATATACCTAATTAATCTTGAAAATTCAGGAGGCATCTGGTTGAGCTGTTTCTGAATGTTGCCTAGACTTTGTAGATTCTCTTATAGGATTAGCTGCTCAATGGGGATTGAATCCATGTGCCTATGCAGTGTGAGTTTGAGTTCACTTGACTTAGCAAATTACAAGGACTACTGATAGCTCCACAATATTCTGTGGCTTCCGACTATGCTCAGGATGAAATAAAATACATTAATAAAATCATCCTCTGTTGTGAAAAGCATCCTTAGGAGATTCTTGGTCATTCAACTGATTTAGCTTTGCTTGCCAAATAAATATTATAATACAGTATAAAAGATAATATTTGGGATGCTTATGTAAGTCCCAGCCACCCAATCTGTTAAACTTAATTCAGTACTTCAAAACTGAGTAATTTTTCCAGCCAAGAATCTGCTTTCACCATGTGTTTTCTGGCTGGGTGATGACTTGGTCATTAGTAGGCATTTGCATGTAGCAGAATTTTTCTGGGACAACTGTCTTTAAACACTTCATAATCAAAAGAAAAAAATACACATAAACAATGTGTTTTGGCATTCATGTGGTCCTTGGGGTATTCTTAGTATTCTAAGCCTCTGGCTGTGGTGGTTTTTCTGGAAGAATATTGTTTAGCCACTAGCCAGAGAAATGCCAAAAATATAGACACAAGTAGAGAATATACAGGGATGTGGTGGTCAGTGGATTAGGATGCTAAGCTTGTCGATCAGAAGATCAGCAGTTAGGCAGGTCGAATCCCAAGTGCCGCGTAACAGAGTGAGCGCCTGTTACTCATCCCAGCTTCTGCCAACCTAGCAGTTCAAAAGCACGTAAAAATGCAAGTAGAAAAATAGGGACCACTACAGTGGGAAGGTAACAGCATTCCGTGTGCCTTTGGCATCTAGTTATGCCGGCCACATGACCATGGAGACGTCCTCGGACAAATGGAAATGAGCACTGGCCCCTAGAGTTGCATGTGTGGGGGAACCTTTACCTTTACCTTAGAGAATATACATCCTGAGAAACAACATTTAATTTCCAGTGAAACAATATTCAACAGAGAAAGGGTGATCAACAAGAAGGGTTTGTTTTCTATTTGCTATTCTCATGAAATGTGGCAGAGTTTCAAGTTCCCAATAAGTTTGTAATGACTTTTTATTATATGGTAACTTTGAGTGGACAGTCATTATATATAGTGGCTGTGTAACTTACCCTGTACTTCTGATTATCAGAATATTTGAGGCATTTCAACAATAGACTGGAAAATATTTGGTAAGAGAAAATCAACAAACATTGCCACCAGGTAACAATATTGACATTTAGTATTTATTTTATTGCCATATTGTCTACTTATTAAAAAATAATCCATTATTATGAATACCAATAATACCATTTATCCTTGTCTGTACCAATAATTACTCTTGCAATTTTCAGTGCGAACGTATGTGAAGCCCCTCTTAAGACAAGTTACATCTGTATGGAAATGAAATCTGCTTGTAAAATGCCAAGAAATCCAGATGTTTTCTTCATTCTTCTGCAATGATTGGAGGCTGTAAGAATGGAGATGTTTAGATTCCCATAGCCCCTTTCCCTTTCCTAATTTTCAGGTGAGTTTTAAGTATGGTATTTACTGAATCTTACAACAATTCAAAGTCTGGACAAGCATTGTCTTAATTTCAACTTGAAACAATTCCATAATCCTTCTTGGGGACCTAAACCATTCTAGTTTAAGCCACAATGTCCTCTAACCTTTCTACTATTATTAAATGCTTAATTAGCTGAGAACCTTTTTTTTCTTATAGTTTAAAGAGAAAGTGAGTTGTTAATTTGCTCATTTTTGCTGTATGGATCTATATTTATTTGTAAGGCTACCTTCAGAGGAATTCTGAAGGAATATTTCTTCAGAGTTTAAGAAGTATTATATTGGTCATTCCCTTCTATTATTGCCTTAGATGTTTAGAAGATATTTATGAATACAATTCAGTTTGTAGAAGTATGTCCAAAGTAGTTCTAATAATTATATATTAAACAAGATCATAAATGCACCCCAAAAATATCTTAGCATTTAACTTCCTAGGATTGAAGGTTTCTGGAAAATATGGAAAACTTAATTCAGAACACCTTACAATTTACAACATTTTCCACTCACCATTTACTAGTTTTAAACTTTAATTCCCCTAGATCAGTTTTATAAATCTTTTCAAGGACAATATTGGAAACAAAAAAAGTTTGAAATGTATGGAGAGTGGATTTATTTTTATATTATACTATAAAATATTATACTGTAAAATACTCTCAATTACTAATCTAGTCTAAAATAATAATTTTAACACAATTATGAAATATTTATGTATTACTTAGCAGAATAACAAAGGTATGTTCTTCTTAAAAGTGCACATTTAAAATTGCTTGGCCATGAATGTCTAAACATACTTTACTACATTTTTTAAGGATGATAAGAGTTTTATTTAGAGTAGCTATTGATTCACAAAAGTGTGGTTTTTTAAAAAATTGTCATCTTAAAAAAATGCTAGTAAAGCATAGGAATATTATCCTGATTTTCTTCCTCTATAAAACAATATATAGACAATGTTCTTTGTTGGGAAAACCAATATTCAAGGTCAGAGTGCTTTTGAAATAAATGGAATAGTGCCTGTTGCTACCAGACATAATAATGGGTAGTAAGCGAACATTATTCCCTAATCACAGATAATATTTTGCTCCTGGAGAATTTCACTGCAAGTAAAATGGTTTTGCACTATACAACAATATGCTCAGTATCTATTCATTTTGCATATTTTAAAAATGAGTACATTTAGAGGAGATATTTGAAAGTGTTTAAGTCCTAGCTGAACTTGAAGTAGAGTAGGATCTTTTTTTTTTTTTGAATCAAGATATAGTGAGCTGGAAGTGAGAAGAGGCAATCAAACAATAAATGAAATAATATTGTGTGAAACTGAGGATGCAACATCCTTATAGTCCCCAAATCAAAATAGATTTGATGATATGAATCACTTCTAAAGCAGCTATTTTGGTGTCTAGGTGGGAAATAAATAGCAGAAGAGATATTCATAATAAAATCTGATTACATTTACTGCAAGGTAAATATATATATTCAAATACAATATTAGTGGCATTTTAAAAGACTTTAAAGACTAACCCAGGTGAAAAATCTGTTGTCATTACTGGTACCAGTCCACAGACTGGAGGTTGGGGACCCCTGCCATAAAGGAAACCCTTTGTGTGTTGGTGTGGGTGTGTGATATATCAACACAAGATACATGGGAGGAGATGTCTTTTAATTTTACATGCCTTGTTGCATTTTATAGCAGCTACACATAAAGTAGCTATGAATTATTTCATTGAGGCAATTTATCCCATCAGAGCAGAAATACAACATGAAGCCATGTTTGCTACACAAGCTTTTTCCAACTTCACTTCACTTCACAAGCCTGGAAAGTTGGTTAAAGAAGCAGCTTGGAAAAGATGGCTTTCATGAGCAAGGGTCAAAAATGAAATGTTCCTTCAGAGCTTTACCTTAGCCTATATTAAAGCAGGCTGAGAATACAGGTGATCCTTATGACCAGGGCTTTTTTTGTCATAGAACGCACCAGAACAGTGTTCCGGCACCTTTTTCAACAGATTTTCCAGAGTTGTGTTCTTTTCCTATTGTTTCCCTTCCTATTGTCGTTTGTTTTTGAAAATGCTCTGCTGGTGGTACGGTGCAAGTGGGGTCACCTCTGGCGCTGTCTGCCTCCTCTAAAAGCATGGTTGATTGGCTGGGTCAGAACGTGTGGTGTGGAAGCCGATGGTGGCAGTGGGAGATACATGGAGGCCATCTTTCACAAGAGGGTGAGTGAGCCTTTGTCCTTCCCTTACAGAAGGTGGAGTGTGAGGTTAAAAAGAGGCAAAGTGAGAGGAAAGAAAGGTGACTGGCGTGGAAGCTTGCCCAACAGCGAAACTTTGCTGTTTCGGTTCCTTGGGTAGTTCAGAGGCTGGGATGTCTACAAAAATCTCTTTTTTGTCTTTTAAACTTTTTATTAAAACTGCAGAGGGGAAGAATAAGAATAAAGCCAAGGTCTTGTGATTTGGAGATATTATTATTATTAATAGTATATATTAATTATGTATTGTCAGATGTAAAGAGTAGACCTACAGTTTGAGATTCAATCAGATCTGTTTATTAAACTGGGTTTAACTTAAAGGTAAATTAAAAGTAATCTGTTCACTGACCAAGTTTCAACTTTAATTTGTTTCAACTCAATATCCATATTAAACTCCAAATGTAAATTCTTCCATCTTGTTTGACAACTTCTTAAAAATAATTCAATCTTTTACAAGCAACCAAATTTTGTTTTATTGGGCCAATTTCATTCCACATAGAAAGCTGACATTTCCACTCATTAAGCTAAATGGGTATGCCAGTCCCAAAAAATTAATAAAATGCCTTCTTGTAATTTAAAGCCACACAGTGCATGTGTCAAGCAAGAACATTCGAACATATGTCAGAAACTTGACAGCATGGTAACATTAATAGTATTAACTTACCTTGAACAAAATCCTAGTTGTCCCTTCAACAAAATTGAAGGGGTTGTTGCTTACAACAACAATTGAGCCCAACATTTCCATTGCTAAACAAGAGTTGTTAAGTGGATTTTGCCCTATTTTACAACCTTTCTTGCCACAGTTGTTAAGTGAATCACTGCAGTTGTTAAGTTAGTAACATAAATACATCCCAGTGGCCAAGCATCTGAATTTTGATCACATGACCAAGGGGATGCGGCCATGGTCATAAGCGTGAAAAATGGTCATAAGTCACTTTTTTCAATGTCACTATAATTTCAAATGGTCACTAAACGAATGGTTATAAGTTGAGGACTACTGGTTTTAACCACGAGATTTGGGGAGATGGATAAGATGAAAGGCTAACAGGAAAAGGCTAGTGTTTTTTTTTTAATACTCACAAAGAATGTACAAATCAAGACAATTTTTTCATAAAACAATAGCAAAAAAATAAAACTACCCGTATGTGAAAGACATTTTTTCCCCCAACATTTCTTAATTATTTTCTGCTCTGGTTGTTGGTTATTTCTGCTGTATATGTCACTCTTTAACTCTAGATTCACTACCGCTTCCAAAACAAACAGAACACATCTCGGGCATGTTCACCAACCTTGGTCACAGCTTTTAAAAAGAATCTATTAGAAGTTAACTAAATTAACTCATAACCCCAGCATGTCTTTCCTTCCTACAATTTCCTGATTTTATTTGTTATATTTATGTCTTGCCTTTCCTCCAGGAGGTAAAGACCAGCACTCCCTCTGCCAGTTTGATTCCCATAGCAAGAATTCAAAGGCGAGAATTTCTCCAACTGCAAACATTATCATAAATAATTCACTCAGAGGAATCTCGGCAGCACCACTTGCATTACTTTAGATCCAGACAATATTAAATAAGAATATGTTTCTCCTGCCATTCATCCAGTGTAAGAGAAAGAGGAGGGTTGCAAGAAATAGTAGCCTTGTAGTGCTAAGCAGCAGTATTAAATAATTGTTCCAAATCTGTTTATAAATGTTTCTGTAACCACAGTGGCCACCTTACATATCATGTACACGTAATCCTGCTAGGCAACATACAGCAATATGTCATCATATGCCATACTTAGCATGGATAGAGTTATCATATCTGGGCTGAAATCATCCCATTGAATGCATGAGTCTACATAGAGTAAAGGAGGAAACATTTCACTGAAAAAGCTTGGCTCAAATATAGAAAACAGATGACCACGAGGACAAATATGTTTGTAGATATTGCCCTGGGTGCCTACCAAGTGAGCTACCTAAACTACCATATCGGAATTGTAGCAATCCATATGACCATTGATTACTTATGAGCCATCATGGGTGCTAGGTGGGCATGGCCAATTGGGTGGGCGTGGCCCATTGGGTGGGTGTGGTGTTTTGGGTGGGCATGGCTGCAGTGGTAATGGCAGACTGGGTGGGACTAAAAAGTTCAATCAATCAATTCCAACTTTGCGAGATCTTTTTTTTTTTCCTGTGAGAAGTTGAAATTGATTGATTGATTGAACCTTTTTTTTTTTGCACATGCCAGCAGAGGCCTAAAGCAAAAAGGTTTTATAAAACCCAGCTGAAGACTAAGGACTGGGGCGAGGGCGCGCGTGCCCACAGAGAGGGCTCTGTGTGCCACCCATGGCACGCGTGTCATAGGTTCGCCACCATGGTCCCATACTGTCAGGCCCTAATACCCTATAGTTTTAGCAGACCAAAAGTTGGCTTATTTAAGGTAGTTAAAATCCACCAAGTATTGTTTTTCCCCCCAGTGGCTAATTCTACAGAAATCATTGTAGATTTGCCTTAGAAAACACTTGGGACTGGGGCCTCTCAAAGCTTTGCTCCAGTTGTTTTTGCTTTTAGAAGACTTATTCATATCCTGTTAGATGTTAGTGGTTTTAGGATCAGTAATGTGATTCCAATGTCCTTTTATTCTCTGTTTTCAAGCTCTAGGTTACACCCTGACTGTTTTGTTCTTTGTTTTACCGTTCTCCCTCTTCATCATAGGATTTAAAAACTTTTTATATTGCATTGTTCTATGTTGGTCTTTGCCAAAGTACAGTGAAAGTTTCAAGTATTTCTATGTAATCTGTGAATGGAATGGCAGAAGCTAAACAGAATGACTGGATGGAATCTAGGAGGGAATGTATGTTATGTCTACTGCTCACTCTAGGAGGAAAGTAGGCCAGCAGGAAGCTACTGAAGCCTGTAGTAAAGCTATTTATTTATTTATTTATTTATTTATTTATTTATTTATTTATTTATTTATTTATTCATTCATTCATTCATTCATTCATTCATTCATTCATTCATTCAAAGCATTTTTATTTTATTCAGCCTGAAAGTCTCCTGGAGTTATTTTCATGTGCTAAATGAGAGGGAGGAGGCAGGTTTTGCTTTTTCAAACTGGCTGTTTGGGTTGAGAAGCTCCCCAGAAATTATTAGTTTAATTAGCTTTGGGGACTGTAGATTTTTATCCCACTGAGATTTGGTGATGTTGCTTAGTAATTGCTGCCTGGATTTTGAACTAGTATTTAAAACTGTTTTAAATAGTACGATTAATTATTTTAAAACTCTTGGGAAAAGTTAGGGTTTTTTTCTTTTTCTTTCCTGCAGGTCCTCAAAAGGATATATAGTTAGTGATCTATCTTTTAATCACAATGAAATGAGTTTGTCAGGTTTCTTCTGATGGTTTAGCTCAGTGGGCATAAATGAAGTGAGGAAAACTATATAGACATCAGATGAATGAGCAGAATCAATTAAAAAGTATATTTTTCAAATTAGTTTTAAGTAACAATATTTTGTTGCTGAGAGAAACCTAACCTGCAATTTGCATTTTGCATCAATGGTGAGCCTAATAATGTTTTGCAGAAACTTGAATGCTCTGAAGATAATTTCATAAATTATCAGTGTGGTTTCCTATATTGACTGTTCTATTTTGGATGTGAAGATAAAATATTAGTTACCAGGTTATTGCTAGGAGATGAAGATTTTGTTTAAATGTCAATGACATTATTTTTCACATTTCAAAAAAAGTATATGAATATATCAGGGTGGCATATTCAATCAAAATGTGAATAAGAGTGGTAAGGATGCAATGGGATGAGAGAGAGACAGAGAGAGAGACAGAAAAAGAGATAGAAAGAGAGAGAGAGAGAGACAGAGACAGAGACAGAGAGAAAGAGAGAATACATAGATAGATAAATAGATAGGTAGGTCTCTTGTGTAATTGAACACATCCCTTATTTCTGTTTTAACAAGTAGTTATATTAAAATTTGGCAGGCCAGTTCATTTAAAAGGTTAGGGTTAAAGTTAGGGTTTAAGAGATTGGCAGACAGAAAGTTTTTAAAGCCCCACCTGCACCTCTCCACAAGCCCAAATCTCCATTGGATGTAGACCAACAAAAAGGAAGTGAAAACAGAGAAACATTTTCCCCTCTATGTTCTCTTCCAGATTTGTGGATGTTTCTGTACAACCTTCTCTCCAGTCGCACGCCCTTGTTTTGATGCCCACACAGATTGCAATAGCATCAGGGTTATATCTCTGGAGGCCCCAAATGACAAAGTGACTGACAAAATACACCATGGGTGCTTAGCATGGGGTATTGTTACATCTACATAATTTTAATTAGTGTTAATTATCGTATTTGGAATTTAGATGAGGACTAGATATGAACGAACCAATGAGTTTTAGGAGGCTATCTATTCTCTGTTGTTTCAGAGTGCAGGACATGGAATAATAGATTAAATTACAGGGAGGCCCCTTCATGGATTACTGCCTTGTCGTGGCGAAGGGGCTTGCGTAATTCAATGAAGCTATGAGCTATGCCGTGCAGGGCCACCCAAGACGGACAGGTCATAGCCGAGAGTTCTGACAAAATGTGATCCACTGGCGAAGGAAATGGCAACCCACTCCAGTATCTTTGCCATGAAAACCCTATGGACAGTACCAAAAGGCAAAACGATATGACGCTGGAAGATGAGCCCCTCAGGTCGGAAGGCGTCCAATATGCAACTGGGGAAGAGCAGAGGGCTAGTACTAGTAGCGCCAGAAAGAGTGAAGCGACTGGGCCAAAGCCGAAAGGACGCTCAGTTGTGGATGTGTCTGGTGGTGAAAGGAAAGTCCGATGCTGTAAAGATGTTCTCTCCATAGGAACCTGGAATGTAAGATCCATGAATCAAGGAAAGCTGGACGTGGTCAAACAAGAGATGACAAGACTAAACATCGACATCTTAGGTATCAGTGAACTAAAATGGACAGGAATGGGTGAATTTAATTCAGATGACCATCAGGTATACTACTGCGGGCAAGAATCCCTCAGAAGAAATGGAGTAGCCTTCATAGTCAATAAAAGAGTAGGAAAAGCAATACTGGGATACAATCCTCAAAATGACAGAATGATCTCAGTTCGAATCCAAGGCAAACCATTCAATATCACAGTAGTCCAAGTCTATGCCCCAACCACCAGTGCTGAAGAGGATGAAATTGACCGGTTCTATGAAGCCCTACAGCACCTTATAGAACTAACACCAAAAAATGATGTTCTTATCATCATGGGGGATTGGAATGCTAAAGTAGGAAGCCAAAAGATAACCGGAATAACAGGCAAGTTTGGCCTTGGAGTGCAAAATGAAGCAGGGCACAGGCTGATAGAATTCTGTCAAGAGAATACGATGGTGATAGCAAACACTCTTTTCCAACAACCCAAGAGATGGCTCTACACATGGACATCACCAGATGGTCAACACAGAAATCAGATTGACTATGTGCTCTGCAGCCAAAGATGGAGAAGCTCTATACAGTCAGTAAAAACAAGACCAGGAGCTGACTGTGGCTCAGACCATGAGCTTCTCCTTGCAAAGTTTAGGCTTAAACTGAAGAAAGTAGGGAAAAGCACTAGGCCGCTCAGGTATGAATTAAATCATATCCCTGTTGAATATACAGTAGAGGTGACAAATAGATTTAAGGAATTAGATCTGATAGACAGAGTGCCTGAAGAACTATGGACAGAGGTTCGCAACATTGTACAAGAGGTAGCAACCAAAACCATCCCAAAGAAAAAGAAATGCAAGAAAGCAAAATGGCTGTCTGAGGAAGCTTTGCAAATAGCTGAGGAAAGGAGGGAAGCAAAAGGCAAGGGAGAAAAAGAAAGATACGCCCAATTGAATGCAGAATTCCAGAGAATAGCTAGAAGAGATAAGAATGCCTTCTTAAATGAACAGTGCAAAGAAATAGAAGAAAACAATAGAATAGGGAGGACCAGAGATCTTTTCAAGAAAATTAGAGAAATGAAGGGAACGTTTCATGCAAAACTGGGCATGATAAAGGACCAAAATGGCAGGGACCTAACAGAGGCAGAAGAGATCAAGAAGAGGTGGCAAAATTACACAGAAGATCTATACAAGAATGAGCTTAACGTCCCTGATAATCATAGTGAGGTGGTCACTGACCTCGAGCCAGACATCCTAGAATGTGAAGTGAAGTGGGCCTTAGAAAAACTGAGCAACAACAAAGCTAGTGGAGGTGACAGTATCCCAGCCGAGCTATTCAAAATCTTAAAAGACAATTCAGTAAAAGTGCTACACTCAATTTGCCAGCAAATTTGGAAAACTCAACAGTGGCCACAGGATTGGAAAAGATCAGTTTACATTCCAATTCCAAAGAAAGGCAGTGCCAAAGAATGTTCAAACTATCGCACCATTGCACTCATTTCTCATGCTAGTAAAGTCATGCTTAAAATCCTACAAGCTAGACTTCAGCAGTATGTGGATCGAGAACTACCAGAAGTACAGGCAGGATTTCGAAGAGGCAGAGGAACTAGAGATAAAATTGCCAACATACGCTGGATCATGGAGAAAGCTAGGGAGTTCCAGAAAAACATCTACTTCTGCTTCATTGACTATGCTAAAGCCTTTGATTGTGTGGATCATAACAAACTGTGGCAAGTTCTTAAAGAGATGGGAGTACCAGACCATCTTATTTGCCTCTTGAGTAACCTATATGCGGGTCAAGAAGCAACAGTGAGAACTGGACATGGAACCACTGATTGGTTCAAAATTGGGAAAGGAGTCCGGCAAGGCTGTATACTGTCGCCCTGCCTATTTAACTTATATGCAGAGCACATCATGAGAAAGGCTGGGCTAGATGAATCAAAAGCAGGAATTAAGATTGCCGGAAGAAATATCAACAACCTTAGATACGCAGATGATACCACTCTAATGGCAGAGAGTGAGGAAGAACTAAAGAGCCTCTTGTTGCAGGTGAAGAAGGAGAGTGCAGAACTTGGGTTGAAACTTAACATTAAGAAAACCAAGATCATGGCATCTGGCCCTCTCAATTCCTGGCAAATAGATGGGGAAGAAATGGAGGTAGTGACAGATTTTATTTTCCTGGGCTTCAAGATCACTGCAGATGGGGACTGTAGCCAAGAAATTAAAAGACGCTTGCTCCTCGGGAGGAAAGCCATGGCAAATCTAGACAGCACACTAAAAAGCAGAGACATCACCCTGTCAACAAAAGTGCGTATAGTCAAGGCTATGGTCTTCCCAGTTGCAATGTATGGCAGTGAAAGTTGGACCATAAAAAAGGCTGAGCGCCAAAGAATTGAGGCCTTTGAACTCTGGTGCTGGAGAAGACTCCTGCGAGTCCCTTGGACTGCAAGGCAATCAAACCGGTCAGTCCTAGAGGAGATCAATCCTGACTGCTGTTTAGAAGGCCAGATCCTGAAGCTAAAACTCAAATACTTTGGCCACCTAATGAGAAAGAAGGACTCACTGGAGAAGAGCCTAATGCTGGGAAAGATCGAGGGCAATAGAAGAAGGGGACGACAGAGAATGAGGTGGCTGGATGGAGTCACTGAAGCAGTAGGCGTGAGCTTGGATGGACTCCAGAGGAGGGTGGAGGACAGGAAGGCCTGGAGGAATGTTGTCCATAGGGTCGCGATGGGTCGGACACGACTTCGCAGCTAACAACAACAACAGGGAGGCAGGATTTGATTTTTTTTTTTAGAAAGAGTTCTGACAATAAAATCAGTTCACTAGTAGGCACACGTATCCCTCCACTCTACTAGGTGTGACCAAGTATAAGTTAAGCAAATGTCTGAAGGGCTGTTTTAATGTGGATCCCTTCCCTGAAGTAAACAAATGAATCAATGGTTTAAAAATCCCCTTCCAAGTTTGTGATTCCAGCAAAGATGGGATGCTTTATTATGTTAAAGCAGAGGTGGGGAACCATGGCTCCTTTATCACTTGTGGACTGGCATGGCTGGCTCAGGAATTCTGGGAGTTGAAGTCCATAAGTCACAAAAGGGCCATCGTTCCCCACCTCTGTGATAAAGCAAAAAAAAAAAAAAAAAAAAAGGAAGGAAGGAAAATGTGCAAAGAGTGGTGGGTCAAGTTTGTATGGAAACATAAATATGTTTATGTTTCCTTTAAATGGTTAAAGGAAAAAACTTGAAAATAACAAGTTGGTCTTTTTGTTGGGGGAAACCAAGGTGAAATATAGAGCATATATCAGATCATTTAATGAAATGGGTAGTAGATAAGGAGTTTCAGTTTAGGCAGCCTTTGGCAAAAAATTCAAATTTCTTTTGAGAGTTAACTTTTTTTTAAAAAAAAAAAACCTTATTAAATTTGTGCAAAAGATTATATATATTATATATATATATAGGGAGGTGGTGGCTCAGTGGGTTAGGACGCTGAGCTTGTCGATCAGAAGGTCGGCAGTTTGGAGGGTCGAATCCCGAGTGCCGTGTAACAGAGTGAGTGCCTGTTACTCGTCCCAGCTTCTCCCAACCTAGCAGTTCGAAAGCACGTAAAAATGCAAGTAGAAAAATAG
>JAKJMR010018641.1:21110-59317 GCA_024449315.1 Daboia siamensis | reverse complement strand
AGCCAAGGTTGCCTACCCCTGCTCTTGACTGACACAAGTAGACACATCCTATGTCTGCCCTTGCCCTAAGCATCTGAAAGCTAAGCCTTCAGAGAAGGCCTGGGATATTACTGGTTGATGACCATGTGCAGAGTGACTTTCTATCACTTCATAGATGCCCCAAAATCTCAGAAGAGAAGACATGGGTGCCCCAACGAGGCAGAGTGCACTGCCGGTCTTAGTATTATCCAGACCAAAAGCTTTAGACCAAGGGGTGCCCAACTATAGCAACTTTTAAGACATCTGGACTTCACCTCCCGGAATTCTGAGAGCTGAAGTCCACAAATCTTAAAAGTTGCCAAGGTTGGACACCCCTGCTTTAGACCAAGGCAATAAGGAGAAATTGCTGTCGGCAACTTCTCCAGCCTTGCTCAACTAATGAGGAAAACAGCATCTTGGCACCACGTGACTGCCGTTGCCGGGCAACAAGAAGCTGCTAACAAGGATGCCACGGTTGCTAGGCAAAGCCATCTGCAGTGCCACAGCCCTTCCCAACTCAGTTGCCTCTTCTCTCCTCCAAGGGGGGGAGCGTTCCTCCAAAGAATGGCAAGTGGGTCCCACCACAAAGTTAGAGCAAGAGAGAAAGGGCAGCTCTTCCCTTACTCGTCTTCCCCCCCCCCGGCTGCCTTGTCCCCCAAGGGGCCCTGATGGGGACTGACGTGGGAAAGAACTTTAGGTGAGATTCTGGACAGCCACTTGTCTGAAATGGTACAGGCTCTCTTGCTTGGGCAGCGGGTTGGACCAGATGACCTCCAAGGTCCCTTCCAATTCTGTTATTCTTCTCTCTCATCGGCCATCTTTTGCATTTCCACATCTCGTGCAAATAAACCTTGAATATGGCCGCCTTTCTCCTCCCTGCCTTCCTATCCGACGACCCACGGACCACCCCCATCTTTGTCTGAGGCTGCTGGAAAGGAAACCAATTATCGTACTGGAGACAGCTTGTCCCGTTCGGAGAAATTTCAGAGTTGTGCTGTTGGGTACACAACGCATGAATTTTAGCCCTTCGGCCTTCAAATCTGACCCAAATTCTATAAGTAGCTCTGGAGTCCCCCAGCTTGTTGGGAGTCAGAAGACCCCTGGGTCCCCATTTGCACACCCGAGGGACACCAGACTTCCTTCTGTGTTTGCAATGTGACCCATGCAGGTCCTAACTCCTGGGATCATGATTAAGAAGATCCTTGGTCTGAAAAGAAAAGCAACACTCCCTCTTTTCTAGCAACTAACTTATAGCTCACCATCTATAAAGATAAAGGTCAGTTTGGTGTACTGGTTAAGGTCCCGGCTTAGAAACTGGGAGACTGTGAGTTCTAGTCTCAACTTATGCATGAAAGCTAGCTGGGTGAATTTGAACCTATCCCTCCTTAGGCATGAAAGCCTGGTTAGGTGATTTGGGGCCAAGAGACTGTGAATTCTAGTCCCGCCTCGCATATGAAAGCCTATTGGGTGATTTGGTGCCAATCACCAAGAAACCATGAGTTCTAGTCCCACCTTAGGCATAAGCCTTGGTGGAGCAGTGGGCTAATGCCTTCTTAAGTAACACCAGCTGCCTGCAATTAGTGCAGGTTTGAGTCCCACCAGGCTCAAGGTTGACTCAGCCTTCCATCCTTCCGAGGTAGGTAAAATGAGGACCCAGATTGTTGGGGGCCATAAGCTGACTTTGTAATAATGCCGCTTGGGGGTGTGTGTGTGAAAGCCCTAATAAGCAGGCATATACATAGAATGAAGGCTACTGCTAAGCTTGTAAGCTGCCCTGAGTCTTCGGAGAAGGGCGGGATATAAATGGAATTAAAATAAATAAAAATAAAATAAAATAAAAGGCAGCTGGAGGACTTTGCGCCAATCACCAGGTGACTGTGAGTTGTAGCCCCACCTCAGATATGAAAGCTGATTGGTTGGCTCTGGGCCAGTCACTCTCCTTCGCCCCAACCCACCTCACAGGGTTGTTGTTGGGGAAAAGGAGACGAAAGGAATGTCAGGTATGTTCCCACCTTGAATTACTTATAAAGCAATGAAGGCAGGATAAAATTCAAGCAAGCAAACAAACAAATATAAACAAGCAAGGAAAGGGCAATGATTTTGTGCAGGGAAAACAAACCAGCCTCTCCTTTTATGCTACAGTGCTTGTTGAGCTCTCACCCTTGGTCCCCACAGTTTTTCTTATTTTTCAGAATTATTTTAAGTGATCAACTTGTCCTCCCAGGAGCTTTTGAGATTGCAGTAGGACTATGCAAGTTTTCCTCTCCTTCTAAAGGTTCCGGAGCCTTCTGCATACACTGCCTCAGGCCAGCTTTTGCCTACAGCTTGGAAATTTGGGGCTCCGTTTTCAGGTGCTGCTTAACAGAATATTTAAATGCCAAGTTCTCCCTCATTGACTTGCATGAGTGTCATTCATATTCACAGCACATTTTGGGGGGGGAAAAAAAAGAGAATTTGCATCAAAGTTCAAACAGCAAGAGACCCAGTCGAATGCTCTCCCCACACCCACATCATTCACACAGCTCCTGACAGGTTAACAACCTTGAATCCTTTCTTAAGTGCGTGTAAACAAGGCCACCACAAAAAAAAAAAGAATAAAAGGATTTATGGAGCAAATCTAAATACTCTAACCTTCTAATTTCCAAATAATTCTATCTGTATTTTGTTCTCAAAAAGAACCTGAGAAATATACCCTTTCAACAGCTCTCTGGATCAAGCTATCACCATTTAAAAAAAAAATAAATTATTAAACCAACGACACAACTAGATGGTTTCATGCAGTCGTGATAAGTTTAAGCGGTGTCTTATAGGGCATGCTGGTTAAGTTCACGCAACACACTAAACCAGGGGTAGGCAACCTTGGCTCTTTTATGACTCGTGGACTTCAACTCCCAGAATTCCTGAGCCAGCCATGCTGAGGGGAAAGGGAGAGGTTTCCATGCTGAGCCATGCCGGCTCAGGAATTCTGGGAGTTGAAGTCCACAAGTCATAAAAAGGCCAAGGTTGCCTACATCTGGCCTAGGCCTTGGTTGCTTTATGACTCGTGGACTTCAACTCCCAGAATTCCTGAACCAGCCATGCTGAGGGGAAAGGGAGAGGTTTCCATGCTGAGCCATTGCTGGCTCAAGAATTCTGGGAGTTGAAGTCCACGAGCCATAAAAGAGCAAAGGTTGCCTGCCCTGCACTAAATCAAAACAAAACTAAATTCTAGATCAGTGTTTTCAAACTTGATAGTTTGGTTTAGCAGTTAAGGCACAATGCTAGAAGCCAGGAAACTGTGAGTTCTAGTCCCCTTAGGCATAAAAGCCTCAGGTCATAAGTCGAGAACTATCTGTTATGTCCTACGAAGGTGTCAAGATTTATTTATTTGAGATTTGCGAGGCTACAGGTAGTTCTCGACTTACGACCACAACGGAGCCCAAAATTTGTCTAATTGAGACCGTTGAGTTTTGCCCCATTTTGGCATCTTTCTTGCCACAGATGTTAAGTAAATCACTGCAGTTGTTAAATTAGCAACATGGTTGTTAACACGGTTGGCTTTCCCCTGTTGACTTCACTTGTCGCAAAAGGGGATCCCATGATCCTGGGACAACGTCATCAATACGAGCCAGTTTAAAATTCCGATCCCATGACCAGCTGCAGCGGCAACAGTCGTAAGTGTGAAAAAGTCTTTTTTTCCCCCCCAAGCTGTTGTAACTTTGGTCACTAAACAAGTGGCTGTAAGTCGGGGACTATCTCTATGTGAAAAATGAGCTGCCTGTATCCAGTTCAAAGGACCCTACCAGGCTTTTATTAGGTGGCTAGAAGGAAGAGCAGATGCGGAGGGGAAATTGCCATTTTTTTTCCGCCCAGCGGGCCTGCTACGTCTAGCAAAAATTAAATAAATAAACCAACAGGTGTTCTTTATGCCAGCAGGACACTGGCAGCGATGAGTAAAATGTTAAGATTTAACTCTTTGCCTATCTACAGGTATTAAAATATGGAAGCGTCCTGCTGCAGGGGGGGGAAAGGGAAACAACTCCATGGGGCATCAAAGAGACATTGTTGCAGCTGTATATTTGTGTACTCTACCCGCCTCATGCTTTGAACACAATGCGGTGACACACAAGCAGTCTTCAACTTACAGAAGGTTGTTTACTGGCTGAAGTTACAACAGATCCTCAAAAAAAGACTCGCGACCTGATTTATTTCCAAACGGCGGTCCCCACCCTCTGCTGTCACATGACTGCATTTGGGCAACTTGACCTGTATTTACAACCGTTTGCAGCATCCCACAGTCACGTGACCACAATTTATTTTTATTGTTTTTATTTTAATCCCATTTATATCCCACCCTTCTCCGAAGACTCAGGGCGGCTTACAATCTAAAGCACAAACCAATGTGCTTAGCAATAGCCTTCATTCTATGTATATGCCTGCTTATTAGGGCTTTCGCCCCCCCCCCCCAAAGCGGCATTATTACAAAGTCAGCTTATTGCCCCCAACAATCTGGGTCCTCATTTTACCTACCTCGGAAGGATGGAAAGCTGAGTCAACCTTGAGCCTGGTGGGACTCAAACCTGCACTAATTGCAGGCAGCTGGTGTTACTTAAGGAGGCATTAGCCCTCTGCTCCACCAAGACATTTACAATGTCTTTGCCGAAAACCAGCATTAATTTGTGGTTTCTAGCAAAAAAAACAACAACACCTGCCCTATAGTGAACCATGAGTTTGCTTAATAAAAGGATCGTAAAATTAGACGTGGTCATGGGGTGATCCACTTAATGACTGAAACTGTGGCCTCAGTTAATGGTCGTACGTTGAAGGCTACCTGGAGAAATAAGGTTGGGGTGTACAGTTTTAAGATTTTAATTAGAAACTAGAATACAGGTAGTCCTCAATTTATAGCAGTTCATTTAGTGACCTTTTGAAGTTACATCACTGGAAAAAGTAACTTTGGACTGTTATTCACACTTACGACCATTGCAGCATCTCCTGGGTCCCACAATGAAAATTTGGATGCTTGGCAACTGACTTATGTTTATGACAGTTGCAGCATCCCGGGGTCACGTGATTTCCCCCTTTGCGACCTTCTGACAAGCAAAGTCAGTGGGGAAGGCAGATTCACTTAACAACTGGGTGACTAATTTAGCAATCGCAGCGATTCACTTAACAGCCACGGCAGGAAAGGTCGTAAAATGGGGCAAAATTCATTTAACAACCGTCTCGGTTAACAACCATTTTGTGCTCAATTGTCATCATAAAGTCGAGGACTACCTGTATTGTCCCACATTTTGCCTAGACGTTGAAAATATAAGATGCCCCCCCCCCCCCTCTGATGTTTGTCCCATGGCCGATCACATTTTCATCCGTTATCTCCAACTTTCTGATGGAACTTTTCCACGGCCCTCTAAAACAGTGCATAAAACATTGGATAATTCACTGTCCTCGCGCAACCTTGTCAATCCATTGCTGCTCCCCCTTTAAGTATTCCACGTTCGTGAAAGAGAAGGACTCCACGAGGCTATATATGGAACAAAACTTAGCCATCTCCCCTTTTCGGCTCCAATTTACACATTCAGCAAACAGTGAAGATTTAAACTGCACCCTTGAAAGCGGCTGAACATTTATTTATTTCTTGTATTCATTTATTTCTGTCCTGCCTCTGTCATTTTTACAAATAACTCAAGGCGGTGAACATGCTCCTATTTTTTTTCCTGCTCTGTATCGATTCCACAGAGGCTTAGCGTGCCGTTCTGTTTTCTAATTGTCTCTTGCCCAAGAAATATTTGATATGCTGAAAGTACCGTTAATATGGCTAAGCAGACATGGTCCTCCTCCTCTTTTCCCACAACAGCAACCCTGTGAGGTGGGTTGAACTGGGAGCAAGTGGCTGGCCCGAAGTCATCCAGCCAGCTTCCCTGCCTACGGCAGGACTAGAATTCCCAGTCTCCTGGAAACTGGCCAAAGTCACCCAGCCAGCCTTTGTGCCTAACATGGGACTAGAACTTCCAGTCTCCTGGTGATTGGTCCAAACTCCCAGTCTACTAGTGATTGGTCCAAAGTTACCGAGCTGGTTTTCATTCCTGAGGCAGAACTAGAACTTCCAGTCTCCTGGAGACTGGCCAAAGTCACCCAGCCAGCCTTTGTGCCTAACATGGGACTAGAACTTCCAGTCTCCTGGTGATTGGTCCAAAGTCACCAAGCTGGTTTTCATTCCCGAGGCAGGACTAGAATTCAGTTTCCTAGTTTCTAGGCCAGAATTTTAGTCAATTAACATTCACCCAACTTTTTTAAAAAATGAATTCTGCCCACTTTAAAAAAACAACAACAAGTGTGTCACATCAAAGGATTCCATTCAGTGTCCATAGGGGTCTTCTTCCCACACTCAACGGAGGCATAATCAAATTTGCAAACCTCCCTCCTTCCACCCCCTTGCAAACTTGGGAGAATGAAACGATGCAATTCGCACTCTAGGCTTTATTACCGGAAAAAAAAGTATAACCCAGCCTACATATATGACGCACAAATATGCCCAAAGCACATAAGATTTAATTCAAGGCTTGCTTGCAGCTAATCAGAGATTTTCCATTCAGGACGGCTGTGACACCAAGCAACAGCCCTCCGTTTCGGCAGGCAGTTGAAACCAAGCAAAAAAATTAAAACTAAAGAAAGCAAGGAGCTGCTATTTAACATGAGTAGGTGGGAACAAATTAACATTCTTTGACATGTTTTTTTTCTATTTATAATACACTCTTTGTGGCGTGCCTCCTTGCCTTCGCCAAAACCTTCTAGGTCTTTGTATTTGTTTGACAGTTTGACCGTATTAACGGTTCTTTCGGCATATCAAATGCTTCCCGGGCAAGAGACAATTAGAAAACAGAATGGCACACTAAGCCTCTGTGGAATCGATACAGAGCAGGGGGGAAAAAATGAGAATGAAAAGATAATAAAGCATAACGGACTAGTTTCCTCTGTATCCTATCCTTTTAATAATGCCCTGGAGCCTAGAATGGTCCCTATCTGTCTGGCAGGTGTCCCCCAAGGAGACCTTTTTCCAAAAGCCAAAATAGCTAATTTCATCAAGAGACCTTCAGAAGCAGGGCAAAAGTTGCCTTAAATCTGTTTCTTCTTGTACAAGGAGCTGATGGAACAGTTCCAACCTCTAAAGGTGGGTGCACAGTGAGGAAGCAACGGAGGATGCCAGGAGCAGCTCAAGAGGGGGCACTTCACGTAGGCCTTAACCAAGGCAGCAGATTCTGCTCTGGCCACAAAGAAGAGCGAGACAGACTTTCTTGGATTGACACTGGCAGGGCTGGACCAACATGCTTTAAAAAAAAAAAGGTGTATTTTTTTTAATTGAAGAAATGTTTTAACAAGATAAAAACAATGCAAGTGTGATGATGATGATGATGATGATGATGATGATGTTGGAAGGGAGGTAATCTAGTCCAGCCCCCTGCATTCAGGCAGGAAACCCTATACGATTTCAGACAAATGGCTGTCCAGTCTCTTCTAAAAAAACTTCCAGTATTGCAGCATTCACAGCTTCTGGAGGCAGGTTCTTCCACTGGTTAATTGTTCTAACTGCCAGGAAATTTCTCCTTGGTTACAGGTTGCTTCTCTCCTTGACTAGTTTCCATCTGTTGCTTCTTGTCCTGCCTTCAGGTGCTTTGGAAAATAGCTTGACTCCCTCTTCTTTGGGGCAGCCCCTGAGATATTGGAAGACTGCTATCATGTCACCCCTCATCCTTCTCTTCGTTAAACTAGACATCCCCAATTCCAGCAACCATTCCTTATATGTTTTAGCCTCCAGTCCCCTGATCATCTTTGTTGCTCTTCTCTGCACTCTTTCTAGAGCAGGAGTCTTCAAACTTGGCCCTTTTATGACTTGTGGACTTCAACTCCCAGAATTCCTCAGCCAGGCAAGATGGCTGAGGAATTCTGGGAGTTGAAGTCCACAAATCATAAAAGGGCCAAGTTTGAAGACCTCTGTTCTAGAGTCTCAGCCTCTTTTTTACATCATGGTGACCAAAACTGGATGCAGTTTTTGTCATTCACAGCATCCTTCTGAGCCAGTTTTGAACACCAAAAGTGTTAGGAGGAAACAAAATAGGAAAGAATTGTGGGTATGGACAGGGAAAAACGGGGGGAGGAGGAGATCACTTAACGACTTCAGGAATCACTTAACAACTGAAGATTCACTTAATAACCATGGCCAAAGAGGTTGTAACATTTAACAACTGTTTTGCTTGGCAGTTGAAGTTATGGCTCCAACTGGAGTATACACTGAGGATTACCTTTATGGCAGAACTTCAGCCGTGTCTGGATTTGGCAACCGCAGAAGGAAAATACCTATCATTTACCCTGGTTCCCAGCCGTTTCAACTCCTGGACCAGCTGCTTGAGGATGAGCAAACTAACAATGATTTGTACCTCAGATTTGCCACCCCATGGAGCAGCCATTGCCTGTCCTATTGATTAGGAGCCTGGATTATTTCTCCTGTCTGTATGTTAGGATGGGACTTGTAATGCAGCCTTTTCTCCGTAGGAATCCCCAATTAGCTGCAGGCAAAGCCTTACTAAGAGTTTAATGGGATCAAAGAACTCCTGCCTGCAAAGCCTACAATGCCAGCGCAGGAAGGGTAGCTGAGATAATCAGCTTACCAAAATGCTGGTTATGCCATCTGCCGTAGCCTTTTCCGGATCCAGCCCATATCTTTCTCGAGCAACGCAGACACGTCAGACTAAACGAGTAGTAACCGGTTAACGTCTGCTGAATGGGATCTGTGTCAACCCGGAGTTCATCAAGGAGGTAAGTTTACCTTAGGATCGCTTTTGCCAAGGCTGATCTCCCAAAGGTGTTTTTTCAAGAGGCAACTGGGCATTCTTCGTTGTTGTTTTTCCCCCAACAAAGTTTCGCTTCTCCTCCAAGAAGCTTTTTCAGTTCTCCAGTTCAGAACTGAAGAAGCCTCCTGAGCGAGAAGCGAAACTTTTGTCAAGGAAAAAACAACAACGAAGAATGCCCAGTTGCCTCTTGAAAAACCATGACCTAAATCGGGGGTCCTCAACCTTGGCAACTTTAAGACTTGTGGACTTCAACTCCCAGGATTCCTCAGCCAGCAAAGCTGGGAGTTGAAGTCCACAAGTCTTAAAGTTGCCAAGGTTGAGGATCCCTGACCTAAATGACCAAGAATCTCCATAGGCATTGCTGATCACTCCTATTTTATGAGGTGGTCTCCCAAAAGAGGTTTAAACATGGTTCTGCAGCCTTGCGTGGGGTGCCTAAAGGAGCACACCATCGTAAGTTTGGCTGATGCCGCGTGGGCACTCCCTCTGGACTTTGTCAGTTTAATTTTTAAACAGGGTTTAATTACAGTACTGACGTTACCCAGTTTGGCGAATGAAACGTGTCTGCAAGAAAACCACCAAGCTCAGAGAGCACCAAGGACCCCTCATGTCAACCCCTCGGCTACAAATATTCTCCTTTATAGGGGTTTAATTATCATTGCCTCCTTAAAAACGTGGATACGTTTATAAAAATTTAATTCCAAAATTTTAACTCTAACCTTTTAATTTTTGTATGTTACAGGTCATCTTATAAGAGTTCATTTAGTGACTGTTCAAAGTTACAACGGCACTGAAAAAAGTGAGTTAGGACCGTTTTTCACACTAACAACCGTTGCTGCATTCCCGCGGTCATGTGATCAGAATTCAGATGCTTGGCAACTGGCATGCACTTATGACAGTTGCAGTGTCCTGCAGGTCATGTGATCCCCTTTTGCGATCTTCTGGCAAGCAGTCAGTGGGGCAAGACAGTTTCATTTATAATAACTGTGTTATTAACTAAACAACTGAAGTGATTCACTTAACAACGGTGGCAGGGAAGGTTGTAAAATGGGACAAACCCACTTAAACATTTCACTTAACAGATATTTTGGGTTTAATTATGGTCGTAAGTCTAGGACTGCCTGTCTTTTGTTCCATGTTTTACTGCACGTCACCCTTTGAGGTGGGTGGGCAATTCAGATAAGGTGAAATTGAAATGAATAATTAAATACAAATTCTCGCTGAAGAGCTGAGGATCTAGCAAGTCGGGTTACCCAAGAAGTCTGCTCTTTTTAATAGCCCACATTCTCCCGACACCCCTGAAACCAAAAAGATATCAAGGTGAAGGATCAATTTGTAGCTCAACCGTCCTACGGGCATAAACCTATTTTTGAACAGTGCCATAGGGGAAAATTCCAGACAATCTAGTTAACAGGAACAAAACAGTGATAAAGCAGAACAAACATTTACTCAGTGCTACACAAGACTAATACATTCTGATTGATGGCTGAGGGAGAATAAAAAATATCGGGGAAAACATTTGGTACAGCTCATTATCCCTGAAGCCTTTCTTTCCTTAGTCCTTCCAACTACAGATGGACTTGCACGGACTGTTCAGATCACCCCTGCCCACCATGAACTCAATTCTGTCTTTAGATAATCCTGAGAGATGGAACACATGCAGCTCAGCTGACAAACTTCAAAAAATGGCGGTTGGAACTAAGTTTCCTCCCATTTTTAACACAACACTGAAGATGGAGACCTGTAGCCTTCCAGAAATTACTTTCCTACAATTCCCAGTATCCCTCTTAGTCTAGTCTAGTGGTTAAGGAACCAGGCTAGAAAGTGAAAGATTGCGAGTTCTAGTCCTGCCTTTGTCATGAAAGCCAAGCTGAGTGACTTTGGGCCAATCACCAGGAGATCGTGAGTTCTAGTGCCGCCTTAGCCATGAAAACCACCTGTCACTGTCATGACAGTGAATTCTAGTCCCGTCTTAGCCATGAAAGCCAGCTGGGTGGGCCAATCACCAGGAGAGGGTGAGTTCTAGTCCTGCCCGTCTCACTTAGCAACAGAAATCTGGGGCTTCATTGTAGTCGTAAATCGAGGACTACCTGTACTTTACTTGGCCAAGTGAAATTAGACACACAAGAAATTTGTCTCCTGTGCAAAAGCTGTCAATGTACATACAAAGCAACAGAGTAATAATAATTATATGATACCAATAAGAGGGGGCAGTAGAGAAGATGAGAAGAATAAAAACAATACTACAACCATACAACATGGATAGATATATTTAGACCCAGAACAATACTGGGAGGATTTGGTGTTCGGCAGAGTGAACACCTAACTTTGCCTCATTTAAATATTTTTAATTATTTTTGCCTTTTTTATACATCTTTAAGCCACTTTACACGGGAGATTGGCAGCACTAAAAATTCAATAAATAAAATGTTAAAAGAAAATGCACCTTTTACCCCAAGTGCCTTGCTTCGACCTCTGAATGGACCTAAGTGCACTTCAGAGTAGAGAGCCCACCACACAAAAATTGAATGTCCTAATTATTTTACTAAGTGCTTACTTAAACATGCATTGCCACTTCCTTGCAGTCACTGCTGCTTGTTTTTCATCCACTCTTCTTGGCCTTCCACCACGGATTTTCTTTGAAATCACAGCCCACATTGCCCTTAGCTCTCCTGTAGGAGCTACTCCTTGCAGAAAAAGGAGAGTTTCGCATCGTGCTGCAAACTACTCCAGCCTCAGATGGCTGAAGAAGGTAGCCGTCTCTGGAGACCTGGTCCTACTGTCCTCAGAGGCTGGGAATTTCTTGTCTTCTTGGCTAAGGCCTGAAGTTTCTGGAAAAAGGGTGGGTTTCAGCACCCCCCTCCCAGATACAAAGACATCCAACAATCCCTTTGTGGATCCAGCCCCGTGTAGGAACCAAAATCAAAATGGCAGAACGGCTATTTAAGGCTGCAAAGGTTCTTTAAGCAGCTATGTCTCCCTCTCCAAATGGTGTGAACGTGGCTTTAAAATGAGCCTCTGAGCTAAATGACACTTTTTTAGAAGTGTCGATGGATGGCCCTGTATTCTCCTGTCAGCCTGGCACACGGATCCCTCTCTTGCCTTCTACTTTTCAAGCCGTGTCACCGCACAGACATTAAACAACAAGAACACCAGGCAGCCCAAAGGAATACAGCCATCTCCCCTTTCCCACTCCGGTTTCACTGTCTCGGAGAGCCTCCAGGACAACTCCAACACCAAGGCCGCGCTCAATCTGCTCGAACTGTCACACCAATTTGGTTGCTGACTTGGATCTCTCCATGTCTTCTCCGTGGAGCCGGGTGTCCTCCCCGGCGGGATAGAGAGAGAGAGACAAATCCAAGCTAGCAAGAACACAACCATAACCTTTCCTCTTCCTCTAACAGCTGGTGGCCCTAACAGCTGCTCAACTGGAGGTCCCAGGGTGCTGGGTTCAAAGGCAAAGGTGCACCATTTGGCCTAGTGGTGAAGGCAGCAGAATAGAAAACAGGCAACTGGGAGTTCTAGTCTCGCCTTCGGCATGAAGGCTGACTGAGGGGCTTGGGCCAATCAACAGGAAATGGACAGTTCCAGTACCACCTTAGGCATGAAAGCTGGCTGGGTGACTTTGGGCCAATCACCAGGAGAGTGTGAGTTCTAGTCCCACCTTAGATGTGAAAGCCAGCTGGGAGACTTTGGGCCAATCACCAGCAGACGGTGAGTTCTAGTCCCGCCTTAGCCATGAAAACCAGTTGGGTGACTGTGGGCAAATCACCAGCAGACACTGAGTACTAGTCCCGCCTTAATCGTGAAAACCGACTGGGTGACTTTGGGCAAATCACCAGCAGACGGTGAGTTCTAATCCCACTTTATTCGTGAGAACTGGCTGGGGGATTTTGGTCCAGTCCTTCTCTCCTACCCCAGCCCACATCACAGGGTTGTTGTTGTGGGAAAACAGGAGGAGGAAGGCATAGTGGATATGTTCGCCACCTTATCTGCAAAAATAATAAATAGATTCCTGATGAGAAGGGAGCTGGCCAGCCACAAACTACAGCAAGGCAGCCTTCCAATTAAACCAGGAAGAAGGGATGGTGTGGGATGGTGTGAGAAATACTAAATGCCGGGAAAAGCCCGATGGCAGCTGATCTGAAGGAAACGTGGCTCTTCGTTTCCACCCACAATGGAACCTTTAAATTACCCATCATTTTCGTTGGTCCAGTCACAGCCCTTAATTGGCTGTTTTACACCAGCTAAAAAAAAGCACGACTCTGGTAAGCGAAAGGGAAATTTGTTCCACAAAGAAAACAGGCGTGCAGAAAGCCGTAAAAAAACAACACCACAACCATTTCCTAGACAAGAAAGATGATCACAAAGCAAACGGAACAGATATTGCAATGGATGGTGGGGTCTTCCCCACGGAGGATCGGAAGAGATGGGCAACGAGGAGGAAGGCGCTGGTTCACAGCAAGAAAGTCAGCCACCGGATCTGGCAAAGAGCCAGAGAGAGATGGAATTAGGATGATAAGAACAGAGTGGTATCTGGAGAAGGTAACAGGAAAATAAGCTAGCATGGCAACTGCAAGAAAAGGTCCAGGGAAGGCAGGGAAAGATAGCTTATCTAGTGGTGCTGCAAATATTCACCAGTCAACGGAGGTGTACGTTTGGATGACGCCCTACTACAGCAGGGTTCTTCAAACTTGGCCCTTTTATGACTTGTGGACTTCAACTCCCAGAATTCCTCAGCCAGCGTGTCTGGCTGAGGAATTCTGGGAGTTGGTCCACAAGTCATAAAAGGGCCAAGTTTGAAGAACCCTGTACTACAGGATGAAAACCAGATGTAGAACAGGACACGGCTCCTGCTGTGTTTTTTAGCCATGCTGCAGAAAGGACATCCATCCCGTTGTCCTATGAGAAAACAGGGGATGGGAAAGCAGCAGCAAGCAGCTAAGATTCTCTCTTCCAGAAATTTAATTTTTAATACAAAACCACAGCCCGGAAAATAGATCGCTTCAGGCAGACTTGTGGAGTTGTAAAGACCAGAGATTCACTTTTGCAGGCATACTAAGATTGGGTGACATGGCTCAGGGGCAGGGCAGATATTCGCTGGTGGGAAATGCCAGGATCTCCAATGCAAGAGAGATCTGGTAGCTGGATTGGATTGGGGTGGGGTGAGGGTGAGGGGGTTTTTTCCCGAGAGGCTTGGTCTTCTATTTCCTAAGTCAGCTAGGGAAGAGATCCTGCTGAATTCAACAGGCAGGTAATGTGTTCAAAAGATCCCAGGAATTTGTACGCAGAAAATTCCAAGAGGGAGATGTAACGGACATTATTCTTTGGTGAGAGATTGAAGAGAGCAACAGGTTGCACTCCAAATATTTGGAGAGAGAGTGGAAGGATGTGTCTATCTGCCTATATGCGTTTGTCTCTGTCTGTCTGTCCTCTCTGGGGCAGGAAGAGGACTTGTAAAACAACAATTCCAGGTTTTGTTCTGTTGTTGTTTTTTTGTTCAATCAGAAATGCGGGAAGCAAAGGGAAAGGAGAAGAAAGAGTTTTAGGCTTAAGAGAAAAAGAAGGAAGCAAAGAATAGGACAGGGGTGTCCAACCCTGGAAATGTTATGACCTGTGGACTTCAACTCCTAGAATGCCCCAGCCAGCATGGGTTCTGGGGATTGAAATCCACAAGTCTTAAAGATACCCAGGTTGGATACCCCTGGAACAGGGCAAAGGAACTGAGAACAGGAAACATATCCAAACTTTATTTCTAGCCCTACTGATCTAAAAATGCTATTACTGTACTACTGTTAGTAAAGCAATGGCAGGGTGGACTAAGGAACTCTGGGAGCTGAAGTCCACACATCTTGAAGTTGCTCATCAGGAGAAACACTACCTTATAATGTAGCCGTGAAGACCATCACAAATAACAGAATTTTCACCTAAGGAACATTGTTGGAAAAGACATAAGAAAGAGTCTTGCTAAACCTGACTGAAGGGCCCCCAAAGCCCCACTTTTTAAATTCAAAAATGCGTCAACACTATGATTTTTGAAAAGTGTTACAAGCAGAATAGAGCCTTGGTGGAGCAGTGGGCTAATGCCTCCTTAAGGAACACCAGCTGCCTGCAATTAGTGCAGGTTCGAGTCCCACCAGGCTCAAGGTTGACTCAGCGTTCCATCCTTCCCAGGTAGGTAAAATGCCCCCCAGATTGTTGGGGGCAATTAAGCTGACTTTGTAATAATGCCGCTGGGGGGGGGGGCGAAAGCCCTAATAAAGCAGGCATATACATAGAATGAAGGCTACTGCTAAGCACATTGATTTGTGCTTTAGATTGTAAGCCGCCCTGAGTCTTCGGAGAAGGGCGGGATATGAATAGGATTAAAAAAAAAAGGATGTCCCACCTGGAAGGTCCCCAATATAGTATTAACTTTACAAAAAAAGGTGTTTATCTGGCTCCCATTCACAAAGGGACACAAAGTTTGAGGGCTGGTAAAACTAAGCATAGTCTATCTGGAGGAATCCAATGATTGCCTCCCTTCTTTTTATTAAACAAGCTAAGCTGGTGCCCATCTCTCCATCGTGAACACGTGGGCTTTTGTGGGAAGGGGCAAGTGACATTCTGTGACATCACAACTTTATTGATCACAACATGAATTCTGTAATTTCCATCATTTGCGTGATGGTATCATAATATATTGGTAGAGGACAGGAAGGCCTGGAGGAACGTTGTCCATAGGATCGTGATGGGTCGGACACGACTTCGCAGCTAACAACAACAATCATAATATATGTGGTTAATACTGGTTCATGATTAATGTGTTTATGGAAGTAAACTGCCTGGCTTATATAGGCAATGTATGATTGATTCTTCCCTTTGATTAATTAACTTGAAACCCTCTTATTTAGATTGACTGGATTATCCCATTTTCTAATATTCTGCAAAAGGGAGAAAATCTTTTCCGTATCTACTTCTTTCATGCTTCCTGATAATTGCACATATCTTTATCACATCTCCTCTTCCTTAAATAAGTGACATATAACAACAACTTTTCTAAGCAAAAAATAATAATATTGCTTTAGCCCCTGAACAGCTCTCTGGTAGATTTGTTAATAGAAACTTTCTTCTCCAGTCTGTTTAAACGCAATTTACCAAGTACACCATTTACCAGAACCGTCTGGATTCAGAACAATACAAGTCATACATTGTGGTTTAGAAACACACAAATTGGACTCCTGCAATACACCAACCTCAAACGAACTGCTGAAAGCCTCATTCCCAGAAAGAATCCCAAGAGGTACAAAAATAGATAAGGGAAGTGAGAATACACAGACAGCAATCAAGTGTGTGGAGAGCTATTGTCCTTTGCCAGGGGAAAAAAAAAAACTTCCAGTGCTTTGAAACAAAAGTTTTGGAACTTGTGAATTAGCTCTTTCCTTCTAAAGCTTTCCATATATATAGCTTTAGAAGGAAATATATATCGAAGGAAATATATATATATATATATATGTCAAAGGAAATATATATCAAAGGAAATATATATATCAAAGACCGGACAAGGGAGGGGTGATCAAATGAAGCAGTAAAACAACACCCTCCCCACCCCCACCGCCAAAAAATGCTGCTAAGCAATTTGTGCCGATATGCTCAAAAACAGTAAGCAGAGCTGTGGTGGTAAAAAATAAATTTTTGAGGGAGGGGGGGAAGAGATATCTGAATGTGGGCTGCTCCAGCAAGGGGTCCATTCAGCACTAAACGTGAGGCCTAAACGCCTAAATCCGCCTCGCCTCACAACAGCCCTTTTCAAGCATCCCCTCTGAATGTTCACAGGACCGCAACGGATCTTGATACCGCGGTCCACCTCAGTCGGACTCCTTTCCCACGACCGAGGCAGGCCAGTCAGAGGATGGAGGAGGCCCAGTTGGGCTGGTGGGAAGGCACGGAGGCCCCAGAAAAGGCCCTTGCAAGAGCTTAGGCCAGAGGTAGGCAACCTTGGCTGTTTTATGACCCGTGGACTTCAACTCCCAGAATTCCTGAGCCAGCACAGCTGGCTCAGGAATTCTGGGAGCTGAAGTCCACGAGTCATAAAAGAGCCAAGGTTGCCTACCTCTGGCTAAGGCCAACAAGGGGAGGGGGGAGAAGGAAATGGCTCCTTGGCCTTGATGCTGGAGTCCGAAGGCCAGGTGATGCAAGTGGGGGAGGGGGGGAACCGAAAGTCCAAGGATGGAGGGTGCCACGGAGCAGGTCTCTTCCAAAGCCAGGGTGAGCCTGTCGCTGAAGGATAACCATTCATAGCTGCTTCCCCCCCCCCACCTCCACCCTCCCGGGGCAGCTGGGCTGGCAAGTTCAGGCGGGGATGGGGAAACTGAGGCACGGGTGGCGCAAGAGGGTTGAGCAGACCAAAAGGCATCGGCCAGGCTACCATTCCTCGCTGCATTTTTTTTCCCCCCTCCCTTGCAAGAAATCATTTTGCCCATCGCCCACCCCTCCCTCCCTCCCTCCCCACCTGCTGGCGGTTGCTTCCTCCTCCATCCAGAAAAGGAGGAAGCTGCTTCTTAAATCTGCATTTCCAACCCCCCACCACCACCCCCCCAGGAGGAAGTCAACCCTCACTTCCTTTCCATCCCCCTTCCGCCCACCCCCCCCAACCCTAACGAGCAAAACCTCCCTCGGTTTTTATGTGCACCTGTGCAGCCTTCCTTAACGTCAACCCGATTCCATAAAACCGGAGACGCTTCCACCGCGGCCCCCCCCCCCCGCCCGCACCCCGCCAAGATAAAGCAAAGTATTTCAGACTTACGGAATCCGTGAACTGCGCCCCCCACCAGCCTCCTTCTCCTCGCGACTCCTCTCTTTGATGAGGGTGGGGGGTGTGGGGGGGGGGGGGTTTGTCAGCGTCGGAAGGGACGGGGGAGGGGAAGGAAGCCCCCCCCCCGTTTTCCTTCGCAGTTCGATTTGGAGGGGAAGGGAAAAGCCAACCGCTCCTCTTGCCTCCCGTCTTCTCGGGGGACCCCTCCACCACCACCACCACGGTTTGGAGTTTTTTTTTGGGGGGGGGGGGTTTGTTTTTTACGCTTTCTCTGGAAAAGAAAGCCCCCCCTCCCCCCGCAGCTAACCCACTAACTCAGTCGCGCGCGCCCGCGTTCACACACACACGCGCGCGCCCTCGCCCTCCCTCCCGCATCCGTGCAATCTCCTCTTCTCAATGGAGAATCCAAGAAGAACTCCCGACTGGCTTCTCCATCTGTCAAAGTCCCCGACGGCCGCGAGGCTTGGGAAAAGGGGGGTGGGGATGGGGGGGGGAGGCTCGGTGCCGTGCCGGCGGCTTTCGGATCTTCCCTCTCCCCGCCCGGCCGCTTAGGGCCAAAGTGTCGGGGCGCAGCGAGTTCGACGGGGGGGGGCGGGGGGGGAACGGCGGGGGAGGGGGCGGGCAGGCTAATCAGATGTCTCCGGAGTCAAAGCGCCGCAAGCCCCCTCCAGTCCGGGGGGGGGGGGAGAGAACTGTCCGTAAAAAAGGAAACTCCCCATGTCCGACGCTCCAGGATGCTGCATCGCCCCCTTTTGCTGGGGGGGGGGGAGGAGGCGGAAAGATGCCCCCCCCCGCCGCCTCTCGCCTTCCCTCAATTCAACGCGGTCGCCTTCCTCTCCCCCCCCCCCTTTCTCCTCCTGCTGGCGAGAGCAAATGTTGATCTTCTGCAAATTGGGTGGGGAGAGACGCAGCGGGCCCCCCCCCCGGCCCTGCTCTCTCTCTCTCTCTCTCTCTCTCCCTCCTTCCTTCCTTCTCTCTTTTTTTTCCCTCCGCTCCGCCGGCGCGTCTTCCCGGGCTCCTTAGAGGCTCCGGCGTCGGCAGCTGTTCAATCGGCGGCTCCCAACGTCGGGCTCACCCGGGAGCGGGCGGCGGGAAGGAGGGAGGCGATGGGGGCTCCGGTCGCCCCTCCCCTGCCTGGTCCTACCCCCCCATCTCCGAGCCGGGCGGGGGAGGACGGAGGCTGCGAGGAAGGGGGTGCCAAAACCGCAGCAGCCCGAGCGCTCCTCGCTTCCCGCCGCCCCGCAACCATCCCCGGCCAGCTGCGTCCCCGGGGAGAGAAGGCGGAGGAGGGGGCCGGGGGAGGGTCTCTGCCGGGCGCGGAGGGGGAAGAAGGGCCGCTTGCAAGAGGCGTTGGCCGGCGGCAGCCTTGCTTTTTTGCATCCGGCTCCCGCGGCGGGGCGGGGGCGAAGGGGGGAGCGCGGCGGCCGGCGGGGAGGGCGGCTGGGCGGGCGAGCAGAGGAGCGCATTGGCATTCGCTGCGGTGCTTCGCTGGCGCGCACAGAATCCTGATGAGGAGGCGCCGCCGGCCCACCTGCAATCCGGAGTCACTCCGGCGGGACTCCCGAGAGCGGCTGGCTTGGTTTGGGCTCAGGAAGCCACCTGTTGCTAGCCTGCCCCGCCCCGCCGGGAAGGAAAGTTTGGCCCATTTCTAGGGAAGAGCCGGGTGGGTGGGTGGGTGGGGGGTTTGGAAGTGGCTGGAAGCGGAGCGTGCCTCTGAACATGTGCAAAGCTGCCCAGCATGGCTTTGGAGGTAGAAGCGCTTTGGCGGCCCAGGTGGGAAATCTGCAAGCTAAGGGGGTAAGAGAAAGGAATTAGGGTTTTGCCCCCCACCCGAAGGCTGGGGTGGGAAGGCGGTGGCTGCTGAACTACAGTTCCCGGCAGCCCCAGGCGGTATGACCGATGGTGAAGGATGCTGGGAAGTCTTCCTTGCCTGATGGTGGAAATCGGTGTTTGTTTATTCTCAGTCCCACCAGCTTTTAAGATGTGTGGACTTCAACTCCTAGAATTCCCCAGCCAGCTGTGCTGGCTGGGGAATTCTGGAAGTTGAAGTCCACATATTTTAAAGTTGCTGTGGTTGTAAAATACTACCATAAATGCACCTACATTTTTACTTGCATCTCTCATCGTCATCCCATCCGCCTCCTCTACTATAAGATGTTTGAGAACGGAGACATCTGTGGCCAAACAAAATACCTTCGTGTATTTTCTGCCATGGTTTCTATCTATACCATACTCACCTACTCCATAGAGCCAAGGCAGACTTACACCAGAAAACGGTATTTGCAAGAAAACCGACAGAATCGATAAATGCCATCCAGCCCCCTAAATAAAATCCTGTTTTGCAGACTGGTGAAAAGAGGGCATAGCGAAAGCCTATCTTACTTCAGGAGATGTGAAGGGCCCTAACCGAAAAGATCAGAATCCTGGTTCTTCATAAGTAGTGTTATGATGATCCTGGTTGCGTGCAGTTTAAGAAGTGGAGAGACAATCCCTTCTCTTGGGCCAATGCTCGCTGAATACATAACCAGAACCGGAAATGGTCAGATTCAATATGAAGCTTTTTAGCTGCTAAAGGTAAAGGTTCCCCCGCACATGCGTGCTAGTCGTTTCTGATTCTAGGGGCCGGTGCTCATCTCCGTTTCAAAGCTGAAGAGCCAGCGCTTGTCCGAGGATGTCTCCGTGGTCATGTGGCTGGCATGACTAGACGCCAAAGGCGCACGGAACGCTGTTACCTTCCCACCGGAGTGGTCCCTATTTTTCTACTTGCATTTTTACGTTCTTTCGAACTGCTAGGTTGGCAGAAGCTGGGACGAGTAATAGGCGCTCACTCTGTTACAGGGCACTCGGGATTTGACCCGCCAAACTGCCGACCTTCTGATCGACAAGCTCAACGTCCTAACCCACTGAGCCACTGCGTCCCTTTTTTTTAGCTGCTAGGTTACACCAATTATGCTAACTCGGTGGTCCAGATGTTGAAAGAGGTCCAATCCAAGCCGGGAATAAACAAAATGGAGGCCACTTAAGAAAGAAGGTTCTGTTGATTTGAGTTGCCAGAAACTTCAGTGACACAGCATGTTTCTAGGGTGGCTGACAAAATGGAGCTGGGAGTCGTGTGTTTTTATACCTTCTTTGGGCTTTGTGTTTTGAGGCGCTTCCTGTTCCTGTGGCAGGAACTTTGACCTCAGCTTGAGTGTGCCCTTTTGATATTCTAATGGTGGTGAGTTAATCCTATTATGTCCTAAAGGTCATGTCCTTCTCCTCTGGGGCTGGGGCTGAAGGCATTTTGCTTATGAATAATTGGAGCCGGCCTTTCTGAATAGGATGATCAGTTCTGCATTTCTACAGAGCTGGCCTGCCCACTTTCGGCCTGAGGGAAACTTGAGCAGAAAAGCCTTTAAAGATTTTTTTTCCCCCTCCATTCTTCCTTTGGGGAAATATAATATTCTGCCTTTTTAATATTGCCCCCCCCCTCCAAATATTTCCTTCTCTAGGAAGGTGGGTGGGTGCTGACTTCCAATACAAATGAAGTATGCAATTGAATGTCTCCCGGGAGAGGAGTGGCAAATAGCCTGCTCCATCACCTTTATGCTCCAAGGCCTCTAAATGTACTATTAGGGAGGGGGAAAAAATACCATTCAGTTGGGTGACTTTGGGCCCTGCTCACAGCAGGCCCCTACTTAAGCTTCCTGTGTGTCTGCTTTATAAATTACTACTTGACTAATCATAATGAGAGTGATCCAGATTACCTCTGAACGACCAATCACATCACGCACAGTCTAACTACATATTATGGGAGTTACCAGTTTAAACAGCAAGAGAAAGGGAATTAAGTGGAGGCAGCCAAAGACGAAATCTACCCAACTTTGTGGGTTTTATCATCTGGGTTTATATCTAAGCGCCGCTTTTACAGTTGCAATCCACCCCGAGGATGTTGAGCTGGGCAAGCTATAAAACCTGTAAAATAATCTGGGACCATTTGGTTATCATCCTTTCTGACCTTAGATCAGCCACTGGTGGACATGACCTCATCTTTCCTGGCTGGGACAAGAAGATGAGTCTATGCCAGGGGTCTCCAAACTTGGCAACTTGGAAGACTTCAATTCCCAGAATTCCCTAGACCAGAGGTCCCCAACCTTTTGGGCAACAGGGACTGGTTCAGTGGTGAGAGGTTTTTCCACGAACCGGAAGGGGTGTGGTTTTGTGTGTTGCCTGCCTCTCACGGATGGGGCTTTGCTTGTTTGTGCAGACTTGTTTCTTGCATGCCGCGGCCCGGTGCTGGTCCACGGACCAGGGGTTGGCACCCCTTGCCTTGCTAGACAGCATGCTGGGAATTCTGGGAGTTGACGTCCACAAGTCTTCAAGTTGTCAGATTTGGACCCCTGGTCTACACCATCCTGAAGGCCCATCCTGAAATCTTTTCTTGGCTAGCTACCATCCTATATCTAATGTCTTCTTTCTGAAGACTGTTTTGGGGGGAAATGTGGTAAGGTGATAAATAAAATGAGAGAAGCAGACTATCTGGACTTAATCAGGTTTCTGAACCAGTTCCAAGCTCTCTTAACTCTACTAGCCTCCTGGATGTTCTTTGATGGGACTTAGAAGGAATGTAGCTGTCTCTATTACTGGATCCTCTCTAGTGGCCTTTGATCTTTTCCATATAACAACAACAATAATAATAAAGTTGGAATGGACCTTGGAGGTCATCTAGTCCAACCCTCTCCTCAGGCAGGAAAACCCATACCATTACAGACAACCCATACCATTACAGACAAACTTCCAGTGTTGGAGCATTCACAGCTTCTGGAGGCAGGTGGTTCCACTGATTAATTGTTCTAACTGTCAGGAAATTTCTCCTTAGTTCTAGATTGTTTCTCTCCTTGGTCAGTTTCCATCTGTGGCTTCTTGTCCTGCCTTCTGGTGCTTTGAAGTATAGCTTGACTGCCTCTTCTTTGGGGCAGCCCCTGAGATATTGGAAGACTGCTATCATGTCACCCATAGTCCTTCTCTCCATTAAACTAGACATCCCCAATTCCAGCAACCGTTCCCTATATGTTTTAGCCTCCAGTCCCCTGATCATCTTTGTTGCTCTTCTCTGTACTTTTTCTAGAGTCTCAATCTCTTTTTTACATCGTGGTGACCAAAACTGGATGCAGTTTCTGTTATTCACAGCATCCTTCTGAGCCAGTTTTGAACACTGAGAGGAAATGGTGCTGAATTACGTTGTTTCTGCTGCTTCTTGTGCCTGCCTGCCAACCAAATCAGTGATTACCGGAAGAAAAAAAGTCAGTCCCTTAGGCATTGTTTTATGGAATGTTCCAAAGCTCGGGGTTTTTTTTCCTCCTTAAGGTCTGGGTGAGACAACCCAGAGAGGTCATGCAGCAATTCAGTGAAATTCAAGATGCTATCCATCAAACTGTCTGGGCTGGAGAGATGCTGCCCACACAGCCTCAGAAAATCTTCAATGCCTACTGAAAGTCCACCCATAAGAAATAAAACACAGAATAAGAGCATTGGAAGGCATCTTGGAGGTCTTCTAGTCCAACCCACTGCTCGGGCAGGAAACCCTACCATTTCAGACAAAAGCCATTCCACTGGTTAATTGTTCTCACTGTCAGGAGGTTCCTCCTTAATTCCAGGTTGCTTCTCTCCCTGATATGTTTCCATCCATTACTTCTTGTTCTGCTTTGGAGAACACTCTCTTCTTTATTGCACCCCCTTAGATATTGGAAGACTGCTATCATGTCACCCCTAGTCTTTTCTTTAGAGTAGACATACCCAATTCCTGCAACCGTTCTTTATATGTTTTAGACTCCAGTCCCCTAATCATCTTTGTCGCTCTTCTCTGTGCTCTTTCTGGAGTCTCAACATCTTTTTCACATTGTGGCAACCAAAGCTGGATGCAGTATTCCAAGTGTGGTCTTATCAAGATTCTATTGATTCTATTCACGTGATCTGAATTCTATAGAAATGTCCAAAACAGACACCCTGTTTTCTCCTTCTTCGTAACTTGTCTTCAAAGGCACAATTGCCTTCGCCCCGCCATGCCTCACACGGCCCTCAAAGGCTGCTGAAAACAGCTTTCCAGGAGGCCTTTTGAGAGTTGTCTGCTTTACAGCTGTCGGTGCCAAGCATAAGTGTTATTATTTCTATTGCATAAAGTTATGCCTTGGTTTTATGGTAGGTCGCTTTTGCTCTGGCGCCTAGACTCCTCGAGATGAAGGGTAAATAAGCAAATCGGGGGACCACCCAGAGGGGTCCATGTCGAGAAGACAGAATGTTTAATCATAAGTGCACTATTCAAACAATGACTAATAGAACAAATAGCATGGCTCAAAGTAATTTGAAAATCCTCCTCTTTCCTTCTTCAAGGCTTTTGTGTGCCACAAGGGGAGCAGGTAAGGGAATAGGTTAAGTTCAAATGTTAGCAAAACATGGCTTAGGAGATTTAATTAGCCAGGTGTCCGAAAAGGTAGGTGACAAAGGAATTGATAGAAGAGAGTGTTTATAGCTTAGGGCTGGGCTGCTTGGTGCTCTCTGACCTTGGTTGTTTTCTTGGAGACATTTCTTTACCAAGCTAAAATACCGCATCCGTGCTGATGATGTTACTGAGTTTGGCATTGAAACGTCTACAGAAAAAAAACACCAAGCCCAGAGCACCAAGCAGCCCACAACAGATGCATTGACACAATAACAGTGTTTCTTAAAAAAAAAAAAAAGCCTAGGCCAGGGCTAGGCAACCTTGGCCCTTTTATGACTCGTGGACTTCAACTCCCAGAATTCCTGAGCCGGCCATGCTGAGGGAAAAGGGAGAGGTTTCCAAGCTGAGCCATGCTGGCTCAGGAATTCTGGGAGTTGAAGTCCACAAGTCATGAGGGGGCCGTAGTTTCCACATGCTGGCTCAGGAATTCTGGGAGTTGAAGTCCACGAGTCATAAAAGGGCCAAGGTTGCCTACCCCTGGCCTAGGCGAACCATTTGGTATATTTAAAATGTTTAGTGAGACACCCGGAGCTAAGCTGAGCTTCCAGGAATGGCATTTTTTATTTCAGCAGCAAACGGATAGATTTAGAGACGAGAGACATTTCAGACAAGCGAGTGACAAAAAAAAGTACATTGTAGTGTAGTTTAGTCTGACCCTAGAGAAAAAGCAGTTTTATTGTTGGCAGATGGGCAGATGATTACAGAGGAGTAAAAAAAACTAGCAGTTTGCTGTACTTTTGTGAGGGAATTATAAGGCTGGTAGCATACAAGATTTAATACATGCAATGTTTTAATTGCACTTTGGTAAGTTCTTAAGTATATGCCCATTGTCAGAATGATGTACAATGAACTGAGAGCTTAAGATAAATGGACTGTATATAACTAGTGCTTTTCAAACTGGGCAATTTTTATGATGGTGGATTTATCTCCCAGAATTCCTTAGCCAACATGGGTGGGCTTCAAACTGTCAAAATTCCTTAAGCAGCCTGCTGGCTGGAGAATTCTGGGAGTTGACGTTCATGCACCTTAAAGCTGCTGAGATTGAGAAACACTGATCTAAATTAATAAATATGCAGACATTTAATTCCTGTGAGGGGTTTTAAATATCACAGACCAACATCTTGCTTAGTTGTATCTGATGAGTCTTAAAACAGGACGAAACCAGTCATATGGTGCCAGCTTGCTGATGTTCAATGTAAATATGTGTGTGGCCATCCGTATTTGGCCCCAAACGAGGCTCTTTAACAATGGTTAAGTGGAAGAGAGAAAAAACTCTTGAGCTTACAGCATGTGAGCATTTTTCATTTAACAAACTTGGTGGATCTTCCCCCCGAGTTTCAAATCTAATTAAATTCCACGGTCTGTATAGCCCTTTTGACCAGCTGTGTGGTCCAGCAGGGGGTGAGTTTTACTTTTTTATCTTTAAATCATACCTTTTAATAGAGTGCAAAATGGCATCCTTCCAGGGAAGAGGCAAGAACTGTGCCCGTCCTGATTAAAATCGGTACCTATTTACCATCAAGGGGTTTACACCTGGCACAGTTAACCTGTGCCATTTCATTAGCACCATTAGCACAGAAGCAGACAGTTGGGGAAGATTTTTTTAAAAAAATCATCAGCCTTAGTCCGTGTGGTGCCTTCAGATATACAGGCAACGTCCCTTACTGTACAGGTAATCCTCACCTTACGACATTTCTGGGACTGAGCAAGGTGGCTTGCCTGATTTTACCATTTTTTTTTGGGCACGGTTAAATGAATCATTGCGGTTGTCAAGTGAGTGACATGGCCATTAAGCGGAACCAACTTCCCCCGTTGCTTGCCTGACTGAGAAGGTCACAAATGAATTACATGATCCCAGAAGGCTACACGTGTTGTTGAATACCTGCCACATGCCTGGATTGCAATTACAGATGGTCTTTGATAGTTTCTTTAGTGGCCGTTCGAAGTTACAACAGCACTGAAAAAAGTTACTTATGACCGTTTTCCACACTTATGACCATTGCGGCATCCTCACAGTCACGTGATCAAAATTCAGACGCTTGGCAACCGGCTCATATTTATGACCATTGCAGTGTCCCGGGATCCCATGACCCCCTTTTGCAACCTCCTGACAAGCAAAGTCAATGGGGTAATCCAGATTCGCTTAACAACCGTGTTACTAAACTAACAAGCAAAGTGATTCGCTTAACAAAGGTGGCAAAAAAAGGTTGCAAAATGGGGCAAAATTTGCTTAACAAATGTCTCGCTTAGCAACAGAAATTTTGGGCTCAATTGTGGTCGTAAAGCAAGGACTGCCTGTGCATGACTTGCAGGGATGCTGGGATGGTTGCATGAGGACTGGTGGGAAGTCTCTTTTTTCCAGGCCTGTAGTAACTTCAAGCTGTGAATGATGGCTGTAAATCGGAAACTACTTGTACCAAGATTCAACATGAATCAGGTTGAGGAAACCAGGCTATGTCTTCAGTGCTGAGGTTATGCAGTTTTGTTATGCCAGGTGCACACAATTTTGGGAGTTCTAGTTCAGTAAGGATGTAGCTAGACTTCACTCCCTACTCTTCTGTAGAGCAGGCGTCTTCAAACTTGGCAACTTGGAAGACTTGTGGACTTCAGCTCCCAGAATTCTCCAGCCAGCAAGGGGAATTCTGAGGGAATTCTGGGAGTTGAAGTCCACCAGTCTTAAAGTTGCCAAGTTTGGAGATGCCTGTAGAGCAAGGGTCCTCAAATGTGGCCACTTTAAGACTGGTGGACTTCCAACTCCCAGAATGGATGGCTGGGGAATTCTGGGAGTTGAAGTCCACAAGTCTTAAAGTGGCCAAGTTTGAGGACCTCTGCTGTAGAGTAACCACATCTTTGACAGGCAATGTGAGGCCAGATGGCAAGGCAGGCCTTCCAAGATTGCTGTAACTCAGTGGCATTTTTCTGCTCTTTTGAGGCAGGAAGTACAAGAAAGTTCAAATCCTCAAAAGAGTTAGTAGAGACTTCCCCAAACTTGCTTGTTGGGCATGGCCCTACCAATTTTGCATCCTCAATTTGCCTTTTGCAGCACCCTCTCTCTCCAAAGCCATCCAGCATGGCTACCATCCAGGCTTATCTTGCCCTGAATGAACAGAAGGGATGACAGGAAAATCAGCTTGCCTGCAAAAGAAAAAGAAGAAAAAGAAGAAGGAAAAAAACAAATAAAAACCGGAAATCAGAGCATGTCATATTAGAATTCTGCCTTTCATCGATCTGGGTAATTAAAGCCGGTTGCGGAAAGGTTGAAATCCATGTTGTACAACATCGCTGACATGTGCAAGCAGACGCCACCTGGGGATACTGCATTAAAGACCAGAGATATTACTTCACTCTAATGTCTTTCAACAGCCATTAATGCTGAATTATAGAGAGAGAAACCCAAAGTCGTAAGGCCCTGAATAGTCCTGTTTTATCCCGGCCTCCCTTCTTCTGATTTGCTTTTGTGATGGAAAAATGATGAAATAAGGCTGCAGGACCTGCCCCCATGCCCTTTTTCCTACTTCTCTTTTCTGTAGTCCTTTCCCCCCCCCCCTCCCGGCTTTCCTTTTGCAAACTTTTTTTCTCTGCCTTTCCAGCTTCCCCTATTTGCATATTTGGAACAGTTGCGTAGTTGAGATGTTTGCATATTTCCTCAAATATGCAATATTTGGAAAAAGTGCATGTTTTACAGGGTTTTTTTTTTCCCAAATACTGCATATTTGGAAAGAGTGCAGAGAAGAACAACTAAGATGATTAAAGGCCTGGAGACCAAAACATAGGAAGAACGGTTGTAGGATTTGGGTATGGCCAGTCTAGAGAAAAGAAGGACTAAGGGGGGACAGTATCTCAGGGGCTCCCCCAAAGAGGAGGGAGTCAAGCTATTCTCCAAAGCACCTGAGGGCAGGACAAGAAACAATGGATGGCAACTAATCAAGGAGAGAAGCAACCTGGATTTTCCTAACAGAACAATTAAACAGGGCAATAGCTTGCCTCCAGATGTTGTGAGTGCAACATTGGAGGTTTTTAAGAAGAGACCGGACATTTGCCTGTCTGAAATGGTATAGGGTCTCTTACTTGAGTGGGGGGTTGGACTAGAAGACCTTCAAGGTCCCTTTCAGCTCTATTCTGAATTGAAACTGAAATTCCCATCGCTAAGCAAGGCAGCGGTTGCGTTGCGCCCAATTTTACAAACTTTTTTTGCCGTGTTTGTTGTTAAGCAAATCGCTGTAGTTGTGAATTGTGTGGTTATTAATTACAGATAATCCTCGACTTACAGCCATCCATTTAGCAACCGTTGAAAGAATGACACTGAAAAAAGTGAGGTGTGACTATGTGAAAAGCAGCCCTAAGTGCTATTATTCACTGGGGAATTCTGGGAATTGAAGTCCACACGTTTTAAGTTGCCCAAGTTGAAAAACACTAGATTAGATTCTGTCCGGAGTCCTTTCAGTGCTAGATTCTCTAAGTTACCAAGCATATTGCCTCATTTTGAGGAATAAAGAGTACTTCAGCTGGATGTTTATAAATCACAGGTGGACCAGACATCTAAAAACTCCTTCCTCTCATGTTCTCAATTATGTGATCAAAAGGAAAACATCATGTACTGTCTGCGTGAGAGTGTAATTAATATACACACAGTCAAAAAAAGAAATCTAACGCATTAAAGAAAACTACGAAGAAAAAAGGAAAATACAAAATCCTCAGAGAACAACAAAAAAAACCTTTTTAAAAGATTTTTTTAAAGGAAAAAAACGAACTAAACAAAAGGGAAATCTAATTATTAATATAAGTAGGGGGGGAAAAAACTATTTAAAAATCAACTTAATCGTTATTAAAAGGAAGCACTGTATCTTCAATTTTCAACGTAATTTAGCTTTTAGACGACACGTTGAGCCCAGACCAAATGGGATCACATTGTCCAGTTTTGTATCACATTTAGCGCAAAAACCATTTTTTTAAATCCTATTTATATCCCACCCTTCTCTGAAGACTCAGGGCGGCTTATACTCTAAGCACAAATCAATGTGCTTAGCAATAGCCTTCATTCTATGTATGTGCCTGCTTATTATCATTTGAAGCCTCTCGAGAGCTGACAAAATTTTGTGAAGCCAACTTTTCAAATATGGAACACCTGCATTCTGCCAGGAGACTGTAAGTCCCCTTTTTCATAACACTTCAGTCTCGACATATTATCTAAAGTTTTTCATAGCCTGAAGGACTTAAAAGTGTCTCTGAAACAGTGTTATTTTTAATTCACTTCTTTTAACCCTTGACCGGCAAAGTTGAACAGGTGTGTTAAGAGCTGCTATCTTCCTTGAAGTGAAAGGGGAAAAAATTGCCTACGGGCACTGATCATATTCATGGGAAACTTTGCTTCTGTGTCCATTTCTGAAGCCTGTCTAGCACTGATGTTGTTACCTAGTTGGGTAATGAAATGTCTGCAAGAAAGCAAGGACCACCACCACACCATGTCTATTACTTTTATAAACTCAACACCCTCCTTTGGGTGATGCCCTAAAATCTGTCTTAATATTAGGATATACAGTATTGCTGTATTATTTATTTAATAGCCAGCCACACGGTAATTCTGGGCAGCATGCAGCATTACAAATAAACAATATAAAGACCTCAGAAACCCCCACCCACCTCCTTCCATGGCAGCCACAAACACAACCGCACAAGCCACTTGATCTGCGCTAAGGCCCACTGAGAAAGCAATGTTTCGAGGGTTCATTATTATACTTATTATATTACTATTATGCACTCGGTTGTTGTGTATAATAAACTACTACAGCATCCTTTCAGAGGTGTAAGGATGGTCTAGGCGTGCATGCACACCTGCCTTCAGGTGTGTCTACATGAAACGTGTGTGCACGTTTGGGAACATCCCTTTTTTAAAAAAAAAAAAAAAAGCTTCTACATATTGGAGAACATAGTCCTTCCTTCCAAGCTCAGTAACATCTGTTCCGAGGCATCCCTTCAAAAAATTTTAATGTGTTCCACGGAACTGGACAATACAGACAAGTGGAAATGTATAGAAGTGTAAGCTTAGGGAGTAAATGGCAGGAATGAGAAAAACTACCAGAACAGAATCCTTCCAGAGGCTGTGACAAAATCAAAAGTATATCATAAAAAAAAAAAAAAAAAACCACATGAGCAATTGCTCTGCCACCCCGAGAGAAGGGAATACTTGCTATATGCGAATCTAAAGGCAAATGTTATTTGATCGGATCCGTATTTAACAGACTGCTCCTGTCTGGTGCCCTCAGCACCACGGCCAGCTCCTTAGATGGCCAAGCTGAAGAGGAACTGGTAAGACCTCCAGCTTAGGGCATCCCATGACAAGAAGCTTTCTCTACATGCAAGATTCAACGGTCCTCCTCCTCCTCCCACCTACGTTCACTCCTCTTGTGTGTGGAAACAGATAGGAAGGGGCAAAAAAAAAAAAGGGGGAAAAACAAAATGTTCCAGTATCTCAGGGCCTGCCAAGATGAGGGGCTGAACCTTGGTGGAGCAGTGGGCTAATGCCTCCTTAAGTAACACCAGCTGCCTGCAATTAGTGCAGGTTTGAGTCCCACCAGGCTCAAGGTTGACTCAGCCTTCCATCCTTCCAAGGTAGGTAAAATGAGGACCCAGATTTTTGGGGGGCAATAAGCTGACTTTATAATAATGCCGCTTGGGGGGGGGCGAAAGCCCTAATAAGCAGGCATATACATAGAATGAAGGCTATTGCTAAGCACATTGATTTGTGCTTCTTAGATTGTAAGCCGCCCTGAGTCTTCGGAGAAGGGCGGGATATAAATGGGATAAAAAAAAAAGGACATGAAGCAGTGGATGGAAACTAATCGAGAAGCAACCTAGAACGAAGGAGAAATTTCCTGACAGAACAATTGTAAACAACAGAAGGATTTACCTCCAAGAGTTTTAAATGGTCCAACATTGGACATTTTTAAGAGATTGGACAACCATTTGTCTTGAATGGTAGGGTTAGGGCTAAACTGGAAGGCTAGATTAAAAAAGGGAAAATTTGAGAAGGGGAGAAACAACTCAGAGCCGGGTTTTAATTGACAGAAACCCAAACTGCTTTGCCACCTAGAGCAATTCTCCTGAACACATTGGGTTGTAAAGGAAACGGTTTCTAGCTGTATTGCCATTTTGGACTTCTACTTAGCCTCTCAGGATCCATTTCACTGGCTCATCTTAAGGCAGGGCTGGGCAATTTTAATTTGAACTTTTTTCTCTGTGACCCATTTCAATCAGGCCCCCAATCTTAAATTCTTTTTTTTTAGGAATGGCCAAGGTGTTAAAATTTCCAATGGGACAACAAAAAGCCTGATCGGTAATTATAGTTAAAATGAAGTGCACACATTCAAAACTGCTGCCGTTGGGAAAAGACACCTGGGAATGCCCATCCTGCTTTTGATCTCCTCTGGGGCACTCCGCTGACTAATATTGGAAGCAGATTGCTGGGCTAAATCATTTCTTAATATAAAATTCAACAAGAGAATTCTGGTCTATAGCCCCACCTGGTGGACGTTATGGCAAACTGCCCTCCTCCCCAAATGAATAAGGCAGGACCTTCAAGGTGCATTCACAACGGCAAAATTTTTGCCAGTCTTAAAAACGAAAAAAAAACACCTTCACAATGACATACACTTTACACTTGCACCAGCTCTTTACTTTCTGTCAAAGTCAAGACTTTCTGGTGAGCAAGTTAACATTTGAGACGATTATAACAGGAAAAGGGGGGGGGGAATAGATTTTTTATTCAAAATTTTGACATATTTTGGTATTACCTTAAACTCTAAAAAGGTAATGTTGAATCTGTTATTTCCTTCCCAAAATTAATGACAGTGTTTGTTTGTTAACTCTAAAAAAGAAAGATATTTAAGGCTGAATGAAATGGTAGAATTTGGAATATGTGAATAATATTTGTAACGGAGATATATTATGATGTTTAAGGAGAGTTAAAAGTGCGACTGGATTTAAAGTGTAATTATAGTTAGTATATTTTAGATTAAGACTGTGAAAATAATACCCTGTATTCTGCTTTGGGAAGTCGGGGGGTGGGGGTAGGGGGGGATGGGGTTTATGTTCAAAAATGTACTTTAAAACTTTTTAATAAAAAAATTCTGCAGTGGGAAATCTTTCATTTGATTCATCTCAACCAAGGATGTTTAAATAAATAACAGGGACTATTTTTCAGGGTGGAAGAATATGCTTTTTAAAATGCTATGTATTTAAAATAATTAACTACTTTCCAGTTAATTAGGCACACTTTCCTATTTAATGAAGCATTTCTCATCAAATCAGATAAACATATTTGTCTGAGAAAATTAGGGTGATCCGTTAACGCAGATGATCACCAAAGGTTGGTAGATTCTTTTTATATTCAACCTTATTTGTTCTTCATTACCACGTTTCACTCAAACTAGTATCTTCTCAATCCCAAATGAGAAAAGAAGTTATACAGTGCTCAACTGAAAAAAAGAAATCACAGTTACTTTAATTTCTATTTTATTTTAATATGAAATAACAAAATGCTCCCACCGCCATGGGGATGAGCCCAGTTAGCAAGAAACAAAATAATTATAATAATTCGTGTCATGGATCATGAAAGATATTTGAGAGAAGGGAACCAACAGCAAACGGGGAGAGAGTCCGATAATGAACAGAGCAGACTCGGTCAAGAGGTACTTACAACCCAGCTCGATCCCAAGCAGGAAGGGGATCAACAACAATACCCCCCCCCCAACACACAAAAAAATAGAATTAAAGGGATTCAACTGTGGAGAAGCTTGCTGTGGGCATTGCTAGGGCCAAGGGTTGCCCAAATCGGAAGAGAAATTGTTCCATTCTGCGGAGAGGGGGGAAAAAATGGCCCAATACCAACCAGAAGGGACGGGAAGCATCAGCGCACAGAATGGCGTGGGGCGCCTGGCCAACAGCACGGCTGAGTGGGAAGCGAGTGGGACAAAGCGACACCCAGCTCCTTTACAGAACGGGTGGAAAAAATGAAAGGATGCAATCACATTCCAGGAATGCAGAGAGCAGCAGAAGTACGGAGGAAAGGCGGAGGTATTCAAACACCAGATCCTGCGAAGGGAGAGCCAAAGAGCAGCAGCTGCCAGTCCACCTCAGGAGACCAAGCTGCCCCTCCTCACTCCCCCCAGCCTGGCTCAAACGCCCCCAATCTGGACGTTTTCCATCTGGATATTCTCAAAGTGAACGCCTCCATCCGTTGGGTAGATTTCAATGGTCTCCACCACAGGGATGGTTTCCATAATGGTCACCGTGTTGCCGTAGACGGGTTCGCTCGAGACCACCGAGGCTGAGGATGTTCCTGTTGCTGCGGCGGCAGCAGCCGCAGCGGCGGCAACAGCCTCGGCCATGACTTCCTGCTCATGCTGCAGGCGCTGCTGCTGATGCATTTTACGATGCTTCCAGAGGTTGGAGAAGGAGCGGTAGGCCTTTCCGCAGGCGTCGCAGTGGTAGGGGCGTTCTCCCGTGTGGATGCGCTTGTGTTCGGCCAGCCGCACAGCAATCGTAAAGGCCTTCCCGCACTCCTCACATTTAAAGGGCTTCTCCCCAGTGTGCAAGCGCCGATGATCCTTCAGGTGGGTGGACTGCCGGAAGGCCTTCCCGCAATCCGGGCAAGGGTAGGGACGCTCCCCAGTATGGATGCGGCGGTGGACCTGGAGGGACGTCTCTGTGCTGAACAATTTCTTGCAGTCGCTACACTCAAAGGCTTTCGGGCAGGCAGGGCGGCGGGGACGAGGTGGGGGCGGCTCCAGCACCGGTGGCTCCACCTCGACCCCTTCGGGGATCTGGATGTCCCCGTGCAGCCGTTCATGGGCTCTCAGTTGCACCGTTGAGCCAACCTTCTTGCCGCACACGGAGCACTCAAAGTGGCGACTCATCTTGCCACACTTGTGTTCCTTCAGCTGCTCGGCAGTGACAAAGGCAGCCCCGCAGCCAGAGGTGCAGCGATGCGGCTGCTGGCCAGTGTGACTCAGCTGGTGAACCTCCAGCAAACGGCGAAGCAAGAAAGAGCGGCCACAGGTCTGGCACTTGTAAGGATACTCCCCGGTGTGGTGATAGCGGTGCATGAGTAGGCGGTAAGGCCGGTGGAAGACGCTGCCGCATTCCTGGCATTTGTAAGGATAGTGGCGACTATGAACCAAGAGGTGCTGCTGCAGCGTGGACGACTGCGTGAAGCACTTTTGGCAGATGTCACAGCGGTAGGGACGCTCACCCGTGTGTGTCAAACGGTGGCGCTGCAAATTGGCCGGGGAATTGAAGCTTTTGCCACACTCCTTGCAGTGGTACGGCCTTTCCCCTGTATGGGTCAGTAGATGGTTGCGCATGTGGGACTTCTTCTTGAACATCTTGCCGCAAGTCAAGCATTTGTGGCGGCGCTCCATCTTGTGGGCAAAGCGCTGATGGCGCGACAGCTGGGTCTGCTTGGGAAAGGCCTTGCTACACATCTGGCACTGAAACTCGTCGGGCTTTTTCTCCTGGGTGCCGCTGCCCTCAATGGAGGCGCCGCTGCTGCCCACAGAACAAATGAGGGCCAGAGGGATAATTTCTTGCTTTTCTTCGGGTTGCTCTGGGGCTTGTGGGGGCTCTTCCTCAAGGGGCTGGTCCTCGGGAGGAGAGGAAGGCAATTCGTAGATCTGTGCCGAATTGGCACTGTGGGAGCGCCGATGATAGAGAAACTTGGTCATGTTGATGAAAGTCTTGCCACAGGTGCAGTGGTACAGGGGATTTGGCGAATGGGTGCGCCGATGGGACAGCAGCACCGCCTCGGTGCCAAAGCCCAAGCCACATTCCATGCAGAGGAAGCGCGACTCGCCACTGTGCTCCTCCCGATGTTTCTCGAGAGCAGCTGGAGACGGCAGCACCTTGCTACACAGCGGGCATTTGAAGGCACCCTGCCGGTGGCTCCTCATGTGCAGCTGCAGCTTATGGGCTGATGGAAACAGCTGGTCGCACTCAGTGCACAAATGCTCCTTGACGGCCTGCTTTGCTTTACGGGCCGGCTGCTCCCCGGGGTTGTTTTTCAGTTCGTAACTGTGATCCGTGGCTGTGACGCTAGTCTGGATTTGTGCCGGCACAGCGCCATTTTGTACGGCCATTAAACTTTGCGGCAACAACTCCTTTGGCTCCGGAGGGCAAGAAGCAGGCACCTCCCTAATTTGTGTCCCTGGGCTTGGCTGTATCACTTGATGCGAGGCCTGGTGCTCTAGGAAGTCTGTGGTTGACTGGAACAGCTGGAAACACTCGCCACACTCGTAGAGCAATAACTGCACAGTTCCACAGGAATCTGCCCCTTCCTCTAGCTTACGGTAGGAATGCTCCAGGTTTACAAGGGCCTGACTCTGAGGAGGAGGAGGTGGTGGTGGTGGTGGTGGTGGTGGTGGTGGAGGAGGAGCAGTAGCTGCTGCAGGTTCAGGTGGCTTGCGGTGGCTCTGACGGTGGGCAAGCCACACATCCTGACTGTTAAACAGGGCTTTGCATTCTGTGCATTCGTAGTGAATCTGACTGGAACTCAGAGGTTTGACCAAAGATTCAGGTTCATGAGTAACCATCTTCAAGTGCATCTCCTGATGTTCAAGCAACTGACTTGGAGACATGAGAATCTGTCCACACTCCAAACACTGGTACTGGCTTTCCTGCACAGTCACTGTTTGATAGAGACCAGCCTCGCCAGTTGTCATCAAGCCAGCTTCTGCCAACCCAACTACTTCATACTGCTGCTCCTGGGAGCACATGTGACTCTGCTGATGCACCAAAGCATCCTCTAAGGAGCTAAACTGCTGGCTGCACTCTGAGCAGACATAGCGATGCTCTACATACAACAGAGTTTCTTCCGCTGACTCAGCCATCATGAAAGATGGCTCCCCGTGTACTGGGAAGAGAGAAAGAGAAGAAGAAGAAAAAATTAGGGAGCTGATTGGTTGAAACTGTGCTTGGAACATCTGGTTGGTTGACGAAAACAAACACTGAAGTTCCCTCGGTCATACAGACTTTTAAAAAGAACCATTTTGCAATGCAAGTACTTTCAAATCCATGGGTGGCAGGAAACTACGCAGAAGCATTCTTTTCAGACAGAATTGCAAACTGCTGCGATATGTCAATTTATCCTTTTTAAACAAGAAATAAACCTTTCTCATTCAATTAAAAACCAAGATTTTTTTGAACCAGCAACATCTGTCTTCTATATTATTCCTATCATGAAACAGACAGACAAAAAGGTTGTTGGCAAATTCCGCAGCAAGAAATTTTGAGTTTTAAAGCAAAAACTACAAGCAGAACCATCCAATATGGAATGTTCCACTGGAGATTACTTTCAAATAAAGATATAGAATTCTAGTCTTCATCAACTACAGGCTGCAGTTGGTTAAAAGGGAAAAGATTAATGATCACCTGGTTTTATTTGAAAGGGTTGCTTGGTTAATCTGATTAGTTTTGAAGGCTTACTTCTATTCATTATTGCTTCAGGATATGAAAAATTAAACATTGAAGATATCACTTTCTTGTAAAAAGGACATTGTTATATGCAATTAAGAAAAAAGAACATTATTTGATTCCTGTTCAGATTATTTGAGTTCTCCGATATTATCTACTGAGACTGACACACACTTTCTCTCTCATTAAACATATTATTGTTCCTTAGTTTGGGGTTCTCCCACAATATTTATTTGATTTCTACAGCTGCCCATCTCAGTAAGTAACTCTGGGCAGTGTATATCATGAAGCATAAAGCAAGCAAAACAGTATATAGTAAATATTTATGGCACCAAGTAAAAATCAATCTGAATGCCGATCCGATTTCAGGATTATACTAAATTATTCAGGATGATAAAACTCATGGAGGGATTGCAAAAAGCTCCAAAAGAAAATGTCTAAATTGGCAAATGAATTGAAATAGCTCCATTTAAATCAGGGGTCTTCCAACTTGGCCCTTTTATGACTTGTGGACTTCAACGCTGGCTGAGGAATTCTGGGAATTGAAGTCCACAAGTCATAAAAGGGCCAAGTTGGAAGACCCCTGATTTAAATGGACAAGGTTCTTGTCTTCCTTCTTCTGCCTGAAGATACAAAGTTTTCACCAGCTTCAGAAAACCATAATTTCATACACTGAAGAGACCTTTTAGATCATCTAGCCCAATCTCCTGATCCATGCAGGAAGTTATTAAATCAGTCCCCATTTGACAGCTGCTAACAAGGAGATTCCTAGAACTGCTCTAGACTTAACTTTTCTACTTCTTAACACTTCTTACAACAAAGAAATGATCTCTTAATATTCAGCCAGAATCTAATTTCAACCCCTTGGTCTTTCTCCTATTCTGATTTTCTTGGACATAGTAAAGGTAAAGGTAAAGGTTCCCCCGCACATGCCTGCTAGTCGTTTCCAACTCTAGGGGCTGGTACTCATCTCCGTTTCAAAGCCGAAGAGCCAGCGCTTGTCCGAGGACATCTCCGTGGTCATGTGGCCAGCATAACTAGACGCCAAAGGCACACGGAACGCTGTTACCTTCCCACCGTAGTGGTCCCTATTTTTCTACTTGCATTTTTACGTGCTTTCATACTGCTAGGTTGGCAGAAGCTAAGACGAGTAACAGGCGCTCACTCTGCTACGCGGCACTCGGGATTCGACCCGCCAAACTGTCGACCTTCAGATCGACAAGCTCAGCGTCCTAACCCACTGAGCCACCGCGTCCTTTAAAATATTTGTTCATGACTATCTCATCTCCCCTTACCGTAGTAATTTCTTCCAAACAAACTGATCCAATTCTTTTTAATGTCGGTTTCCAAATCCTTATCAACTTAAGAGCAATTATCTGCCACCCGCTTCAACCTCTCTAGGTCCTTTCAAAGAACAATGCCCAGGCAGCTTGCGCAATGCTCCACTGTGGTCTAACCAACATCCTTTTTATCTACCGTTTCTCTCAGGGTTACCTTCCAGGCCTAAATTCCAGGAGCTCAGACCCTAGAAACCCATCCAGTCTGGCCTCTGTCAGCAGCCACATGCACCACGTTTCGGAGCGGGAGGTCCTTTTTTCCTGAAAGCTGGAGTTTCAAAGGCTAC
>JAKJMR010018641.1:6281-20544 GCA_024449315.1 Daboia siamensis | reverse complement strand
CCCCCCCCCCGGGTGGGGGAGGGCTCCCGCCGCCCTCTTGTCTCCCTCCCCCTTAGCTCCCCCCTGCACTAGGGGCGCTCTCCCCCAGTCCCCCTCCCCTCACCTTTTTTTCCTCCCTTCTGTCCCCCACAGCCCAACCTTCTCTCTCACCCTCCTGGTCGAGCAAACCGTCTCTCTATTGGATGACAGGGCGCAGCGAATCCGGAGGCGGCTTACTCAGCCGCCAGCCAATCGGCGGCCCCCTTGCTGCGCGGCGCGCGAGCCCTTGCCCGAAGCCGTCGGGATTCGCATAGGGGCAACGTCATAATGACGTCGCGCCGAGGCTCGAGCCAGGCGGCTCCCTTCCCCTTGAGAAAGGGGGCGGGGCGAAAAGGAAAAGCGAGGGAAGAACCGGCCGGCTGGACCGTACCAACGTGAAAGGACCGCGGGGGGGCGTAAAAAAAAGGGGGGTAATGAGAGTGGCAGTTGGACGGAACCAGAGTGCTGTGCGGGTGTGAAGGCGGTGATGGCCCCCCTCAGCGAAGGCGAGCCTGTCGGTTGCTTCCCTCCTCGGAAACTCCTCAGAGAGAGAGATTGAGAGATTTATTAAATTTATATGCCGCCCTTCTCCCCAAGGACTCAGGGCGGCTCACAACAATAAAAAATTAAAAAAAACATAAAGTACAGACCTCCTCAGGCCTTCATGCGTCAAATAATAATGTTTTATTATTAATTATGGACTTTTTTTACTCATGTCAGAAGCATCACAATTTAAATAAGGCATACTATATGACATAAAATATAAGATCGAAATATATAGAAGTAAAACAGATTTTGAAGTATGAACCAATGAACAGCTACATCTGCCTGGGGAATTCTGGGAGTTGAAGTCCACAAGTTGCCAAGCTTGAGAAACGCTCTTGGAGGAAAAGCAGAAAAATTCCATAAAGAAGGCCTTTGGGCAGATGTTGCTGAACTTGGGAGAAAAAGGAAGGAGGATCAATTCTGTCAAGAGGATCTTTGGAAAGATGAGCTCTCTTTCTGTTGGGCATCTCTGAATTTGAACAAAGAGGGAGAAGGAAAGGAAAAGAAATTCCTCTGCAATATTTTTGTTTCCCAGGCTGGTTACTCAAATGGCCCAAGTGAGATCTTGATAGGCATCATGAGAAGAAATGTTGAAGCAACCAAAAGAGGAAAGAAAAATGGATAAAAGAGAAGATGAAGGGAGAAAGAAAGCTCTGAAAAAAATAGAAGAGGAAGATGGAGGGAAAGTGAACAAAGGGACAGCTTAGAGAAGGAAAAATTGGAAAGGGAGATCCGAAGATCTGACCTGGTGGAAAAACCCCATGAGGTTGTCCTAATTGCAGGTTCAGGTCTTCTAAGCTAAGGCAGAGGAAGAGCTACTTAACAGTTTGTTTCTTGCCATTCGACTAGGATATATTAATATATATCTTAAATTTATTTGCCATCCCTCTTGTTTCAAAGCAACTCTGGGCGACTAGGTACTAGATTCATTCTCCTACCTCTTGGTAGTCTTCGGATTTGGATGCATTGTCGTGGCCACCAGCCTTTTTTGACCCCGATCTTGTGGCTATCTCTAATTGAGTCAGCAAGAAAACGAGTTTCTTCCACTTTCAAACTTATTGAAAGCTTGCAGCTTAGCTATTAAAAACTTCTTTCTTTTGATCCGATCTTTTCATCTATATTTTTGTTCTTTCTTCAGGAGTAGGAATAGTCTCCTTTGTTGTTGATATTTTTAAAAAAAATATTTTCACTTCTGTATAAATATTAAAGATACCAGTGCTTTGTGATTTTGGATCAGTTGGCTATAATTAGGAGACTGACATCTGTCATTGGAAATATTACGTAGTATTAAAATAGTAATGTGGAACAGAAGTTGGATCTATAAACGCACTTTCTTATCAGTTTGTTAACTGTCTTACTCCTGGTATACATGATGCATGCTCCAACTTGTCACTGCGGTCTACCACATCATCACACTACTGCTGCTAAATACACACATTCCATTTACAAATCTCCATTAGCAAGCCAGCATAGCACTTCAGAAACCATAGGAAACATCAGTTTCAGACATAGCAACCTTCTTCCTATGCTCTCATTATACGTTTCATTTCACAGCCAGTGGAATGTAGCATTCCTCCCACGGTGGTGGATTGTTTGACTGAGAATTTATCTATCACACACCCTATTTCCCAGCTTATTCTCAGGCCAGTGTGTAGAAAAACAGTAATGGCAAGATATGCTGCTGCGATGTTGCAGCCAGCTCCTCACCAGCTTCTCTAGCACCTTGGCCTCCTGATACAACCCAACCCTTTAATCCTCTATTGGTGAGAACTGTCTACAAAAAAAACACGAGTGTGGAGGATTTATGAATAACTTGCAAATTACATGCACCGGGGTGTGACGGTGTTGACTCTTTTCCTTCCAAAATCCATTTTTCTCTTCAAGTGCTTTTAGGATGAGCTTTGCACTTGATGATCTGTTCCACTATGCATACTGATCCAAAATGCGTGTCTTCCTGTTCACATCTCAATCAGATCCTAAATGTCTCTAGGACATACTTGATGGTGGAGCAGGAAATGAGATAGGGCGTGGTTGCCTCCACTTAATCAGGGACCGTTTACAATCTTTCTGGTTCTGCGGACCAGTGGTGGTGCCAGGAGGGGAAATGGTTTTATGCACGTGCGTGCCGCTTGCACAAACAGAGTTTAGTGCACTCACTTGTGCGGCCTGGTTCCCAAGGGGCCATGACCTGGCATTGGGCTGTGGACAGGGCTCAAGAAGACAAAATAGTAACAGGTTCTCCATGAGCCTTCAGGAGTGTTTGTTTCAAATTACACACACACACACACAACCCGACTACAGCCTCTAAAGCAATGTCAGAGATGTGTCCAGTGTGAAAGTATGGCACCCGATCGCTGTCCATCTGGTAGGTGCAGTAATCCTTTCTGGTAATTGGCACTTCCAGACACTGCCAAGTGTTACTTAACTGAAATCGAAGAAAGCGAATTGGCAAAAATGATAGGAAACTGCATGTTTGTTAGAAGGCTCTGCTTCTGAAGCAAGGCAATTACACACCAAAGGCCTTGTGTGCAGACACGCTTGGGGGGGGTGGGGAGATGTCTGACCTGGGTTGCTTTTACACCCTGTTGCAGGTAGAATTAAAAATGACTCCGTTCAGGATTTAAAGTCGTTATCACGTTATCTTCTAAGGCTGCTCCGTTGAGATTAGATCCCTTTTTTAATGTTTACTCATCTGCAAGCACAGTTCGGCAAAGGTTCTCTGCAATTAAGTTTCCCCTTGCAGGTTATTCCCATTTCATTGCTCTTCTGTTCAGTTTGTTGAGGGATTAGTGGTGATTTGCTACTTAATTAGAGTGCTTCTGTTCTCCACAAAGGGGGAGATGGCAGCTTTAATTACTTGTTTATTTTTTTCCCCTCTTTATTTTATAATGAAAAACTGTCTTTTCACAATACAGGGGAGGGGGAGAGTTAAAGGAAGCCAGTTATTAATCCCCAACCCTCAGCAGGAAAGAGAAATTGACTAATTGATAAACAATGAATCACTAATGTCTGCCTCCTAAGCAATAAAACAAGAAAAAGGGCAGCTTATCGAATCCTTGGTATTACTTTAATTCATACTACAAAGGCCGATGCTGTAATTGGAGTTTACTGTAAAGATACTTTTTTTAAAAAAATGCAGACAGTGGTAAATCACAACATACAGGTAGCCCTCAACTTACAACCGTTCATTTAAGGCACTCTTCAGTTAGGACAGCACTGAAGAAGGGAGACACCCAGTCCTCGTACTTACAACCATTACAGCATCCCTGCGGTCACATGATCAAAATTTGGGCCCTTGGCAACGGGCATGGACTTGTGACAGTTGCAGCATCCAGGGATCATTTGTGAACTTCACAGCCCACTTCTGAGAAGCAAAGTCAGATTCATTTAATGACGGTGTGCTTCGAGTAATAATGATTTGTCTAATGACCACAGCAAAAAAAGGGTCATGAAATCGGGCACAACTTACATAACAATCACCTTGCTTAGCAACGGTCTTAATTATGGTTGTAAGTCAAGGATTACCTGTACGCTTATAAGGTAAAGGTAAAGGTTCCCCTGCACATGCGTGCTAGTCGTTTCCGACTCTAGGGGCCGGTACTCATCTCCGTTTCAAAGCTGAAGAGCCAGTGCTTGTCCGAGGACGTCTCTGTGGTCATGTGGCCGGCATGACTAGACGCCAAAGGCGCATGGAACGCTGTTACCTTCCCACCATAGTGGTCCCTATTTTTCTACTTGCATTTTTACGTGCTTTCGAACTGCTAGGTTGGCAGAAGCTGGGACGAGTAACAGGCGCTCACTCTGCTACGCGGCACTCGGGATTCGACCCGCCAAACTGCCGACCTTCTGATCGACAAGCTCAGCGTCCTAACTCACTGAGCCACTGTGTCCCTAATGCTTATAATAGAAGGTAAATGAAGCCATCAGCTGTAAATCACTTTATCTTCCAGTGACATCTTTGGGACCTAACTGGGTGGCAAAGACCTATCAGCGGGCCAGGAGCTGATCCACAATTTTTTTCCTTTCATCCTGTTGTCTGCAGCTCTGTGCCACAAATGAGTCACCATAACAGATTTTCAACTACTTTTCAACTCATCTTTGGTTGCAAGATTTTTATTTTGTTTTTATTTTTAATTTTAAAAAAAGACAGGGAAAAAAAAAACACAAAACCACGACAGAACCAAATGAAAGAACAAATTAAAAAAGCACTCAGAATATTTGTTACATTATCATCATCATTTTTTTTCAAGTCACTTCTAAGCCCCACAGTTACAAATAAATTAACAAGACAGGATCAGACCCCGGAAGATTAAAAATTCTTTTTTTTAAAAAAAAATGAATACTAGGAACTAACTACCTTTGGCAAAGTTATCACACGATTTTCCCACTGCTCCCAGGTCGGCTACAGCAACAGGCCAGTCATGTTGGGGTGGTGTCGGCAAGAATCTGGGTTCTAGTGCAGCATCCTTCATGCAAAGGCCAGCCCATTTGATCCACTCCTCTAGGGCTATCAAACTGACCGACCCTCCTGGGCATATAAACGCTACTCCCTTTTTTCACATAACCTCAATACTGGTCAGAGTTGATAAGAGAGCAACCTGGAGAAGCCAGTTCATGGAAGGCAGAGGACCCTCCATTAGACCTGAACCTGGTCACAGTCAAGGTTTCTAAAGGAGATTCGTGTCCAACGATAAATAAAAGCCCAGTTTCAATTTTCTTTGATACAAAAATGCGCTTGCATCACAGCTGAATTCCAGCTATCCTCCAATTTAACCCTGATGTACAAAGTGCCAGTTACATCGGGGAAGCCAGGCCCACGGAGCAATGTCCAGCCCCTAGTGTGTCTTTCCCCCCCCCTCCCCGCGTCTTTGTGGATGCAGTCTTCAGTCCTTAGCATGGTTCCATCCTAACCACGTTGTCCTTTTCCAGGTTGATAGATAAAGCATATCGTCGGAACCCTAGAATAACACCTGAATAGATCAGATTTCGTTGGACCTGGGCTGTCCTGCGGATCTCCCTCGATGGGGTGTGAGGATGCTGCGCCTGATCCCCACCACCCCAAACAGACCTGTACGGCACACACCCTTAATAAAGCTTTTCTATTTGGTTTATCATTAAAGTATATGAGGTATATGGCGGGCTATCTCCAAAGAGCCTTGTGGTGGATGTCTTGGCACTGTAAGGAGAAGGTGGGGGTGGTTAGCCTGTCTCCCTCCCTTGTGCGCCCCCCCCCCCAGCCCTGGGTCAGGCACTGGCACGGAGGCGTGTGAGCAAATATTTGGTTTGACAGCTTTGGTTTTACTTTTATTTCCTTCCTCGTTCTAAAACTCCTAGGAGTGGGGAGCTCAGCAGGGCAAAGAGATGCTGCCATTTCCTAAGCATCTTCTTTAAAATAAAAAAAAAATAAAATAAAACCAAACAAAAACCAGCCAGTTGAAGTAGTATGTGGACTACGGAGGCCTAGTTGGTTATGGACCTTGTACTCTCATGCCGCATAAAATCATCGGCCCAATTAGAACTAAAGATCAGGCAGTCTTGCTCTGGATCATTCAACCCGAACCATCCCTGTAGCAAAATGAGTTTTCTGTTTCCTGTCTTATATAAACCACCAGTTTGGGAGGGGAGACAGCGATGTCCCCGTGGCTCAGATAGTCTCTCCCGCATCTCCTTTCCTAAAGCTAACGCCAGGCCATCTTTAAAAGAGTGGCATCACTTCTGCAACGTGCCGATGTATATTTTCTTCTGTCCCGCTCGGGTCAGACATTTGGCTGGTTTTTGAAGGCCAAAAAAAGGGAGCAGTTACCAGCCACCCCCTTTCCGAACCTTTTTCGTCTTTCTGAGAAAGCTTGACGCTCCTCGTCTCCAGGTTGACAGCAATCTAACCTATTTCCCAACATCCTTACCTGCCCTATAAATCTTTTGACGGTATCCCTCCGCGCCATTCAACCACCACCGCTCAGCTCCATGCATGGAGATAGGGTCATTTTTGGTCTAGAATCAATTCTTTTTTTTTTTTTTTTTTGGTCTTTTTTTCTTAATACAGTAAGAAGCGATAAAGCGGAACATAGAATTTTCTCTATGAAAAAAAAATAGATACGCCCCCCCCCAAAAAAAAGTAAAAATGAAAGAAAAATAACAAAGATCACTAAAACAGTTACATTCCACCTAGAAACACGTTCAGTAGCACATGAGAGAGAGAGAGAGAGAGAGAGAAATAGAAAATGAGAGAAATATTTCTCTCCAATGTTTTTTTTTTTCCCCTCAGATGTCCGCCATTATACCATAACTGAAATCTCCTAAGGGCTGAATAAATACTTGGCAGTTCTCTCTCACTCACGCACAGAATGGGATGAAAACTCTTCTTTCTTTCTTTTTTCAAGTCCACCTTTTAAACTAGGTCTTTCCTGGTTTGTTGGTTTTGTGGTTTTGTTCTCGGTTTGTTTCTGTTTTCGGAAAGTTTCACAGTATTTTTTTTTTCCCCCTTCTTTTCTTATCTCAAAGCCACCTGAACGTTAGAGCACAGCAAAAGCAGGAGATAAAATGAGGTTGAGGGTTTTCGTTTCTGTCCTTTAAGAAAGGTTCAAAGTCCTTTATTTTGTTGTTCTCGCTTGTTTATCCTTTTTTTAAAAAAAAAAAAAAACACTGTCCTTTTGTTTGGTTTTTTTTCTACCAGATTGCAGTTATGCCATGGCTGACTTCCTTCTCGGCAACAGCAAAACTTTGGTTCGCAGGAGTTGAAAATAAAGAGACAAACATTCAAAGAGCCCCCCAAAACATCAATTAACCCACCCAACGTATTAAAAATAAAACCCAAAACCCAGACCATCCAGTTAAAACGAAAACAAAGACCAAGAAAAGAAATGTACAAAAAAAAGTTTCAGAACAATAATAAAATAAAATAATAAAATTTAAAAATAAAAAAGTGTTTTGAGAAGCCATTTTTAAAGCTTTCCAGACTTCTGGGAGAAAGTTACAGGATCTTCTGATCTCACCCTCCCCTTGAGTTGATTTGGTTTACTTATATTTGTCTCTTTGACATTTATAAAATCCTGGCTTCTCAACACAACTTTCCATGAGGTATTTTTTTTTTAATTTTTTTTTTAGGACAGAGAAAGACGGTTGAGCCATTTCGCCTTAACCAGAGAAAGTAAGTGTTCCCATTTTCATCCTTTCTTTTTCACTTCAAAGTTTCTTGCGGTTATTTATTATTTTAGCTTCCTTTGTTCGTTTGGTTGGTTCTTTTTGGTTAAAAGTTTCTCTCTCGCCTCCGAGTCTCTGTGATACCCACTTTCTGAGAAGATTTCTTTTTTTTTTTAATCTCTCTTCTGTCTTTGCTTTTATTTATATTCCCCAAAGGTCTTCATTTTGTTGTTTTCTGTAGTGATGTCTACCAATTTTTGGTTTTTTTTTTCTGAAAAATGTAAAGAATGCTGAAATTCCCATTTTTTTTTTGTTTTGGTTTTTGTCAGGCACTGGTATATGAGTATTTTTTTTTTCAGAACACAGCTATAAAAATAATAATAATAAAAATAAAAAACCACACATCCCGTTTTCAGAAAAATAACCCGATACTAACCCCAGGCAAAACCAATTAAAAAAAATTTTTTTTTAGCTAAGCTCAATAGAAAATTAAAGCTGGCAAACAAAAGATCCGAGCCGATAGAAAAAAAGTACAGATTTAGTGCTGCCTATTCTTAAAAAGTTGAAGACTGAGACTTTCATTAATGCTCGTCCTGCAAAAAGTACTTATATTATACACCCTCTGAGAAATCCAGCTAATATTAATAAAGTAATTCCAGCTGGATGTAACTCCTTCATCCTTATTGTAGGAGTGGGGGAATTTTTGAGAGAAACAGGCATTGCAAATATCTGGTTTTTGATGCATCAAATGCTTGCAATGCATCCATATCTCAGGAGGGTCTTCCACATAGAAATTTTGTAAACTGGTTCCCCACCTCTTTCCTGCTTCAATCCCCAGAGAAGTAATATAGATATTGGCTGGCAAGTAATCTGAATTTTGTGATCACAAACTGCTTCAGTGGAGCCTATTCCATGGCTGATTAATCAAATAGTCTCTTTGCAAACAAGAAGCAGCAGAAATAACTTCAGGAAAACTCATTGCAGGACATCAATCAAAAAAACCAGTTTCCATATAGTGGGAACCCGGTGTCTGATTTTCATTATTGCCTTTGAAAATCCTAGTCTTCATTTCTTATAAGAATCCCCATATATGTATAAAGCTTTGTATTTGTTCCATTTTTTTTTAAAAAAAAAAAGAGCAAAAAAAAAAAAAGCAGAAACGTTTGTTAACCATTTTAAAAATAAAGAAAATATTTATAGGAAGATCCTAAAATTAAATCAATCCATTCTTTTCCTGCCCAACCCTTTCTGGATCCAAGGAAAAGAGAAAGAATAAATAAGAATAAATAAAAGCATTTTGAAAGACATTCGACCAGACACTGAAGATAGAAAAGTTTGTAAAAAGCTTTGGGTGAAGCTAGAACTGGTGATTTTTGGTGTGAGATTTGTATTCCCCTTAAGGATTTTTTTAAAGGTTCTTTTAAAAGTATTTTTTTTTCTTTTTTCTTTTTTTACAAAAAAAATTATCCCCATTTATTGGTTTCCTTTCTGATACTGTCCAGGAAACGAGCAGATGAAGAAGAAAAAAAAGAGATAAATCGTGAAAAGAAATCAAAACAGACCGTCGACTGTCACCTTTTGCAGAGGGGAAAAACAAATGAATGCCAAAGGTTTGGGGAACTTTCTTTTTTTTTTTGGTGGTTTGGCTGTTGCTGACATTTCTTTGTTTGGTTTTGGTGGTTTTGGTTCGTTTGGTTTTTTTTTTTTTGGTTGTTTTTTGGTTTCATGTGTCGGTTTGTACGTCCACTCCTGGCTACCCCCGCCATGTCAGAAAAGGCAGCGTGGATGCTCCTGAGTCCTCACTCCATCTTGGCATCTGGTTCGGTGGATCCAGGACCAACTTGCCCCATTGTCTGCGCCATGTCAGTGGAGGAGCTGCATGAGGAACAAGAGGAGGAGGAAGAGGAAGAGGAGGAGGAGGAGGAAGTCAGGGTAGGGGACTTGCTAGGCATAGAAGCAGCCACGGCAGCGGCTGCGGACACCAGCCCCACGCCTCCGGGGGCAGCACTCAGCAAAGGCAGGCCCGCGTGGTTGAGGAAGAGCGGCGAGGTCACAATGCTCTGGCTTCCAGTCGTGCCTGCACTGGTACCCAAAACCAAGTTGCCACTGGCATCAAGGCTGGTAATTGGTAGGCTTCCACCAGTGGCCAGGGCTACACAAAGAGAGAGAGAAAACATTGGTTAGGCCACATCTGCAATGGCTTCTCGCCCTTGGCCTTGGGGTCAATGTAGAATTGGTCCAAAGGAAAGAGAGAGAGAGAGAGAGCCATTGAAGAGTGCCATCTTGGAGGATAATCTTGCAGGAAACCGTCCTTATCTTTGCACAAAATATTTTAGAGGCTTCCTCTTTGGGGATTCTTCCCCCATGTCAAAAAAATAAAATAAAAGACAGGCAGAATTGAAATGGCACTTCCTTGTCCCTCCCACAGCTCTATCATTTCTCTCCCCCAACATGACTCGCACGGAAAAGACACAGGGTGCGGGAAGACAGGTTGCACAATCAATGATTAGCATATATGATGTGAAGGATGCATGTCATGGAGCGTGAAGCCTTCTGCTATGTGCAAATTCAAGATGGAATGGAGAAAGACCTCGAGATGAATGAGGAGAGGTTGTGAGGGACTCCACTGACTGGCTGCACTCTCACGCAACTGTACCGCACTTGCACACCAGCTCCCAAACAATCATCAGGTCAGACCAAGTTGTAGGTTAGTGGCATAATTCAGTAAGAACACCCTTGACAGAAGAAACCGTGTGCTCTCTTTATCCCACTGGCTTAGACAATTTCTATCTGCACATTCCCAAAAGATCTGCAAAAGATCTTAGATGAAGCAAATTAGCTGGGTCAGGATTCATACCCAGGGTCCTGGCTTAAAAAGAACCCAGATAATCAGCTTTACCACACCAGGGGTGAGGGGGTTAGAAGTGGCACTGATGGCTCTTGTGGATGATAAGAGTCAACAATCTGTTTGGTCAAGTCCAACCTTCAAATAGCAAATAAGGATTTCCACAGAATCTCCTGTTTAATTCCAGGCGGAGATCTACAATTGAGATCATCCCTATTATTTGTTCATTTGATTTAAGAGCCGCCTGATTCCAAAACAACTCTGGTGTTTTACAATTATAATAGAGGAAAAAAAAATTAAAAAGAACTGATGGGTTTGGATAAACCACACATGTTGAGGATACCTTTACTTCCAACTGATGGATGATCTTCCCTGTTGGCTTCTTATACGGGGTAGGAGTTAAATACAGGTAGTATTGCCGACTGGCTGAGGAATTCTGGAAATTGGAAGTCCACAGGTATTAACGGACACTGCTGAACTACATCCTGGCCAAATGTCTCCTCCACTAGCTCTGGAAGAGGTGATGTTCCCAAAGGAACAAGTTCATGACTTGGAGACACTCCTGAGTTTACAGCTTCATTCTACACATAGTAAATGCCTTATACATAATCAGTTAAAATCTCTTCAACCGTGGGGCAACCATAGTTATTTTATCCTCACACACACACAAGCATCTCCCAAGCTTCGTCAGACAAGCAGCAATCCACGGATGTTGTGCACTCGACATGTAGCCTCTACAACCTCGCGCTCATTCCTTCGCACAGTTTTTCTCTCACGCCAGCCAGTCCGTGGAGTGAATGGCAGCCACGACATCAAAGGTTTTCGTCTTTCTTTCACAAACCTTGTATGGTGGCCAGTGGGTTGGTGGCCATTAGCGCTGAGTTTAACCCTGCATTCACCCCTAGCACTGTGCTTCTGCAATCAAACCAAAGGCAGCAAGTTAAAGTGGGGGCTTTGGGGTGGCAAGGATGATCATGCTCTTGTCACCCCCATGCTCCTTTTTCCTCTCCAGTGTGTCCAGGAATATATCGGTAGAATCCAACTTACAAGAAGAGATTTTATATCTTATTCTTTAGAGCACAGGTGTCAAACTCGCTGCGTCACATGACGTGTCGTGACGTATGGTGACTTTTTTCGCATTGCCAGAGCTGGGGTGGGCGCGACCTCCACATGATGCAACCGGTCTGCGGGCCGGCAGTTTAACACCCCTGCTCTAGAGCAAAAGTGGGGAACTATGGCCTCTTTCTGACTGGTGGACTTCAACTCCCCTGGCTGACTCAGGAATTCTGGGAGTTGAAGTCCACAAGTCATAAAAGGGCCATAGTTCCCCACCCCTGCTCTACGGTAAGGTCTGCCCCCAGCCTTCTATCTAAAGTCCTGGCTCTGCTGGATGGCCTGGGGTTCAAATGGCGGGGTTCCCTTCTGGAGGTGGCTGCTGGATTGATGGCAGTTTCCACCTCCCTCCCCTTCTGTTCTCCACCCGTCCATCTTTTTCAGCGATGATATTGATGCATTCTCACTGTGTTCTTCTTCACTGTTTGTTGCATTGTTCTATTATCTTACTACTGTTCTCTTTACACTCTTTTCATTTCTTCCTTTTTATTGTTGTCAGCTGCCTAGAGTAACCTCACAGCAAGATAGGTGGCAAATAAATGCAACAAATAATAATTCCTCTTTCTCACACTGATTGACTTACCTACTTATTATCCTGTCAGTTACCGAAGTGGCATAGAAATTCGCAATAAAAATAAACTCATAAATGCAACAAACCCCAATGTAAAAGCAGAGATCTTGAAGAACAGTTAAGGATCCCAAGCCTCTTTAAAAAAAAAAAAAAGGTTTGGGGACCTTAAATGAAAGATGGGCATGTCACGGGTCCCATCGATTAGGAATCTACATTTGGTGGGACCACAAAAAAGGGCCTTCATGGCGGTGGCCCCTTCTCTATGGAATATCATTCCTCTCGACGTATGATTGGCCCACATTCTGAAAGGCCCTAAAAATATGGGTTTGTCAGTGGGCCTGGGGACCTCCAATGGAGACGGGGCCAATCAAGTTGATTTGATTGTGTGATTGCTGGCATGGGGGTGGGAGTCGGGTTAATAGGTGGATTTTAAAATGTGTCCAGCATCATCTGTGTGTGAGTTGGGTGGCTGTATACTGTAAATGTTTTCAATAAAGACAGAAACCCAGAAGTTCATCCCCGTGACTCAAATGATAGCAGTGTTCCAATATCTCAGGGGCTGCCCTAAAGAAGAGGGGGTCAAGCTATTCTCCAAAGAACCTGAAGGCAGGAGAAGAAGCAATGGATGGAAACTAATCAAGGACAGAAGCAACCTAGAACTAAGGGGGAAATTAATCAGTGGAACGACTTTCCTCCAGAAGTTGTGGGTGCTCCAACCCTGGAGGTTTCTAAGAAGAGACTGGACAGCTGTCTGTCTGAAATGGTACAGGGTTTCCTGCTTGGACTAGAAGACCTCCAAGGTCCCTTCCATCTCTGTCATTCAGTTAACGGGGTGTTAAAGAAGCCCCACCGAGGATCCCAGCCCAATCTCTGAAGGAACTCAACCCTCTAAAAGCTTTTCCAGTCGTGCCACTTACCCTGTACTGGGATTCAGGGCTTGCAAGCTGAGAGCTGGATGGCTGCTGCTCTGAGGACTGGGATTTGTGCTGTTGCTTGGGGGTGGAGTGACCGAGTTGAGGGTGGTGACCCCTGCTCCAACCGCTGTCCGACTGGGGGTTAGGGAGCAGACTGTCGGGGACAAGGTAGTAACTGTCCCAAAATAAGAACAGGAAGTTAAAACGAGAGCGAGGCATTCTGTCTTCACACAATGGAGCCCAATATTTCTGTTGATAAGCAAGACAGTTGCTCAGCAAGTTAGTTCCCTTTTACGACCTTCCTCGGCATGGGTGTTAAGTGCACCCCTGCAATTGTGGCAGGTAACTCAAGTTGTTATGTGGCTTCCCCACTGACTTTGTGAGAAGGTTGCAAAAGGGGATCACATGACCTCTAGAAGACTGCAACCAAGTGCCCATCCCCCGCCCCTTGGTTTCAGGCATCCAACACGATCAGCCTCCGCTTTTGTCCTCCTACAGTCCAGGGTCCCAACCATCTCAAAAGCCCCTCAACCCTTTGTGGGTCAAAGATCAGGATGCTCTTATGTGCCTGCGTTTAATGAACATCATTTTTGCACAGTCCCAATATTCCACCCCGGCAAACTTATTCTAAAGGGAAATAAAGGAAAGGAAAATAAGGTTCCTCCTCCAAAAAGGGGGAACATGTACCTGTTGTGCTCAGACTACTGGAAGCCTGGGAGAGGGGCAAACTTGTGCCGGTGCCTGGGCTGGTCACCTGGGGAACAGAAATATAATCTGTCACTGGGTAGACATAATGGGTAGACACATGTAACCGCTAGCAAGCTTTCTCTCGTGCACCACCAGGGGGCAGGAATGACTTTCCAAAAGTGCTATTCAGGACTTGTTGAATGGAGGAGAAAGCATCAGCCATAGTGGAGAGCACGTTGATGACCACCAATTGTATCTCTGAAACCCTGGCTGGCCAAGAGATGCTGCCAAGCCTTGACCTAGGGCAGGCAATCTCGGCTCTTTTAGGACTCGTGGACTTCAACTCCCAGAATTCCTGAGCCAGCCACACTGAGGGACAAGAGAGAGGTTTCCAAGCTGAGCCGTGCTGGCTCAGGAATTCTGGGAGTT
>JAKJMR010018638.1:268499-292087 GCA_024449315.1 Daboia siamensis | reverse complement strand
CCCACTTTAGGCATGAAAGTTAGCTGGGTGACTTTGGGCCAATCATCAGGAGACGGTGAGTTCTAGTTCTGCCTTAGCCATGAAAGCTAAGGGTGACTTTGGGCCATCTTGTTGTGGAGCAAAAGGGAGGAAGAAAGTGTGTCCACCACCTTATTTATAAAAGTAATAACGAGAAGATGCAAATAAATAAATAAATAAGCACATAGTGGCAGGTGTAAGAAGCAGGCATGCACCCAATGGCACAACCAAGTAGCCGGTATTGTGTCCAGGAACATCTGCACAAATTTACGAAGAATGGTTGCAGGAACTGAGTAACGGCTAGTCTAGTGGAGAGAAGGACCAGGAGAGACATGATAGCAGTGCTCCAATTTTTGAGGGGCTGTCACAGAGAGAAGGGGGTCAACCTATTTTCCAAAACCCAGAAAAGGAACAACGGATGGAAACTGATCAAGGAGAGATTCAACCTGGAAATAAGGAGAAATTTCCTGACAACGAGAACAATCAACCAATGGAACAGAAGTTGCCTTCAGATCTTGTGGGAGCTTCATCTCTGGAAGCTTTCAAGAAGAGATTGGGCGGCCATCTCTCAGAAATGGTGTAGGGTCTCCTGCTTGGGGGGGAACTATGGCCCCTTCATGACTCGTGGACTTCAACTCCCAGAATTCCTGAGCCAGCATGGGGGAAACTTTGGCTCCTTCATGACTCGTGGACTTCAACTCCCAGAATTCCTGAGGCAGCATGGGGGAAACTTTGGCCCCCTCATGACTCGTGGACCTCAACTCCCAGAATTCCTGAGCCAGCATGGGGGAAACTTTGGCTCCTTCATGACTCGTGGACTTTAACTCCCAGAATTCCTAGGCAGCCATGCTGAGGGGAAAGGGAGAAGTTTCCAAGCTGAGCCATGCTGGCTCAGGAATTCTGGGAGTTGAAGTCCACGAGTCATAAAAGAGCCAAGGTTGCCTAACCCTGGTATAGGTTCTCCTGCTTGAGCAGAGGGCTGGACTAGAAGACCTCCAAGGTCCCTTCCAGCTCTGTTCTATTCTCCAATTGGTTTGTGCATTAAATTGGTTTATAGAGCTGAACATTTATAGCTGTAGAATTAGCATAGCTCCTCATTTTTGAATGATCCGCTCGGGCTTCCCAAGTGTGCTAAATACCTCTACGATCTTTTTTTTCTTTCTTTCCCCCCCCCCCTCTTTTTTTTTTTTTACAAAAAGGGGAACCTTTTGGTTTTTCTTCTCCCCCCCCCCCCCCCCCCCCCCCAAGCTGAGATCAAAGGCCTGGCCTAACTCAACTGGAAGCAAGATGAGCTGCTGTCTCCTGCCTCCTTATGAATACTTGCCACCGAGGGCTTCGCTTCTCGCCCTCCGTGACAGATGGGGAGCGTTGAAATGAGACAATTTGACGTCTCCCCCTTTCAAGAATCGAGGCAGTCGCCCCCACCCACCCCCGGATCCTGGACAAACCTCTTTTAAGCGGACACCTCATCAAAGGCCAACAGATGCCGGGCTGTGAATTTCTCAGGCGCTGGAGAGATGCCCTGTTTGTTGGGCTCAACAAATGGGCAGGCTGAGAATGGCGATGAAGGGATGGGGAGGGGCCTGGAAGGTTTATTTATTTATTTTGTTTATTTTATTACATTTATATACCGCCCTTTCCCGAAGGACTCAGGGCGGCTCACAGGGTGATTAAAAAAACACAGGTATAGAAGTTAAAAAACAAATTAAAAAAAAAATTATATTAATCCCTGCATTAATAAAAAAAAAAAAACCCCAGTTCAAATTACGATTAAACTAAATTAAAATTAAAAATTGAAAGACCGTCGCTCCAGACAGCCTGAGGGTGGTCAGGAAGGGAGGGAGGAAGAGGGAGGAAGAGGAAGCAGAGCAAGAGAAGGAAGGGGAAGGGGGGGGAGAAGGGGGAGGAGAAGGAAGGGTGAATGGGAGAGCAGAAGGATGGATGGGAGAAGAGAAGGAGAAGAGAAAGAATGAAAGGAGAAGGAATGATAAAAGGAAGAGGATGTGGAGAACGTTGGAAGGAAGGGGAGAGGAGGAGGAAGGATGAAAAGGACAGATGGAAGAAGAGAAGGGAAGGAAAGAGAAGGAGGAGAAGGAAAAGAATGAAGAAGGAACGACGAAAGGAAGAGGACGTGGAGAACGTTGGAAGGAAGAGAGGAGGAGGAGAAGAAGGAGGAAGGATGAAAAGGACAGATGGAAGAAGAGAAGGGAAGGAAAGAGAAGGAGGAGAAGGAAAAGAATGAAAGAAGAAGAAGGAACGACAAAAGGAAGAGGACGTGGAGAACGTTGGAAGGAAGAGAGGAGGAGGAGGAGAAGGAGGAAGGATGAAAGGGAGAGGAGAAGGATAGATGGAAGAAAAGAAGAAGGGAAGGGAAGAGAAGAAGGAAAAGGATGAAAGGAGAAAGAATGACAAAAGAGAAAAGGATGTAGAGAAAGCTGGAAGGAAGACAGGAGGAGAAGGAGAAGGAGAAGAAGCCAAGACGATTCACGACAGCTACTCACTACACAATCAAACCTGCATTTAGTGTGGGTTCGAGTCCCACCAGGCTCAAGGTTGACTCAGCCTTCCATCCTTCCGAGGTAGGTAAAATGAGGAGCCAGATTGTTGGGGGCATTAAAGAGCCTTGGTGGAGCAGAGGGCTAATGCCTCCTTAAGTAACACCAGCTGCCTGCAATCAGTGCAGGTTCGAGTCCCACCAGGCTCAAGGCTGACTCAGCCTTCCATCCTTCCCAGGGAGGTAAAATGAGGAGCCAGATTGTTGGGGGCAATAAGCTGACTTTGTAATAATGCCGCTTGGGGTGTATTTTATTTTAATTTTATTTTTATTTTAATTCCATTTGTATCCCGCCCTTCTCCGAAGACTCAGGGCGGCTTACAAGCTTAGCAGTAGCCTTCATTCTATGTATATGCCTGCTTGTTAGGGCTTTCACACACACACCCCAAGCGGCATTATTACAAAGTCAGCTTATTGCCCCCAACAATCTGGCTCCTCATTTTACCTACCTGGGAAGGATGGAAGGCTGAGTCAACCTTGAGCCTGGTGGGATGCGTGAAAGCCCTAACAAGCAGGCATAGACATAGAATGAAGGCTACTGCTAAGCTTGTAAGCCGCCCTGAGTCTTCGGAGAAGGGCGGGATATAAATGGAATAAAACAATAAAAATAAAAATTAAACCTATCCTTCCAGAGTGTAAATCATTGAAAAATGGTCTTTGGCTACGCCAGAAAGATTCTGGACGAATATATTCAGGGTACAAACTGACCCATCATGCTGCTCCCTTGGGGGGGGGGGGGAAGCAATCCTAGCCACAGTGCACAGGAAAGTCAATACTTGCACTTGTGAACATTGATCTCTGCAAGCCCAGCCTGCGTTGCATCAATAGAGACTTTCAAGCCCCCCCCCCTCCCCACTACTCTGAAAAATTGCAAAAAAAAATCAACAACCACACCAAAAAAGCACAAACATTTGGGTGCATCCAGGGAAGCTGAAGCCCCAGCCAGGCCCTGCCAGAGCCCTGAGGGGGGAGGGGGGGAAGGGTTTGCCTAAGAAGAAAGAGAGGGATAGGTGTGTTAGACAGGTGAGTCATACCTGCACCTGGCCAGGTGCTTCTTTTTTTAAGCTCCACGCTGGATCCGGTCCAGAGGAAAAGGTAAGTCTCCACACAATTGGTTTTCTGGAGTTTGTGTTTCGCTCGGCGAGTGCCCGTAAAAAAGGAGCACCCTTATATTGTTAAGAGCCGCCATCTTGAGAAACGTGAGCCTCAAGATCCGAACTCAGTACAGGCAGTCCTCAAATGGACGACCACACTTGAGCCCCAAATTTCTGTGGCTAAGGGATTGTTGCCCCATTTTACGACATTTTTCGGCCGGTGAATCACTGCAGTGGTTAAGTTAGTAACACGCCTGTTAAGTGAATCTGGCTTCGGTTGCAAAGGGGGGGGGCATGTGACCCCGGGGCGCTGTAACCATCATAAATATGAGTCAGTTGCCAAGCGGCCGAATTTTGATCATGTGACCACGGGGAGGCTGCAACGGTCGTAAGTGTGGAAAAACAGTTGGAACTAACTGTTACAAATGAGGAAAAAAAGGGACCGTTTTTCACACTTACGACCGTTGCAGCCTCCCCAGGGTCACGTGATCAAAATTCGGCCACTTGGCAACTGGTTCGTATTTATGACGGTCGCACTGTCCCCAGGGTCATCTGAAGCCAGATTCATTTAACAACTTAACAACTGTAGGATGTTCACGGAAAAACTGGGCCAAGAAAGATTGTAAAATGGGGCGAAACTCGCTTAAGAAATGTCTCGCTTAACGACAGAGATTTTGGGCGCCATTGTCCTCGTCAATCAAGAACTTTTAACTTTTTTGGCTTCCTCATACCTTACAAAATGAGCCTCAGAATAGAGGAATAACCTTATGGGCACTTTGAATGTACACTAATCGGCGTGCATTAAAGTGAAATTTCATTGCATGCAGCCTTCAAAGGGTCACTACCTCCGATATACACTACATAAAGGTAAAGGTTCCCCCGCACATGCGTGCTAGTCGTTTCCGACTCTAGGGGCCGGTGCTCATCTCCGTTTCAAAGCCGAAGAGCCAGCGCTTGTCCGAGGACGTCTCCGTGGTCATGTGGCCGGCATGACTAGACGCCAAAGGCGCACGGAACGCTGTTACCTTCCCACCGGAGTGGTCCCTATTTTTCTACTTGCATTTTTACGTGCTTTCGAACTGCTAGGTTGGCAGAAGCTGGGACGAGTAACAGGCGCTCACTCTGCTACGCGGCACTCGGGATTCGACCGGCCAAGCTGCCGACCTTCCGATCCACAAGCTCAGCGTCCTAACCCACTGAGCCACCGCCGTGTCCCTCATACACTACATAAATATGCCAAAAATAAATACAGAATTATGCATGTGCCCACATATATTATGTGACCCAGAGAATACAATATTCTCCCTCGTGTGTGTGCCATAATGTTGTGTGCGCTATATATTTTTTGGCCACTATTATCCACGCACTCTATGCCCTATGCTAAGTAAATAAATTAAATAAGATGAAAGTCGGTGGTTGTTTAGCAAGCATTGGAGACAATTCTCCCTTTGAAAACAGCCCAGCCCAAGATTCAATCGGAGAACAGCAGAAATCTTTTAACCATCAACAGGTAAAACAAGATAATTTACAGCAGACTCACAAGTGGCCAGCTTCTGCCTCTGATGACATGGCTTTTATCTCTTAGATGAATTACATGGATTTTCGTCTCATTTGCATCCTCTGTGCGGAAAGGCATGTTTGGTGAAAACCTGCTTCCGCTTTTGTCTTTTTTCATTTGGGACAGTGCAAATCTTTCTGGTTTTCTTTTTTCTTTTCTGGGGTTTTTTTTGGGGGGGTGTGTTGCAATGCATACATTCAAGGTGCTGGTGATGACCTATAAAGCCCTAAATGGCTTGGGTCTGGGATATCTGAGGGAACACCTGCTGCCGGCATCGAGCTCCCTTCGTCCAGTGCGCTTCCACAGGGAGGGTCTTCTCAGGGTGCCGGCGGTAAAAGATTGCCGGCGGATAACACCCAGGGGAAGGGCCTTCTCTGTGGGTGCACCTGCCCTCTGGAACCAGCTGCCCGCGGAGCTTAGGACTGCCCCGGACCTCCGTTCCTTCCACCGGGACCTAAAGACCTGGCTCTTCGAGCTCTCCGGCCCAGGCTGAGAATTTTTTAATTTTTAATTTTAATTGGGGTTTTTATTTGTTCAGGGATTGATATAATTTTTAAATTGTTTTTAACTTTTGTATTTTTTGTTTTAATCACCCTGTAAACCGCCCTGAGTCCTTCGGGAAAGGGCGGTATATAAATACAATACAATACAGTACAATAAATAAATAAATAAATCTCCCTCTTTCTTCAACAGGAAAATATCCAGCTCCGAGTTCCTAATTCTTTCTTTTTCTCGCTTGATTTGGAAAGCGTGTCATGATTTTTTTTATTTTTTAAAGAAAACTTCTTTTAAACCCAGGATGCTCCGACACTGGAGGGTTTAGGGACAACCGTTTGTCTGGACTGGTAGAGGGTTTCCTGCCTGTGCAGGGGGTCAGACTAGAAGACCTCCATGGTCCCTTCCAACTCTGCCATTCTGTACACTGGAAAAGTTTAGAAGGGAAGGACTAGGGGTGACATAATAGCCTTCCAGTACTTGAGGGCTGCCAGAAAGAAGAGGGGAGGGGGTTTTCAACCTATGCTCCAAAGCGCCTAAAGGCAGGAAAAGAAGCAAATTAATCAAGGAGAGAAGCAACCTAAAACTAAGGAGAAATTTCCTGACAGTGAGAACAATTAACCAGCGGAACAGAAGTTGCCTCCAGAAGTTGTGGGTCCTCCAACCCTGGAGATTTTTAAAAAGTGACCGGACAACTATTTGTCTGAAATGGTAGAGGGCTGCCTGTCTGGACGAGGGGTTGGACTAGAAGACCTCCAAGGTCCCTTCCAACTCTGTTATTCTGTTACGCCTGTCCGTCTCTCCTTCCTAGCAAAACTGAGCTGTTGTCTCCTTGTAGGACAACAGGAAAGGTGTTGAAGCTGCAAAATGAGCAACCCACCCTTTTCATTATCGTTTTTTTAAAAGAACGGCAGAAGTTTTTCTTATTTTATTTTATTTTTCCCCCGCCCCGCCCCGCCCCCTTCGCAGTGCACCCCATTCTGGAGCAGCAGGAGAAAAGGCCTGTGTCTTTAAATGAGCAGGAAGCTGAATCACTGAAATTTGGACAGTGAAAAGGCAATCAGGCTGGGAAAGAGATGGAGCTTAATCTAATTTGGTTGGAGGGGGTCCGGCCCGGGTGTTGTTTTCCAGACTGTGGGAATGGAAAGATCAGGAAGAGCAAATTCTCTCTCTGCAGCCAGAAACAGCGGGGTGTCCCTCCGCCGTCCCTGATCCAAAGGGAGGCTAAGAAAAGGATTAAAAAGGACGCTCAGATGTGCATTTCATACACTGGCACCCTGGGGACAGGCAGTAATATTTCAAACTTTGTCCCAGAGGAGAAAGACTGCTTTAAAAAAAAAACACACACACACACACCAAAACAATACGAAATACGGCCAAAAGACGGATGGGAGGGGGAGAGGAGAGGGGGGGGTCACTTTGTTTGCTGGGGGTGGATTTTTTTTTTTTTTTGTAAAAAAGCTGGTTAAAAAAAAAAAAAAGGCATGAGCCATTTTGGGATCTGCTTCTGAAGTTCCACAATGTCAGGGGGAAATCTTTTAAAGCTGCAAAGCGTCCTTTGGACGTTCTTCTGCTCAAAGGCCCCAAGTTGGTGGGAAAAAAAGAAAAAAAAAAAAGGGGGGGGTCCTCATTCCCATTGTTATCATATCACTCATGTTAGCACCATTTTATAAGGCCTTAGTAAGGCCACGGCTGGAATCCTGCATCCGGGTTTTGGCCACCACATGACAGAAAAGATGTTGAGACTTTGGGGAAAAGTGCAAAGAAGAGCAACCAAGATGATTAAAGGCCTGGAGACTAAAACATATGAAGAAGGGTTGCAGAATTTGGGTTTGGCTAGTCTAGAGAAAAGGGACGCGGTGGCTCGGTGGGTTAGGACGCTGAGCTTGTCGATCAGAAAGTCGGCAGTTTGGCGGGTCGAATCCCGAGTGCCGCGTAGCAGAGTGAGCGCCTGTTACTCGTCCCAGCTTCTGCCAACCTAGCAGTTCGAAAGCACGTAAAAATGCAAGTAGAAAAATAGGGACCACTCCGGTGGGAAGGGAACAGCGTTCCGTGCGCCTTTGGCGTCTAGTCATGCCGGCCACATGACCACGGAGACGTCCTCGGACAAGCGCTGGCTCTTCGGCTTTGAAACGGAGATGAGCACCGGCCCCTAGAGTCGGAAACGACTAGCACGCATGTGCGGGGGAACCTTTACCTTTTAGTCTAGAAAGAAGAAGGACTGGGGGGACATGATCGCAGTGTTCCAGTATTTGAGGGGCTGCCACGAAGAAGAGGGGGTCAAATTATTCTCCAAAGCACCAGAAGGCAGGAAAAGAAGCAACGGATGGAAATATATCAAGGAGAGAACCAACTTAGAACTAAGGAGAAACTTCCTAACAGGGAGGACAATTAACCACTTTGGCTCCAGAAGTCGTGGGTGCTTTATCACTAGAGGTTTTTAAGAAAAGACTGGACAGCCAACTGCCTGAAATGGTGTAAGGTTTCCTGCTTGAGCAGGGGGTTGGACTAGATGACCTCCCAGGTCTCTTTCAGCTCTGTTATTCTGTTAAGTTTCTAATCAAGGAGAGAAGCAGCCTGGAATTAAGGAGAAACTTCCCAACAGCCAGGACAATTCACCAGTGGAACAGCTTGCCTCCAGAAATCGTGGCTGCTCCATCACTCGAGGTTTTTAAGAAGAGGCTGGACAGTCACTTGTCCGAAATGGTATAGGTTCTCCTGCTTGAGTAGGGGGATGGACTAGAAGACCTCCAGGGTCCATCCCAGCTCCATTATGATTGATTCCTTTGGGGTTTTCTTTCAGCCAAACCAACTTTCTCTTTGAATCATCTCAGACTGAAGCTGAGTGAAGACGGTAGGTTTGCAATTCAGCTTAAAAGTGCGACCGGCAAACCCGGAGCTTTTGATGATGGCGACCTCGCTGGTGCCCATGGTTTGGAACAAGGTTGCCTTAAAAAATGGATCTCTGGGGGCAATAATATTAAGGCCGCCCTGAAAGCGGGGAAGGAAAGATATAAAGCCAGGTGCATCCTGACCTCCAGTGTTTCTTTTTGACCTTCAATTGGAAGGAATAGGACGAAGGAAGCTTCAGTTCTGCCTAGATGTTTTGCAAATATTGGGGACTGGGGGAAGGAATGAAAACCATAATGCAGAGAGTCCTCAACTAGCAACCGTTCATTTAGTGACGGTTCAGCTAGAACGGCGCTGGAAGGAGAGAAAAAAGAACACTTAGGACCGTTTTTCACACTTGCAACGCTCCAGCGTCCCCAGGGTCACGTGATCAAAATTCAGATGCTTGGCAACCGACTCATGACGGTTGCGGGGTCCCCGTGATCCCTTTTTGCAACCTTCCGACAAGCAAAGACAATGGGGAAACTCGATTCATCTAACAACTGTGTTACTAACTTGACAACTTAACTGGAGCAAGAAAAGATGGAAAATGGGGCAAAACTCACTTAGCAGAGGTCTCTCTTGGCGACTCAGCCTTCCGTCCTTCCGAGGTGCGTAAAATGAGGACCCAGATTGTTGGGGGCAATTAAGCTGACTTTGTAATAATGCCGCTTGGGGTGTGTGTGTGAAAGCCCTAACAAGCAGGCATATACATAGAATGAAGGCTACTGCTAAGCTTGTAAGCCGCCCTGAGTCTTCGGAGAAGGGCGGGATATAAATGGGATTAAAATAAAATAAAAATAAAAAAAACAAAAATTTGGGGCTCAAAAGCAATGATTGGCTTTGGTTTAAGGGGGGCGGGGAACGATTTAGTGGCTTGGAGAGTGCAGCAGTGTCACTGCTGCTGAGTGGGAAGTTGAAGGAAGCCCGTTCAAGGTCTTGCGGCAGCGTTATCTAGATTTTTGAAGATTTTTATATTTTTTTTTTTTTTTGCTTTCCCCTATCTTGTTTTTCCTGCTCACATCTGAAGATGCAGAGGGGTGGTTTCTGGCTTCCCAATTAACCACAAAGGATTTTCAAACCTTTCCTCTCCTCCTGCCTCTGTGGAATATCATGTGGATCAAAGAGCTGAATCCTCTTTTGCAGTTAAACACCACCAAATCTGTTATGATCCTTCCGGGGCTGAGTGCACACACCCCAACCCACATGCCAGTTGCAAAAAAGTTTTCATTGCTCTCCGAGTTGCAAGATGCCTCTGCTTGAGGAAGGGGACTTTTAAGATGCATACAGTCTCCTGCCTTGAGCAGTGGGTCAGACTAGATGTCCTCCAAGGTCCCTTCCAGCTCCATGACTCTATGGTTCTGTTAGAGGAGAATATTTCTCACTCGGAGTGGAAATGAGGGTCCTTGGTGCTCTCTGAGCTTGGTTATTTTCTTGCAGACATTTCATTACCCAACTAGGTAACATCATCAGTGCTAGAAGGGAGTGTGGTTGGCGAGGAGGAGGAGGAGGAGGAGGAGAACTGTGAGGTCATTGGTGCTCTCTGAGCCTGATCGTTTTCTTGCAGACATTTCATGACCTATCCAGGAAACATCATCAGTGCTAGAATGGAGTGAGGTTTACAGAACGGAGAACAAGGATTGGGCGCTCCTTGGTGCTCTCCGAGCTTGCTTCTTTCCTTGCAGACGTTTCATTACCCAGTTAGGTAACATCAGCGGTGCTAAAAGTGTGGGGTTTGCAGAGAGGGGAAAGAGGAGGACTGCGGGTCTCTGAGCCTGGTTCTTTTCTGGCAGACGTTTCATTACCCAGCTAGGTAACATCATCAACGCTAGGAGGGATTCTAGGATTCCATAGGAAGGGAAATTGGGGAGAATATATAAGAGGGCAGAGTTAGGGCAACGGGCTAAAATATATCTCCAAGGCTGAAGCTGGCCCGTTATTTGAAATCGTGTTTAGTTACCAAGTTTCATTACAAAAAAAAAACAAAAAAAAAAACCCACCCTTGGCTTCCAATGTCTCCTGCCCCCCACCCCCCACCCCCATTCCCATCCATTTCAAGATCTTGCCATTTCCCCCCGGAGATGTACAAGCTTTCGGCTTCCCTCAGGCCCCACCCTCCGCTTTCATCCATGCTTAAATATGTAAATAAAACGTCCAAAGTCATTCTTCGAAGAAGACAAAGGCGAAGGAAACAAGGCAGGAGGAAAGAGACAAGCAGAAAATTCTCTCTCAGTTCTCTATATAACATTTGCCCGGAAGGGGAGGGGGCTTCGGGGCTGGGGGGGGGGGGGAAAGGCCAAGTCCAGAAAAAGTCTCCCAGCGGGGTGTGTGTGTGTTTGCCCACTGTGCCACATCGCACTCGTTGGCTGCGGTGGGAAAGGTTCTTTTAAAGAAATACACGTATAAAATATATTTTCTTCGGCAGCCGCCACTACAAGGCTCTTTTTTTATTATTATTATTACCACTGCTTTTCCAGTTGATCTTTCTTTTTTTCTTTTCTCTTCTCTTCCTTTCCTTGCTTCCTTCTCTTTCTTTCTTTGTCCTTCTTCCTTTGCTTCTCTTTCTTGCTTTCTTTGTCTATCTACTTTTATATTCTGTTTTTATATTTATTGCCCTGAGGGACGCGGTGGCTCAGTGGGTTAGGACGCTGAGCTTGTCCATCAGAAGGTCGGCAGTTTGGCGGGTCGAATCCCGAGTGCCGCGTAGCAGAGTGAGCGCCTGTTACTCGTCCCAGCTTCTGCCAACCTAGCAGTCCAAAAGCACGTAAAAATGCAAGTAGAAAAATAGGGACCGCTACGGTGGGAAAGTAACAGCGTTCCGTGCGCCTTTGGCGTCTAGTCATGCCGGCCACATGACCACGGAGACGTCCTCGGACAAGCGCTGGCTCTTCGGCTTTGAAACGGAGATGAGCACTGGCCCCTAGAGTCGGAAACGACTAGCACGCATGTGCAGGGGAAACTTTAGCTTTTTACACTGCCCTGAGTCCTTCGGAAGAAGGGCGATATAAAAATATAATAATAATAATAATAATAATAATAATAATAATAATAATAATAATAATAATAATCATCATCATCATCATCATCATCATCATCATCATCATCATCATCCTTCCCTCCTTCCTTTTTCTTTCTCTTTCGTTCCTTCTTTTCCTGTTTTTTCCCTTTCCTTTCCTTCTTTCTGTCCTTCCTTGTGTTTTATGCTTTTCCCCCCTTCCTTTCTTTCTCCCTCCCTCCCTCCCTCTGCTTCCTTCTTGCTTTTCTTGCTTTATCTCCTTCCTTCCTTCCTTCCTTCCTTCCTTCCTTCCTTCCTTTCCCCCTCCAACCCTCCACTTTAAAGCAGCCATACTAAAATGAAAGCTAATTCAAGAAAGTGGCTGTTTTAATTCCCATCGCCACTTTTTTTAAAAAAAAATAAAAGAAAAATAAAAGAAAAGAAAATAAAAAGGAAGTAAATCGGGGAGCAGCAAATTATCCAAAGTGGATGAGTAAGCCTTGACTTCCCCAGGAGAGGTCAGATCCGTTGACAGACAGGGCTTCTACAGGAGGATGTTTCTGATGTTTACATGCGACTGTTTTATCTTTCGCTTCACCCACCCATCGCTCCCAGCAAAGATGAAGACAAACGGGAAGGTGTATGTCGGAAAAGAAGGACCTTTCACTCCAGCTTTTAAGAGTTTCTTTAAAAACTTGCTTGCGTTGGCCAGAGAAGCAGAACGGGGGGCGCAGGACATTTTTAGCCAAATGTCACTTCAACCCCTGTTCAGAAAGAGAGAGGGTTGTGTTTTTTTTTTTTTTATGAATTTCCCACTGTGTGAATCTTCTTTTTTTTCTTCCATGACCCCCCCTCCCCCCCAACCGAGTGGCACACAGAAAGAGCTACAGTGCATACAAACGCTAAGAAAAACAAACTTGCTTTCAGAGAGAATAGAAATTCTTTTATTAATCCACTTTCAGACAGGGCAGCTTTATGCTGAATCAGAGAAAGGGGTCTGAACTCTTTGGAGCGCATAAATAGATTTTTGTGACTGTCTCTCTCTCTCTCTCTCTCTCTCTCTCTCTCTCTCTCTCTCTCTCTGTGTGTGTGTGTGTGTGTGTGTGTGTGTGTGTGTGTGTGTGTGTGTACCCGATTCTCTGTATAAATGGGGAAAGACACCTTCAGCACAATGGGATTGCGGGGCTCCCCGACAGACTATCCAACATACAGTGAGGGAATGCACTAATAGAAGATACCCAGGAGATTTTAAGGACTTCCTCTGCGTAACAACGGCAGCTACTGACTGGATCTCCAAACTCAACATTAAACTCTGAAATGTCATTTCAGTTTTCCTCTTAGGTTTTATAATTGCTTCTTTTTTAAAAAAAAAAAATTGTTTTAACTGTTCTAACTTGTAAATATGAAGTGCTTTTAATTCTGTTTTTACCCTTACGACTGTTGCATCCTCCCCGTGATCAAAATTCGGATGCTTGGCAACTGGCTCGTATTTATGACGGTCAGCGCGCCCCTTTTGCAACCTTCTGACAAGTAAATCTATGGGGAAGCCTCTTAACAATTCCTCTGACTAATTTAAGAACTGCAGTGATTCATTTCCTCCATGATTTTTTTCCCTTCCCTTCCCTTTCCCTGCAGTTGATATTTTCCCATTCCCCAAGATCGGGCAGTCCCCAAGCTTTCTTGCTTTGAAGACTGGCCGGGGGGGGGCGGGGGGAGGGGGGGGGGAAAGAGAAGGAATGGTTCTGTGTAGGAGGTAGGCAAGCGCACATGCATGCAGCTCCATTTACGCAAGTGGTAGGCATGCGAGCCCACCACACACGTAAATGGGAGTTTCACACACACGCATGATCGCCCGCTGCCCACACAAGTGGGGATGTGCTCGCCTGCCATTTCCGTTGCCCGGTTATGAATGGCCCACGGTCCAAGGGTTGGGGACGAAGAAATGCGATATTTCTCGTCTCACTCTCCAGAGAATTTTCACTTTATCTTCCTCTTGTTAAGTTCTTTAAGGTAAAGGTAAAGGTTCCCCCACACACGCGTGCTAGTCGTTTCTGACTCTAGGGGCCGGTGCTCATCTCCGTTTCAAAGCCGAAGAGCCAGCGCTTGTCCGAGGATGTCTCCGTGGTCATGTGGCCGGCATGACTAGACGCCAAAGGCGCACGGAACGCTGTTCCCTTCCCACCGGAGTGGTCCCTATTTTTCTACTTGCATTTTTACGTGCTTTCATACTGCTAGGTTGGCAGAAGCTGGGACGAGTAACAGGCGCTCACTCTGCTACGCGGCACTCGGGATTCGACCCGCCAAACTGCCAACCTTCTGATCGACAAGCTCAGCGTCCTAACCCACTGAGCCCCCATGTCTTTAGCTCCCCGCAAAAGGCCTAGACTTCTAACGTTGAGTTGCTCAAGTCTGGGGTGTTTATGGGGAATCTGAGTCATCGTGGTCATAGTTCTCCCAAATATGCTTTTTCACCAGGCAACTAGATTTTCTTGTTTTTCTTTCCTTCCATTCCCCACCATCCAGTCAGAGCTGAAGAAGCTTCTTGGATGAGAAGCGAAAGGCCTTCAAAGAAAAAAAAACAAGAAGAAAGTCCAGTTGCCTTGTGAAAAAGCAGTTTTTTTGGGATCAGGTTTGGAAGGAACCTTTCTCCGGTTTGCCACCAAAGCTTTCCTTCCACAAACAGATGGACCACCAAAACCTCAGAGAAAAACTCCATTTTTATGAGCTTTTGAGCCAGGCCTTTATTGCCCAGGCAATAAAAGGCATTCAAAACACACAATCCCTTTTGAAAAGTGCCTCCACCGTTGGTTTGAAACAAATCCTCTCTTTCTTTCTCTGGAACGGTGCAGAAATAATGGCTGGCCAGGTTGAATCGTAAGAGTTTTTACAACCCTGTTTTTGTGGCGTTAGAGGCAGCAACAGAGATGTTGGTTAGCTGGGAAGGGAGCTGTATTCTTCAGCCTGAAGCTGGAAAGGCCTATTATGGTATGAACCCAACCTGGCCTAAAATACCTTAGATTTGATTCTCCAGAGGTTGCTGAGATTTCTAGCCTCTCGAAGTTGACACCAACTTGTCATTTGGAAAGGATCTGGAATAAATTGTGTCATTTGCTGGAGGTTATCAGATGTTGAGTCATTGTCGTGTCATTTTAATCCTAATTAAATGCAATTAAAAGGAGATTTGGGGCTCGGAGAGCAAGCTTCTGCTGGCAAACCATTCCAAAATCAAATGTGGTCCTCTACCCTGGGGAAAAAACAACAACAAACCTAGGAATTATTGACTGCACCAAGAGGGCAGACCTCAATGCCCAGAATTCCCCAGCCAGCCATGCTTCACAAAATTTGCCTCCGAGGTTGCCTGGGAAACTATGGCAGTTGAAGTCCACACATCTTAAAAGCTGGCTAGGCTCACCAAGGAGGTTCAAACAGTTGTGTTCCAGAATCCCTGTTGCAAAATCCATCATTTCTATTCTGCGTGGTGGGCAGCCTCTAACAATGACATGAGGATGGGTCAAAAAGGGGCACGGAGGAACTTCTGCTTCTTGGAAGTAAAAGTGGAGTTATGAGGGTGATGATGGTGGCTTCCTCAGGGTACCGTCAGCCAGACAATGTCGGCTGGCGACCCCCAGGGGGAGGGTCTTCTCTGTTGGGGCACCTGCTTGGTGGAATCAACTCCCCCGGGAGCTCCGGATGGCCCCTGACCTTCGATCCTTTCGCCGTGATCTTAAGACATATCTTTTCCAACAGGCCGACCTGGACTGATGATAATGGGGTTTTAAATTATGATTCTAAATGTTTTTATTGGTTTTAGTGGGACTTTGACACAATTTAGTTCTTTTTTAATATTTGTAATTTATTTGTATTTTATTGTTGTTAGCCGCCCTGAGTCCTTCAGGAGACAGGGCGGCACACAAGTCTCATTATAAATACATAAATAAATAAATAAATAAATAATGTGGCAGATCAGATCAGGGACTTCCGACGGAGGCTCGCTGAGTGACGGGGACCAGATTCTCAGCCCACCGAGGAGTCATTTTAGGGATAACCCCAGGACACATTCTGGGGGGGGGGGGAAAAGAAAATTACAACCCTCACATAATTCAAACAAACACCACTAGGACGGGCTGTAAGCCCTTCCTCCTCTTTTACTCCTTCCTTACAACAGCGCTTTATTTTATTTTTTTTTCCTACTTGCAAGGATCAAGGGAGAAAGTTGAGAAAGCCTAAGAGCGGAAGAGGAGGAGGAGGAAGCGAGGGAAGCTTTGGGAACGCGCGCGCCGATCAAGGGCTTCTCCCCCTTTTTTTGTTCTCTCTCTCTTCCCCCCAACCCCTCCCTCACCACCACCCCCCGCCACCCCGGCTTCTTTTCTTCAGCTCCAAGGCGCCCCGTAGGTGCCGGCGCAAAAGGGACAGCCGGCTTCGCCTCTTTTCTCATGCAAAACGAGAGAGGCGCGCAAAGGAGGCGGACGGGGAGCCCAGGGGAAAGGGTCGGGGGGGGGGGGGGGGGAAATAAGAGGAGGGGGGGGTATGGCCGGATCTGTGCGCGTGCGCGGTTCCGCATCGCGATCTGTTGCTGCTGCTCCCGCCTCCTAACCCCCCCCTCCTTCCCTCTTCCCCTTCTCTTCTGACTTCAGCAGTTGCAAAGCCCTAGACTTACTTTTTGGCGAGCGCGCGCCCTGGAGAAAGCGAGCGCTTTTTGGAGAGGGCGCTGCGTTTTTACGCGCGCCTTGGCCACTCAGCGCTCCGCCACGACCCGGCCGCAGAAGGCGGCCCTGGCTCCTCTCCCTTCCCTCCGGCTGGCCACTTTCTCTGCCCTCCCTCTCTCTTTCCCCACCCAGCCTGGCCAAGCCCTCCTTCATCCAACCGAGAGGGGCGGAGACGCAAAGTCAGCGGAGCGCGCCTGACTTCTCGGAGCAGAAGCTCAGCAGAAGCAAGCTGGAGAGGACGTCCGAAGCCGGTCCGGGAAAGCAAAGGAGCTGGCCAGCGCGAGGGCAGAGGATCCCCCTCTAGCGACCCCCGCCCCCGAGATCTGCAGAGAACAGGAGCGAGGGAAATTCGCAGCCAGCTTCCCCGGCTGCCGGCGAGCGAGGGCGGCGTGGAAGATTTTGGAAACGGTCCCCGGCGTGCCGAGTTAAAAGGCTGTAAGTCCCCCCGTGCATGGAGCGCCGCGAGAGGCGCAGGTCCGCTTCCTCGCCCCCGGCTTGACGGAGCTTGAGACCCCCCCCCCAACACGAGCCGGACCAGCGTGGGAACGCCACGCTTTCGGTGGAAGTGAGCGGGCTTTTCGAAGCTTTGTTTTCGGGTGGGATTCGAAGGCGCAGCGATCGCCATGGAGCCAGACCGGAGGCGGATTGAGCCCTTTCTGAAGGGGGCTTCGGGGGAGAGCTGGAGGCCCGGGGTGCCTGGGATCTGACCGCTCCTGCGTCTCCCCTCCACCATCAGCATCAGCAGAACTTGCGGGGGGGAGGGGCGGGTTTCCGCGAAGCAGCTTCCGAGTTGGCCAACATGAGCTCCAGGCGGCGGCCAAGCTCCAGACCGACCCTGGGGGTGGTGCTGCACCTGGTCTGCTCCTGTTTCGGCATCAGCTCCATCGATATCGACCGGCCTGGGGACGGCCGGTGCCAACCCATCGAGATCCCCATGTGCAAAGACATTGGCTACAACATGACCCGGATGCCCAACTTAATGGGCCACGAGGACCAGCAGGATGCGGCCATCCAGCTGCACGAGTTCGCCCCGTTGGTGGAGTACGGCTGCCATGGCCACCTCAAATTCTTCCTCTGCTCCCTCTACGCCCCCATGTGCACCGAGCAGGTGTCCACGCCCATCCCGGCCTGCCGGGTGATGTGTGAGCAGGCCCGGCTCAAGTGCTCGCCCATTATGGAGCAGTTCAACTTCAGGTGGCCGGATTCCCTGGATTGCAGCAAGCTGCCCAACAAAAACGACCCCAATTATCTGTGCATGGAAGCCCCCAGCAACGGCTCCGAGGAGCCACCCCGGGGATCCAGCATGCTCCCTCCCATGCTCTGGCCCCAGAGGCCCCACAGCGCGGGTCACGAGCTGACCCAACAGAAGGACGACGGGCTGGGCCGTCTCTCCTGCGAGAATCCCGGGAAGTTCCACCACGTGGAGAAGAGCGCTTCCTGCGCCCCGCTCTGCACCCCCGGGGTGGACGTCTACTGGAGCTGGGAAGACAAGCAGTTTGCCATCATCTGGATGGCGGTCTGGTCCATCCTCTGCTTCTTCTCCAGCGCCTTCACCGTCCTGACCTTCCTGATCGACCCCCAGCGCTTCAAGTACCCCGAGAGGCCCATCATCTTCCTGTCCATGTGCTACTGCGTCTACTCCGTGGGCTACATTGTCCGCCTCTTCTCCGGGGCGGAAAACATCGCCTGCAACCGAGACAGTGGCCAACTCTACGTCATTCAAGAAGGTCTGGAGAGCACGGGGTGTACCTTGGTCTTCCTGATCCTCTACTACTTCGGCATGGCCAGCTCCTTGTGGTGGGTGATCCTGACTTTGACCTGGTTCCTGGCCGCAGGGAAGAAATGGGGCCACGAGGCCATTGAAGCCAACAGCAGCTACTTCCACTTAGTGGCGTGGGCCATCCCTGCGGTTAAGACTATTATGATCCTAGTCATGCGCCGGGTGGCAGGCGATGAGTTGACGGGCTTGTGCTATGTGGGCAGCTTGGACGTCAATGCGCTGACCGGCTTTGTGCTGGTCCCTCTGGCTTGCTATCTCGTTCTGGGGACCTCCTTCATCCTTTTGGGCTTTGTGGCCCTCTTCCACATCAGGAAGGTGATGAAAACCGGCGGGGAAAACACCAACAAACTGGAGAAGCTCATGGTGAGGATCGGTGTCTTCTCCGTCTTGTATACTGTGCCGGCCACTTGTGTCATTGCTTGCTACTTTTATGAAAGGTTGAACATGGATTACTGGAAGCTTTTGGCCACCCAGCAAAAATGCAAGGTCAACAATCACACCAAGCATCTGGACTGCACCATGAGCGACTCTGTTCCAGCCGTGGAGATCTTTATGGTGAAAATCTTTATGTTGCTGGTGGTGGGCATCACCAGCGGGGTCTGGATTTGGACATCCAAAACGCTGCAATCCTGGCAAGGGGTTTGTAGCCGGAGGATCAAGAACAGGACTCGGAGGAAGTCTGCCAGCATGGTGGCAAGCGGGGGTCTTTACAAAAAGTCCCAGCCTTTGCCCAAAGTTCATCATGCAAAGTACGAGCCGGCTTTGCAACCTCCAACCTGTGTTTGACCACAGTGGACAACAACGTCATAATAATAAGACTCAGAATATTTGGAAAGCAACAGAAAGAGATTCCCAATCGCCATAGCATTCAGGACTACTTTTTTTTAAAAAAAAATGTTTTTAGAACCTCTGTTGTCTTAACAAACAGCAATTAAGAGAGTTGAAATCTTAAAATTCAAGATCAGGAGACGGTGGAAAAAATTAGTGCCTCGAATGTTAAACAAACATAAGCACATCTATCTATCTTTCTATCTATCTATCTATCTATCTTTTTTCTTTTCTCTTAGTTTGCTAGTTTTTACATGCTTTGAAAAACTTTAATAAAAAACTTCTTCCTTCCTTCCTTCCTTCCTTCCTTCCTTCCTTCCTTCCTTCCTTCCTTCCTCTGTTGATTGTTTGGCCAGCCTTCTGTGGTTGAAAAACTTGGTGTTCTGACTTGTAAATATTGGATTATGGTTTGCTTTTAGATATCTAACCTTTTAGATATAAGTACTGTATTTGTAGAACTATTTTTTTAAGAAAAGAGAAAACTTGAAAGAGAATGTTAGGGAAGCAACCAGATCAGAGAGAAACAGAAGTTTGCATTCACCCTGGAATCTTTCCAAAGCAGATCATTATTATTATTATTACTATTATTATTTTTTTAAAAAGCCTTTTACATGCAAGATGGTCTCTTAAAATGGTCTCTTCCACAAAAAATAATGTGCAATACAGTTTTTCCTGCTTTTCGCCCCTTTGTTCCTTCCCCCACAACCCAGACCCATGCCTTGAAATACGAAACAAGTTTCCAGACATAAAAGCAACAGAAGGGAATCTTTAACAAAAGAACAGAGGGGTTCTAGTCCCTAGGAACCCTTCAGAGTTACACTTTGTGGCTTTTTAATGGAAATCGGACACGTTTGGAAAAGGAGGGAGGGAGGGCCAGCCACTGAAAAGAATCCAAAGGAGCTTATTGACTCTTTTCCATTGTTAAATAGATTCTATCCATGAATAGATCAAGGAAATGCTCCCATTTTTCTCCACCCGCTCCATCCCCAAAGGGAAAGCAGGGCACATGGGTGTGCGCCTGCTCTGTGTGTATATCTAGCTTTCTCTATTTGTAATATGCAGCTATTTTTCATGCCCTATTTTATTAAAACATGTCGAGAGAGAAATAAAATGACTTTTAGTTTGATAAAGCATTCTATCATTTTGGGAAGGCGAGGGGGGGGCTGGGGCTGGGGGGGGGATGAGTTTTGGGTGACCAGGTGAATGCCAAAGCAGGTTGGCACCAGTTTGCTGGCATACAGAGCATGTCAGGGTGGTGAAGTAGCCGGACTGCCATACAGCTCTTTTAAAGGAAGAAAGAAAATGTCTGGAGCAACCTCAAATTCTGGAGGCAAGTTGTTCCGTTGGTTAAGAGTTCTCACCTTTAGGAAGTTTCTCCTTCGTTCTAGGTTGCTTTTCTCCTTCGTTAGTTTCCATCCCTTGCTGCTTCTCCTGCCTTCTGGTGCTTTGGAGAATAAAACAGAATAACAGAATTAGAAGGGACCTTGGAGGTCTTCTAGTCCAACCCCTTGCTCAGGCAGGAAACCCTACACCACTCCAGACAAATAGACATCCAATCTCTTTTTAAAAACCTCCAGTGTTGGAGCATTCACCGCTTCTGGAGGCAGGTTGTTCCACTGATTAATTGTTCCAACTGTCAGGAAGTTTCTCCTTACTTCTACACTGCTTCTCTCCTTGATTAGTTTCCATCCGTTGCTTCTCTTCTTAAAGAGTTCCAGTGTTAGAGCACGCACAACTTCTGGAGTCAAGTCCTTCCACTGGTTAATTGTTCTCAAACAGAATATAGCTGGAAGGGATCTTGGAGGTCTTCTAGGCCAGCCCCTCCACTCAAGCAGGAGACCCTATACCATTTCAGACAAGTGGCTGTCCAGCCTCTTCTTAAAAAACCTCCAGTGATGAAGCACCTGCAAACCTCTGGAGGCAAAGCTGTTCCACTGGTTAATTGTCCTCCCTGTTAATAAGTTTCTCATTAATTTCAGGTTGCTTCTCTCTTTGGTGAGTTTCCATGCATCGTTTCTTGTCTTGCCTTCAGGTGCTTTGGAGAATTTCTTTCCAGCAACCCTTGAGATATTAAGGAACACTGCTATCAAGTCGCCCCCTAGTCCTTCTTGTCATCAAACTAGACATACCCAATTCCTCGCAACTGTTCTTTATATGCTTTAGCCTCCAGCCCCCTAATCATCTTTGTTGCTCTTCTCTGCACTCTTTCTAGAGCCTCAACAACTTTTTTATATTATGGTGTCCAAAACTGGATGCAGTATTCCAAGGATGGTCTTACTAAGGCTTTATAAAATGATACTAGTGCAAGGGGAGAAAAAGAGCTGGTAGGACAGATGATGCACATCTGAATAACACTACATTTGGCAACTCTAGCATTCAAACAGTCTGGTGTAGTGGTTAAAGCAGGACTTTTCAACTCTGTTCTGGAGTTGGTCAGGAAGCTGAAACTTAGGCAGGAGTTTCAAAGGGAAAGTAACTCTGTCCCTGTGATTGGAAATTCTCAGGAAGAAACTTTTTAAATCGTTTACACCACCAAGAATCACTCTGGAGTGAGATGGGTGGTCTCTAAATTTGATATACAGGTAGTCCTCGACGTATGACTAAATAAGTTATATGTCCTCAACTTATAACTAAATAATTCATTTAGTGACCATTCAGAGTTACAACAGCCTTGAAAAAAAGTGACCCATGACCATTTTTCACACTTAGGACTTGTTGCAGCCTCCCCATGGTCACATGACAAAAATTAAGATGGTTGACAACTGGCTCATATTTATGACGGTCGCTGTGTCCCATGGGTCGTGTGATCCGCTTTTGCGACCTTCTGACAAGCACAGTCAATGGGAAAGCCGGATTCATTTAAGGACCATGTTACTAACTGAACAGCTGCAGTGATTCAGTTAAGCGCTGTGGCAAGGAAGGTTGTATTATGGGGCAAAATTCACTTAACTGCCTTGCTTAGCAACAGAAATTTTGGGCTCAGTTGTGATCCGTAAGTCCAGGAGAGTGTGTGTGTGTGTGTGTGTGTGTGTGTGTGTGTACTTCATGTATACCATAGATAGACACATAAAATATATTGTATATTGATGTATATCAATATGTGTGTGTATATGCATGCATGCATGCATGTACACAGTAGTGGAATTCAGCTGGTTCGCACCAGTTCAAAAGAACTGGTAGCTAATTTTTTTGTTGCCCAGGCCCAGAACGGATTTCCCAAAGTGGCATCCATGCAGAGAACCGGTTGTGCACATATTTGAATCCCACCACTGGTAGAAGGCATGAGAGAGATAGCAAAAGAAGGGAGGGAGGGAGGGAGGGAGGGAGGAAGGAAGGAAGGAAGGAAGGAAGGAAGGAAGGAAGGAAGGAAGGAAGGAAGGAAGGAAGGAAGGAAGGAAGGAAAGAAAGAAAAGTGGGACAGAGGCAGTGGTGGGATTCAGCCAGTTTGTACCAATTCGCCAGATCTGGTAGCTAATTTTTGTTGCCCAGGCTCACAATGGACTTCCGGAAGCAGCATCCACACAGATGTTCACATCCCACCGGTTGTTCACATCCCACCACTGTATGTATATATATTTGTGTTGTTGTTAGCTGCAAAGTAGTGTCTGACCCATCGTGACCCCATGGACAACGTTCCTCCAGGCCTTCCTGTCCTCTACCATCTTCTGGAGTCCATCTAAGCTCACGCCTACTGCTTCAGTGACTCCATCCAGCCACCTCATTCTCCGTCGTCCCCTTCTTCTCTTGCCTTCAATCTTTCCCAGCATTAGGCTCTTCTCCAGTGAGTCCTTCTTTCTCATTAGGTGGCCAAAATATTTGAGTTTTAGCTTCAGGATCTGGCCTTCTAAAGAGCAGTCAGGATTGATCTCCTCTAGGACCGACCGGTTTGATCGCCTTGCAGTCCAAGGGACTCGCAGGAGTCTTCTCCAGCACCAGAGTTCAAAGGCCTCAATTCTTTGGTGCTCAGCCTTTCTTATGGTCCAACTTTCACTGCGATACATTGCAACTGGGAAGACCATAGCCTTGGGAAGACCATACACACTTTTGTTGGCAGTGTATGTATGTATGTTATATACATACATACATACATACATACATACTGTTTGTGTGTGTGTGTGTGTGTGTGTGTGTGTGTGTGTATATATACACACACACACACACACACACAACTTGTCTATATAGCAAATTGTATACTCTAATTGTCAATTTATAATATCTGTAAGCTGTCTAGAATTATCTGTGGTGAGATGGGCTGCATGCAAGTTTGATAAATAATAATACAATACATGTGTGTGTATGAATGAAATATATGATATGCATCATATCAAATAGTATGAAATAATATACTGTAGATAGGAAAAGTACTTTTCCTGATTCTTGACTGTTTCCTTGAATATGTTTGGGAGCTTTTTAAATGATTAAAAAAATCACTATTTTTGGTGTGGACAATGAGAGAGGTCAACCCACTTTGACAATTTCTTTTTTGTCAGGGATAAAAAGGGTCCTTAAAAAGAAGAGAATCTCATTTCCTCTTCTGGAACAAAAATCCCCCTCTGCTCTGAGGTTCATCTATGTAGTTTGTGTTTGCAATTCCCTCCCCCTTGCACGCCAAAGTGGATTAGGGTGCAGAGAAAGAAAGAAAGAAAGAAAGAAAGAAAGAAAGAAAGAAAG
>JAKJMR010018638.1:213539-232493 GCA_024449315.1 Daboia siamensis | reverse complement strand
TTGAAGTCCACAAGTCATAAAAGGGCCAAGTTTGAAGACCCCTGAGACATAGACTCGACCATTCATTGTATAAACTAAGTGATGCACTTAAGAGAATGGCCACAAAGCTTCAATGTACCTCAAGGGCGGAGCTATTTAAATAAAAATATATCAGTCAAGGGATTGCTAGGGCCCTGTCTCCAACAAACCTTCAAAAAAGCCATCTTCATCCATATCTCCATACACGTAGAGATATTTTCCTGCGGTGAGAGGAAGTTCAGCCTCAGGGTTTTCATTTGGCCCATCAAACGGATTGTAACTAAAGGAAAACAGATGGTGATTCTTCGTTGGAATCTTTCATAAGGAGGTCAAGGAAAGATAAAGGTTTCTCCTGTCTAGTCAACTCTAGGGGGGGTGCTGATCTCCGTTTCGTGACCGAGGGAGCCAGCATTATCCGAAGACATATTCCATGGTCATGTGGCCAGCATACACCAAAGACTATACACGGAATGCTGTTACCTTTCCACAGAAGTGGTACCTATTTATCTACTCACAACCGCATGCTTTTAAACTGGTAGGTGAGCAGGGGCTGAAGCAAGGAACGGGAGCTCACCCTATCGCATGGCGCTCAGGGCTCAAACACAGGCTGATAAACTAAGTGTCTTTAACCACCCAGCTATCGTGCCCCTACTCATAAAAAGGGCACTATTAATAACTATCTGCATTCAGATATCGGGCTGAGATATTATTTTGGGCTTGAAGTTCTGAGGAACTAATCATTGTGGCTTAGCGTTATGACTCAACTCTTATGTCTTATTCAACATAATCTGGTTGGAAAAAAATGGTTTAGCATCATGGAGGAAGACAAGCATTGTCAATTTTTGAAAGGAGGTAGGTCAGAGAAGGTAGAATTTAAAACTAGTACAAATTTAAGGTTGAAAGTGTTTATTGGAATAGGTTGTATTACCTGTATCGGGCAATGCAAAGATGGACTTTCCCCGAATATCTCTGCTTTGAGGTATTAGAATTCTGTTTGTTCTCCATCTGCCATCAGAACATGAACAAGATATTAAACAGGATGAATCGTCCACCTACACACATCAACCTGTACAAAATGGGATTCCTCTTAATAACAAAGAAGGGGTGGGGGGAAATCCCAAACTGTGTCTCATGTGAGATTAAGTCTGAAGACCATCTTATCTATTTAGGAAAGTGATAATTTGAGAGAGAGAGAGAGAGAGAGAGAGAGAGAGAGAGAGATTAAGCACAGTAGCTTATGCAGAGATGCTAATAAGGAATGGAAATGTGCAAAAATGAATTGCATTGGCCATAAATTGGTGACTTGTCTTTGGAGCCGTTCTTCTAGCCCTTTAAGATGGATGAGATGAAGAATGACAATAGGCATTCAGAGCCTGTGGAGAAAAAAATTCCTAGCAAAGAGAATTGCTAGATTTTGCAAGGCAAGAGACCTGCCTGATCCATTCGGCTTATAACTGACACAACCCTTATCGGCAATTAATTTTGGAAGGGGAAGGCCACTTTCAGGAGTGAGAAGATAATCCTGTTTCTACACATTTTCTCCCTAATGCGGTGACGGACCCAACCATCAGCTGGCTGGGGGTTTCCTGTTGCTGATTCCTAAGCCATTTTGAGGAGTGCCAGCTTGAACCTTCTGCGTGTAAAAATCCATGAAGAGCCACTGATAGAGACACAGGTTAAATCAAATTAAGGTGATCCATGCTATTTACTGTCTGTGAAGTCATTGGCGCTTTCTGAGCTTGGCGTTTTTGCTGCAGCATGTTTCAATACCAAATGAAGGGAAGGGAATGGGTTTTTTTCTCTGTTTATATACAAGCAGTGAACAATACCCAGTCAAGAAACTACCACGTTAGATTAACAAACAGTAAGGTAAGGTAAACCTAAAGGTTCCCCCGCACATGCGTGCTACTCGTTTCCAATTCTAGGGGCCGGTGCTCATCTCCGTTTCAAAGCCGAAGAGCCAGCGCTTGTCCGAGGACGTCTCCGTGGTCATGTGGCCGGCATGACTACACGCCAAAGGCGCACGGAACGCTGTTACCTTCCCACCGGAGTGGTCCCTGTTTTTCTACTTGCATTTTTACGTGCTTTCGAACTGCTAGGTTGGCAGAAGCTGGGACGAGTAACAGGCGCTCACTATGCTACGCGGCACTCGGGATTCGACCCGCCAAACTGCCGACCTTCTGATTGACGAGCTCAGCGTCCTAACCCACTGAGCAAACAGTAAACAGTAAACAGTACTGTTTACAAACAGTAAACAGCAGACTAATTAAGGAACCGCCAAGAATACTCCCATCAACACTGACAGGGCAAGGGTCTTATCTAAAAACAGAAAGCAAAGCCCACTCCCTTCTAGCACTGGTGATGTGACCTAGTTGGGTCATGAAACATCTGCAAGGAAACCACCAAGCTCAGAGAGCACCAAGGATCCCACAGTCCTTCTCCTCTTCCTCCTCCATTCCATAAATCCCATTCGCTTCTAGCACTGATGATGTTAACTAGTCAGGTCATGAGAGCACCAAGGATCCCACAGTTCAACCCTGAGCTACCAATATTCTCTTCTATCAGTTTGCTGTCTCTATTATCATTCATTTCCAGCAAAGCCATTTGCTTGCAGTTAAGGAAGGTGTGTCGTCTACATACGTCTGATTCAAATCTGCATCTTGGGCTGCCGGAACGTGAGCGGACCAGGAAAGGTGGTTTGATGGAGAGTTGTTCTGGTTTGTCACCAGATAGCTGCAGGGGACGTGAATACTCAGAGATCACAAACGGGCCTCGGGAGGGACTTTCATGACCTGCACGGAAAAAGCAACCGCATCACTGAATGTCACATTGGTTGTCCTGCAGCAACGGTAGCTGAATAGGCTATCAAAATATCAAATGTAGGAACAACCTTGGATGATTCTGAAATAATAGACACCATCTTTCTCATTTTTTGCAATGTTTGCCTTTTTTTTTTTTTTTTAGAAACCAACTGGATTAACCCAGAATTGGGCAACAGCCAAACTGAATAAAACTTTGAAAAAAACAAAACAAAGTATGGGTCAAAGTCTCCTCCTCCTCCTCCTCCTCCACCTCCACCTCCTCCTCCTCCTCCTCCTCCTCCTCCTCCTCCTCCTCCTCTTCCTCTCTTCTGGCACTGTTGATGTTACCTAGTTGGGTCACGAAATGTCTCCAAGAAAACCACCAAGCTCAGAGAATCCCAGGTGTGCCCCAGTTGAACCCTGAGCTACAAATATTCTCTTCTGTCAATAAGCCAAACTATTCCTTTTTCTTTCATTTTTTTTAATGCTCTTGTGAATATGACCCTAAATATAACCCAATTCTATCAAAACTACGATTAAAAATAATTAATGAACTTCCTGAGGGAACAAGGTGCGATATAAAAGCGAGAAGAAGCAATGTGGAACTCAGAAGCGGGCACGCAAAAATCTGGAAGATGGCTGAGCAAAATCCAAGCCAACAGCTCAAAGAACAAGCCGCTCATGGATACAAGAAGAAAAGCAACGTGAAAGGAAAAAGCTTCCTGTGTGACAGACTTAATTTAAAAGGTCTCCAAACACAAATTAACCGCTGGCACTTAAAGAGCATTTGTGCAAGCCGATTCATATCAGTATCGATCCATACGTTTATGAGCTCCGCTAGATCCTTGAATAAATGCATCTCACTGGCCTCCGTATTTAATTACAGCGATTGCCCAGGTTAAAACAATGTTGAGCCTCCCAACCTGCACTCAGTAGATTCATCTGGGTTTTCATCTGAAAGCCGATCAACATATCCAGATGTGCAATTCAGAATTCTAAACCAGCCTTGGTGACTTTAAGAGGATTCCCAGGATTCCCCATCCAGCCTGCTGTTTAGTTGTTTCTTTAGACTGAATTTATTTATTTATTTATTTATTTATTTTAATTCCATTCATATCCCACCCTTCTCCGAAGACTCAGGGCAGCTTACAAGCTTGGCAGTAGCCTTCATTGTATGTATATGCCTGCTTGTTAGGGCTTTCACACACACCCCAAGCGGCATTATTACAAAGTCAGCTTACTGCCCCCAACAATCTGGGTCCTCATTTTACCTACCTCGGAAGGATGGAAGGCTGAGTCAACCTTGAGCATGCTTGTTTACCTATCAAGTCTTCCCAAGGATCTGGGATAGGCAGATGATGTTAAAAGTCTTGCTGCAGGATGTAAGCTGTTCCAGCTAAAGTTGCCTTTTGCAATTGATTGATTGTCAATGCCGATGGTATTCAAGATGGTCAAACGTGGCGCTTTTATGACTTGTGGACTTCCACTCCCAGAATTCCTCAGCCAGGCACGCTGGCTGAGGAATTCTGGGAGCTGAAGTTCACAAGTCATAAAAGAGCCAAGTTTGAAGATCCCTGGGTTAGTAGGATGAGTGGAAGCTTAATAATTCAAGTCCTAGCCAACAATCACCGAGATAGCCTCTAAAATTATAGGCAGTTCCAAGCAGTATGGTTATTATGGTGATTGTTTTTATTATGTATTAAAACTAATATGGTCAAGGATACTAAGAATTGTAAGATAAGCATAATGGCAGTGATAGACAGATTGCAAAAACCTGGCTGAAACATTCATCACCTGCATAAAAAATATAAGTTGCCTAGAAACCACCTTTTCTCTAGGAGATCACATTTAAAAGAACTGTAACTATCAAACTGTCACAAATAGTCTTATTAAAATAATCCCAGGCAACTGTAGCAATGCAATTTCGATATGACTCTTAAAAATGATTCAGACATATGTCATGTTTTACCTTTCTGAAATCTCTTGTTCCTCTCTGTTGCATGAAAGCTAATAGTTCTGTTTTTAGTCCCACAGTCTGTCACTTCCTTACATCAAACAGAGATCAACCAGAAGAGAAGTTCTAAAACCTGAATTCCACCCAGGTTTCCAGGGGAAGACAAAAATGAGTCTCCTAGCTGGATAAAGTGGATTTAACTTGGTGTCTACAAATCATAACAGGACAGACTTTACAAAACAGTCTATAAGTTACCTGACGGGCAATTTTAGAAATTTGAGGACAATTACACAACTGAGAACTTCCATTTCTCCATTTCCTTGGAGACAAGCTGGAGAAGATCCTGCTGATGACCACCACTTACTTTTCACCTTTGTTTCAGCACGGGGGGCGGGGGGGGGACAACTGACTTGACGTACAAATATCAACTCTCTCTATCCTCTAAACCAGGGGTGTCAAACTCAATTTCATTGAGGGCCGCATCAGCATTGCAGTTGCCCGCAGGGGGCCAGGTGGGCATGGCTTGGGTGGGTGTGGCTAGAGTGCGTATGGCCTACTGGGTGGGCATGGCCAGCTCTACATCGTTCACATCAAGGGTGCCTATGGGGGCCTGGGCAGGAGTGGGACAGATCTGAGGGTCTCTGGCAGAAGGAGGGTTTGGGGGCTGGGGCCAAGGCAGTGGGGGCCGTTCCCTCACTGTTTCCAGGATGGCTTCGCGGGCCACATGAAACCACTTCGCGGGCCGGATCTGGCCCCCGGGCCTTGTGTTTGACATGTCTGCTCTAAACAATACCAGCCGGGCTGCCCCAGAGGCGTTCTTGCCAATACAAATTATGTTGGAACCTGCCATTTTGTTCTGCCACAAGGTATTCTCCATTTTTTTTTAACTAAAAGGATACTTACACAACATTTAGAAGGGTAAAGTGTCCTCCTGGGATCAGATGTCTTGATGTAACGGTATATGGGAATGACCAGAGGGAGCAGTCAGATAAGGGACTGCTTAGCCCTCATCTGGATAATGGGTAAGGTAAGAGACTCAGAAGGGGTCCTAGTTTCTTAGGCTGTAAAGAGATGGCTGTAATGGCATGTGGGAGAGACCTTGGAAGACAGGGAGAAGTTATGTTGCCTAAGGCAGGGCTGTCACACTGGCGGCCTGCGGGGCGGATGCGTCACGCACAGGCCACACACACCCTGGCTCCGCAAGGGCAAAAAAATCATGATACGTCAGGATACGTCACGTGACACGACCGAGTTGGACACCTGTGGCCTAGGGGATGAACACATAAGAGACAGCATAGCCCAGAGCAACATAACAGGTAGAGAAAGAGGCTTAGAAGGGACCCTTCCCAACTTCTCAAGCTGTAAAGCATACAGCTATGATGGTATGTGGGAAAGACCTTGGGAGACAGGGCCAAGAGACGCTGCCTAGGGAATGGTCAGATAAGAGATCACGTAGCCCACGACTGCAAAATGGTGGAGAAAAAGGCTTGGAAGAGACACTCCTTAAGTTTTTCATCCTGTAAAGGAGATGGCTGTAACAGTATGTGGGAAAGATCTACGGAGACAAGGAGAAGAGCTGCTGCTTAGAAGATGAACAGATAAGAGACAGCCCAGCCCAGAGTAGCATAACTGGCAGAGCAAGAGGTTCAGAAGGGACCCTCCCTAATTTCTCAGTCTATAAAGGAGACAGTGGTAGATTTGTAATATCAAAATTGTAGGATTATATCAATATAGCCTTGCAATAAAATAAAATTAGCTCAATTAGTCATGTTTCTTGTCTTCTGCCTGGTAAGGCTGACCCCACTCTTCCTTCTTACCTTGTCCCAAAGAGGCGGCAATTCCGTTCATCAACTGGGCTAAAGATTTGCTAGGAGAGCCAGGAAGAGCTGAGGAGGAGGCCAACAGGTTAGTGCCTAGAAGATCGAACTTCCCAGCTTGTTGCCGAAATTTTTCCAGTTCCCTGGACAGGAGGTTGAATTGCTCACTCTGCGTCCGACATTTCTCTTCGAGCTCAGAGACTTTGGCCTGGGCAAACGGACAGGAGAAAAGAGCTGCAAGGCTTGCCAAAGGGCAAACGTACGCTGAGATAGCAAAGGATCACTATGTTTCCTGTCTCTGCCCTGAAAAAAATGTGTAACTTCCCTATCCAAATCCTTCCCAGAAACAATCCATACAGACAAATGGAATAGGCAAACATGGTAATCTCTGATTATGGCCCGGTTTGAAATGTTCAGTGGCCCTCTGTTACTATTGGTGGGAACATGCAGGTTTGAAGCCTAGCAGAGTTGTGTCAGAAGTTTAGAGTGTAGAATAATAGGGTTGGAAGGGACTTTGGAGGTCTTCTAGTCCAACCCCTACTCAACCAGGAGACCCTCTAACATTCTGAACAAATGGCTGTCCAGTCTCTTCTTAAAAACCTCCAGTGATGGAGCACCCACAATTTGTCGTAATTTACATTAATTTATCCAGCTAATTATAGGACATAGAATAACAGAGTTGGAAGGGACTTTGGAGGTCTTCTAGTCCAGCCTCCTGCTCAAGCAGGGCAATCCTATACCATCTCAGACAGGTGACTGTCCAGTCTCTTCTGGAAAACCTCAAGAGATGGAGCACCCACAACTTCTGGAGGGAAGCCCTTCCATTAATTGTTCTCATTTTCAGGAAATTGCTCCTTAATTCTAGGTTGCTTCTCTTTGTTAAGCTTCCAATTGTTACTTCTTGTCCTGCCCTCGGGTGCTTTGGAGAATAGTTCAACCCCCTCTTTTCTGTGACAGACCCTCAAGTACTGGAAGACTGCTATCATATCATCCCCAATTCTTCATTAGACTGGACATACCTGGTTCCCTCAATCATTCATTATATGGTTGGGCCTCTGGGCCCCTTATTTTCTTTGTTGCTCTTTCTAAGACTAAACTGTTTTCTCAAGTTGTTGGTTGAACCACACTGGCCTTGAAAAAGAGCACAACTTCCCCAGGTAAAGGTAAAGGTTCCCCCGCACATGTGTGCCAGTTATTTCCGACTCTAGGGGCCGGTGCTCATCTCTGTTTCAAACCCGAAGAGCCAGCGCTTGTCCGAGGACGTCTCCGTGGTCATGTGGCCGGCATGACTAGATGTCAAAGGCGCACGGAACGCTGTTACCTTCCCACCGGAGTGGTCCCTATTTTTCTACTTGCATTTTTACGTGCTTTCGAACTGCTAGGTTGGCAGAAGCTGGGACAAGTAACAGGCGCTCACTGTGTTACGCGGCACTCGGGATTTGACCCGCCAAACTGCTGACCTTCTGATCGACAAGCTCAGCGTCCTAACCCACTGGCTAATCTCCATGAAGATCCAACTATTGTTCCACAGGATCTCAGATGGGACAAAAGTGAAGTGCCAGAAAAAGGCATGGCCTGGAAGCTCAGCCTGGCCACTGCCATCATCTCAGCCTTTGCTACACGTGGACTGAATGTGCTAGAAATGGCTGAAAGCATCCTCCATCAATGGTGGGTGAATGGCAGCCCCCAAAGCATTCTGGTATGTTTACTACACCTAAAACTAGGTGAAAAGGTTCTCCGCACCCTTCCATCACCTATCTAGATTGAGCCCTGGCAATTTCAGGAAGTGTCCTATCCATGTTCTAACCAGGTCTGGCATTCCTAAACGTCTTTCAAGGTTAGCCAAGGGCATCTTAGAGTTGCCGCCTGCTCAGGCATCGCTACGAAGCTCTGCAGCCAAATTTAAGATCCTTCCAGAATCTCTTCTGGCTAGGACCAAGATCATCTACTATAAATTCAGACAAACTCTGCAGACAGTCATGAGAAGCTTTCCACTTTGCACGGAGAACAGTTTTGCACAGTTCTGCCGAGGAATACTCTTCGGATTAGCGGCCAGCCACCAGTAGATGGTCTCCAGGAGTTGTTACACACTGAGCATTTTTGGCCTGGAGGTTTATTGGTTGAAGGATCTCCCGTTTGCTTGGCCATCCAACCAAGCCATGCGCCAGTATGCACATCAAGCAATTCAGCATGCTTTTTTTTTTTTGGAGGGGGGGGGGGAGAAACAATTGTATTTATGGTTCCATGCAAAGGGTGGCCAAAGGCATCTGGGAGGGAAGGGCAATCTGGCAGTGGTTGGATAGAAGAAGACCCAGAGATGATTTTCCCCTCCTCCCTCCCTCTCCCCTCCACCTAAAAATACCTGCATACTGTCCAAAGTGATCTGGATGAGAAGCAAAGCAATACATAGAAGGAAAAAACAAACAAAGACACAGGATGGGGGAAAAAATGTTGTGTGTTAAAAGAAAGATTTACAAAAAGCCAAAACAGCCAAACAACAGACACATCCATCATGTTTGGTACTCTACAAAGCAATACACATATTGTCTGTACTACAGCTCTGAAAATGTTTCAGATCTTCTGGAATTGTTCCCTCCCTCCCTCCCTCCCTCCCTCCCTCCCTCCCTCCCTTCCTTCCTTCCTTCCTTCCTTTCTTTTTCTTTCTTTTTCTTTCTTTCTTTCTCTTTCTTTTTCCTTCCTTCCTTCCTTCCTTCCTTCCTTCCTTCCTTCCTTCCTTCCTTCCTTCCTTTTTCTTTCTTTTTCTTTCTTTCTTTCTCTTTCTTTCTTCTTCCTTCCTCCCTTCCTTCAACTTAGGTGCTGCCCATCTTGCTGACAAGTTTTCAAAGCATCTTGGGAACAAGAGTTTGGACAAGATCTGGGGACATCTCAAAGGCTTAATGTTCCCATCTGCTCGCCCGAATGAAGACCATCCTGCTATTTGAAACCAAGGCTGGAAAGAGACCCAGAGGAAAACGACCATGCTTTGCAAACCTGAGTCCTGATGGGTAGAAATGACAGCATCACCTTCCATGCACCCTCCCTTTTGCTAAAAAAAAAAAAAAAAAAAAAAGTTTCCCTATGGGTAGAAGGAGTGCCTAGGCCACGTCCCTGAAGACTGGTAGGCTATCTGAATACCTCAAGAAGCGTGGGAGGTGCCCTCATTGTCTTCTTCTATAAAAAAAGGCCAGCGAGATGGTTGAGGAGCTATCTGAGAAAACGGCAGCCATCCCACCCATTAGTAAATCAGCCTCAAAGTCCACTTTAGCAAGAACATTCATGAAGGGCATGAAACCCAAAACCCACAGTTGGGTGGCCTTAACTGTGAGATCGAGGCCCCCACCCATTTTTCCCATGAGTGACTGGTGAAAAAAGTTGGGCCATCAATTATATGGCATGTATCCCAAAGGTGTTTTTTTTTCCCCAAAAGGCAACTCGATCTTTTTTTTTTTTTCTTTGAAAAGGTTTCGCTTCTCATCCAGGAAGCTTCTTCAGTTCTGAAGTTTTACTGTTCTGAAGAAGCTTCTCGGATGAGAAATGAAACATTTTTTCAAAGACGAAAAAAAACAAAACAAGAAAATCCAGTTGCCTTTTGGAAAAAAGAACCTTTGGGACAACTGTGACCTGGATGACTGAGAATCTCCACATTTGACTGCATGGCATCCCGTGGTGGGATTCAGCTGGTTCGCACCACTTCGGCAGAACCGGAAGCTAATTTTTTTCTTGCCCAGGCCCGGAATGGACTTCCGGAAGCGGCATCGATGCAGAGAACCGCTTGTTCACCTATCGTTGACTTCGTAACCTGCTGAGCAGAAAAGTAGAGGCTATGAGGAAGATGCTCCTGTTGTCCCTTTGACTAGAACCTTACGCTTTTTGGCAGACGTTTTCCTGCTTTTTAGCGGAACTGCCTCTAAGAATCTTCCGTTTCACAGATTGCAAGTTGAACGGGAAAAGGCAAATGCTGGAATTTCACAATATCATCCCGTGGCGGCAAACACAAGCTTTGAAACTAGTTTTCAGCAAGTAACATAAGATACTTTCTCTTTAAGAGAAAGGAGTGTGTGTGTGGGGGGGGGAGGGAAGCATGCATCAAATGGAACCACACTGGAATATATTTTGGGGGCGGGGAGAAAACATCAATACGGTTGCTGATTTGGAATCTCGACGGTCCAATTATATAAAGACATCCGGGGGGAAAAATTCAATAAGCTCTAAAGCAATGTCCAATCGGTCAGGAAGTCAGAGAGGAAGGGAAGTGGCGGATGAAATTGGAATTGCAAAAAAAGGGGGAAAAAAAGTCATTTACCCTAATCAGAGACCTTTCCCACTTGGGAATGGCCTAATTTTCTTTTGCAAGCACCAAAAATGTCTGAGCCATTTGGACTTCTGTTGTGTGGTTTGTTTGTTTTTTTAAATCAATGTTAAAACATTTAACGGTAACAGAAAAAACACACAAGAACGTTTTTGCCGGTAAAGCTCTATCGATTTAAAACAACAACAACGCATGTTTGCAGCAATTCAGAATCACCGATGCTGGTTCTAAAACATGTAGATGCCGCCAGAAATAAAATCAGAAGCTAAGACTGTTCAGATCAGCTGATTTCCCTGCCTCACTAGCAATAGAAAGATCATAAAATTCAGTCAGAATAGAGCTGGAAGGGACCTTGGAGATCTTCTAGTCCAGCCCCCTGCTCAAGCAGGAGACCGTCTTCTTAAAAGCCTCCAGTGATGGAGCACCCACGACTTCTGGTGGCAAGTCGTTCCGCTGATTGATTGTTCTCACTGTTAGGAAGTTTATCCTTTGTTCCAGATTGCTTCTCTCCTTGATCAGTTTCCATCCATTGTTTTTTTGTCTTGCCCTCTGGTGCTTTGGAAAGTAAGTTGGTACCGTCTCTTCTTTGCCCTAGTGCAGGGGTGTCAAACTCGCAATGTCACGTGACATGTTGTGACGTATCACAATGTTTTTTCCAATGCCGGCAATGGGGTGGGTGTGGTTTCGGCATGACGCATCTGGCCCGTGGGCCGGCAGTTTGACACCCCTGTCCTAGTGCATCTGTAGATTGAGCTCTGGTGGCGCAGTGGTTAGAATGGAGTACTGCAGGCTACTTCTGCTGACAGACGGCTGCCAGCCATTCGACAGTTCGATCTTGACCGGCTCAAGGTTGACTCAGCCTTCCATCCTTCCGAGGTCGGTAAAATGAGGATCCAGATTCTTGGGGGCAACAGGTTGATTCTCTAAACAGCTTAGAGAGGGCTGTAAAGTGCTGTGAAGCGGCATATAAGTCTAAGTGCTATTCCTATTCCTATTCCTATTATTTCTATTTCTATTTCTATTTCTATTCTACTCTTCTATTCTATTGGCGTGGTGGTGCAGTGGTTAGAATGCAGTGCTTCAGGCTAATTCTGCTGACTGCCGACTGCCAGCAGTTTGATCCTGCAGTGATTCACTTAACAACGGTGGCCAGAAAGGTTGTAAAATGGGGCAAGACTCACTTATCAAATGTCTCAGCAGCAGATGTTTTGGGCTCAGTTGTGGTTGTAAGTCGAGGACTATCTGTATTAAGGACAATTTCTTCACCCAGGCTTCATACCAATCCCGACAGATGCAAATATAAAAATGCACAGCCGTAAATGTGACGATCACTTCCCAACAAGAGCAGGGGTCTCCAAACTTGGCAACTTTTAAGACTTGTGGATTTCAACTCCCAGAATTTCTCAGCCAGTCACGCTGGCTGAGGAATTCTGGGAGTTGAAGTCCACTGGAGTTGACGGTGACAAGTTTGAAGACCCCTGAACTAGAGAGTCCATGTTTGAAGTGGCTATAGGAAACTGAACACCTTTCGCCACGTAAGCCAAAAGTTTCTACTCCAATTCAGCAGGTTAGACATTGAAAGGGACGACAAGAAGTGTCTTTTTCCTACAACAGCTCAAGATCTTTCTTTCCACCTCAAAAGAAAGCCTCATTTTAATTCCTTCAATTCTTCTTCCGTTTGAACAATACTCTTTGATTGCTTTTATCTCTTCCCCTTTGGGGTCTCTGTGTCCCTTCGGAATGGATTGGAAGCAAGCGGGACAATTTGGCACTTAATACCTTCTGATCGTTGTCAGGAGGATTAATTAAATTAATTTTGTTCCAACGTTCCTTGTCACGGACCCACCTTGGAAAAATCTCAAAACACACACCACGCTCAAAGCGCTGGCCCTCTTTTCTTTTCACTGGCCCGATCATCTAGTGCAGGGGTCCCCAACCCCTGGTCCATGGACTGGTACCGGTCCGCAGCATGTCAGCAACCGGTCCGCACCAACAAGCAAAGCCCCATCCATGAGATGCAAGCAGCACACAAAACCATGGACTCTCCAGTCCGTGGAAAACCTCTCTCCACGGAACCGGTCCCTGGTGCCCAAAAGGTTGAGGACCTCTGATCTAGCAGCTGATTAATTTAGCAATTGATTAATGCACAGGTAGCCCTTGACTTATGGCCGACATTTCTGTGGCGAAGCGAGAAATTGGTTCAGCGAGTTCTGCCCTACTTTATGACCTTTTCTGGCCACGTGGGTTAAGTGAATTGTTGCAGTTGTTCAGTTAGTAACGTGGCTGTTAAATGAATCTGGCTTCCCCCATTGGTTTTTGCTTGTCAGAAAGTTGCAAAAGGGGATCGCGTGACACACACCCACACCCACACACACACACCCGGGATGCTGCGTTGTAAATATGAGCCAGCTGCCAAGCGCCTGAATTTCGATCACGTGACCACAGGGGATGCTGCAACGGTCAAAAGTTTGAAAAACGGTCCTAAGTCACTTTTTTTCAGTGCTGTTTGCAACTTTGAATGGCCACTAAATGAGCTGTTGCATGTCTAGGGCTGCCTGTACTTAGAAAAAAGAGAGATTACGTGCATCTCCAGGCGGCAAAGCAAGTTAAAACTGGCCTTACCTCTAGCAGCTGGATCGCTCCCTCATGTTCTTTCTTAGCCTCAACCTGAGCCTATGGAAAAAAGAGAGAGAGAAAGAGGAAAAGGAAGAATGATCACTTATTTCTCTGCAATAAATTTTGTAGAAAGGATCCCGTCATCTATAGCATCCCTCAACCCGTTGGGTTTTGAAAGCGCTTCCTAGCACGCAGATGAAGGGAGCGATTTTCAGCAATTTGGCAGTCATCAGACGTCATAAATATCAAAGGCCGCGCTTCCAAAGCGTCTTGGACCAGATTTGTTTTGGCGGAGTTTTCAGGAGATGAAATACAGAATGGAATGGAATGGAATGGAATGGAATAATAGAATAGAATAGAATAGAATAAAATAGAATAGAATAGAATAGAATAGAATAGAATATGGAATGGTATAGAATAGAATAGAATAGAATAGAATAGAATAGAATAGAATAGAATAGAATATGGAATGGAATGGAATGGAGTAGAGTAGAGTAGAGTAGAGTAGAGTAGAGTAGAGTAGAGTAGAGTAGAATAGAATAGAATAGAATAGAATAGAATAGAATAGAATATGGACTGGAATGGAATAGAATAGAATAGAATAGAATAGAATAGAATAGAATAGAATAGAATAGAATAGAATAGAATAGAGCTTGAAGGGACCTTGGCGGTCTTCTAGTCCAGCCCCTTGCTCAAGCAGGAGAACCTATACCATTTTAGACAAGTGACTATCTAGTCTCTTCTTAAAAATCTCCAGTGATTTTTAGGAATCAGGATTTCAGGAATCAAGCTGTTCCACTGGGTAATTGTCCTCCCTGTCAGGAAGTTTCTCCTTAATTCCAGTTGCTTCTCTCCTTGATCAGTTTCCAACCATTGTTTCTCGTCCTGCCCTCTGCTGCTTTGCAGAATAGTTTGACCCCCTCTTCTTTGAGGCATCCTCTCAAATACATGTCCCTTACACTTCAGCTGAGCTCAGAAGTGGGTCAATTTAAAGGGGGAAAAGCAGGAGAAAATGCTGCGTGACGTTTCTCATTTGGATGTGAAAAGAGAAGAGAAGAGAAGAGAAGAGAAGAGAAGAGAAGAGAAGAGAAGAGAAGAGAAGAAAAGAAAAGAAAAGAAAAGAAAAGAAAAGAAGGGGAAATCAAGGAGAGAAGAGAGAATTTCAGCATCTTTCCCCATAAAAAAAGTTTCCCAGCAAACAAACTAAATGAATGGTTGTAAGTCAAGGGGAACCTTGTAAATGCACCTTAAAATGAACTAAAAAAACAAAAACCAACTGAAGCTTTTTCTGAAAGAGAACGAAACTTTCAGGAAATTGGAAGGCAGGAATTTTGTGTGGGTTTTTATTTGTTTGTTTGTTTTGGGGGGGCACAGTTTAATTTGTGTTTATGTTTTGCCATACTTCAGGAATCATAAGTGAATATAAAAATGTAATGTCCCACTTGGTAGCTCAGAAAGTCCACCCAGATTCACCGTCTCTGCTCTCTTTGAGACCTCAAGACCGGATCCTGGATCTTAGATTACTTGAGCTGTATGCCAAACTATATTAAACTAGGCAATCAGATCCCCCCGAAGCGAGAAATAAGCCTGAGTTCTGCAATATGAAAACTTCTTTGCAACATAATAAGAAACATCCGCCTTATCTTGTATCACAGACTTCCATAATAATACATCTTTTCGAAATTCGAGCCTCTAATAATAAAGGAGAAAAGACAGAGAAAGAGAGAGAGAGAGAGATGGCAATTTTAGTTTCTTAACCAACATGGTTATCCTTAGTGGATCGTCTTATCGGTATCCATTTCCTCTTGAAGGACATTATTAATGTTCTCTCTGGCTTTGGAAGCTGGCTATGGAGAACAGTCCAGGAGAGACATTTCATATATTCCGTAATTGGATAATTGTTCCAATCACGTTGTAAGGAGCAATGAGAAAAGACTGTGATTAATTTACTAGTCTGCAAGGGGAGAATTTCATAAAGCAGAAAGAAAGTGGGGGGGGAGAGACGGAGGGGGGAGGGAGGAGGGGGAGAGATGACAGATAAACCAGATTGTCTCTTTCGTTTTCTACGACAATTTCAACCCTCCTGTTGGCTCCTTGGTTCCGCCCAGCCCTACTCTTACCTTTTGCAACAGTTCAATTTCCTTCTGTTTTGAGTTGAGAATAGCCAAGGCCTGTTCATGCTCTAGTTCCAGCTGTTGCCGCCGTTCAGCAGCCTCTCGCATATGCTGTGGACAGAAAGACAGACAACCACTGTGGGTGAAGCTAGCCAGCCTTAGGGAGTCCTCGGCTTACAAGCAAAATTTCTATGGCTGAGTATAGGTTCTCCTGCTCAAGCAGGGGGCTGGACTATAAGACCTCTAAGGTCCCTTCCAGCAATATTCTATTCTGTTCTGTTCCCATACCCATTTCTTATTCTGTTCTATTCTATTCTATTCTATTCTATTCTATTCTATTCTATTCTATTCTATTGTTCTGTTCTGTTCTCATTCCCATTTCTTATTCTATTCTATTCTATTCTATTCTATTCTATTCTATTCTATTCTACTCTACTCTACTCTACTCTACTCTACTCTACTCTACTCCATTCCATTCCATTCCATTCCATTCCATTCTAGGTGGCTGTTAAGGGTTCCTTAAGAGTCAAAGGTGTGCTTGATTTTATGATTTGGCCATGGTTGTGAAGCACATCACCACAGTTGTGAACTGAATCAAATGGTTGTTAAGCGAATCTGGTTCCTTCATTGCCTGGCTGGTCAGAAGGTTGCAAAAGGGGATCATGAGAGCCTGGCGTATGGCAACTCACAAATAGGAGTCAGTTGCCAACTGTCCGAATGTAAATCACATGAGCACGGGGATGCTGCAACTGTCATAAGTGTGAAACATGGTGGTAAGTCACTTTTTTCAGCACCGTTGTCACTTCGAACGGGCATTAAGTGACCTGTTGTAACTCCAGGACGACCTGTAAAGGTTTCTACCCTCTACCCTGCTGTGTCTTACTCCAGGGGGCAGTGCCCATCTCTGCTCTTGGCCAAGGGAGCCGTCGCTGTCCAAAGACAATTTCCGTGATCCTGTGGCCAGCCTGGCTCTACGCCAAAAGCGCATGGAATTTATTTATTTGTTTTAATCCCATTTATATCCCGCCCTTCTCCGAAGACTCAGGGCGGCTTTCAATTTAAGCACAAACCAATGTGCTTAGCAATGGAATGCTGTCCCCTTCCCACCAAAGTGGCACCTATTGATCTACTCGCATTCGCCTGCTTTCGAAGTGCTGGGTGGGCAGGAGCTGGAGCAAGGAACGGGAGCTCACCCCGTCACGTGGTCCGCGGGTCTCCAACCTGGGCTGTTAGCTTTCCAGCTGACCAGCTCAGGGTCTTTAAACGCTGAGCCATCGTGGCCCCTTGTCAATATATGCCCGAATCACGTGACTATGAGGAGGCTGCAATGGTTTTGAGGGCAAGGACTGGGGGCTTTTTTCAGTGCCGTTGTAACTTCGACTGTCTGTACTCGTCGGCTTCCTTCTACGAGAACGCAAAGCTTTTGGTAGTCATATCAACCTTACCTTTAGGACTTGCTCTAAGTTCTCCAGTTTGGCTTGGCGCTGGTGCTTCCCCCAAAGAGCCAAATCTCGTTCTTTGATTACTACAGCAAGGACTTCTCTGAGCAGGTCATTGTTGTTTTACACCTAGAGAGCAAACCAGGAGGAAAGAGGGGAAAAAATGAGGACCAAAGCTACTGTACTTTGCATACTCGGTTCTTGTCAACGGAAAGAGAAGGTGAACAATTGTTTCTGAGTGAGATGCCTTCTATTATTTATCCCCCTCCCCACAACCATAGAAGACATCGGAAGATCTGAAGTTCAACCATTCTAGAGGTTGTAGAGATTTTAATCTGAGAGTCCCAAAAGCCTGTCAAGGAACTGCCATCTCAGGCAAACAATCGAACAGTAGACAACCGCCTAATCAAGGAACCCCCAAGAATACTCCCATCAACACTGACAAGGCCAGCCAGCTGTATATAAACAGAGAGCAAAACCCACTCTCTTCCAGCCCTGATGATGTGACCTAGTTGGATCATGCAACGCCTGCAAGAAAATCAGCAAACTCAGAGAGCACCAAGGACCCCACAGTTCTCCTCCTCCTCCTGCATCCCTCTCTAGCCCTGATGATGTTACCTAGTTGGGTAATGAAATGTCTATAAACCACCAAACTCAAAGAGCACCAAGGACATCCTCCTCCTCCTCTTCCTCTCCACAAATCCCACTCCTTTCTAGCACTTAGGATCAATTAATTAACCAAGTTCAGAGAACATCAAGGATGACTTCCTCCTCCTCCTCCTCCTCCTCCCCTCCACAAACCTCATCCCTTCTAGCATTGATGATGTTATCTAGTTGGGTAATGAAATATCTGCAAACAAACAACCAAGCTCAGAGAACACCAAGGATGAGCACCACCACCACCTCCTCATTCTCATCGTCTTCCTCCTCCTCATCATCTTCACAAATCCCACTCCTTTCTAGCACTTTGGATATTATCTAATTGGGTAATAAAACATCTGCAAGAAAACAAGCAAGCTCAGAGAGCATCAACCACCTCACACTCCTCCTCCTCCCTTCCCTCTTCTCCCTCATCTTTCTTCTCCACTTCACTCCTGTCTAGAACTGATGATGTTACCTAGTTGGGTAATGAGACATCTGCAAGAAAACAATGAAGCTGAGAGAGCACCAAGGAGCCCACAAATGACAAATAAAACAGACCCGTGTAGACGTTGGTCTGAGGATGCTCGATAGCCCCAGTATCTGGCTCTGACCATGACATGCAGTGGGGAAAGGTCAGCCTGGCAGCACGTGGGCATCACAGGAACACGTTCACCAGTGGGAAGAGGAAGAAGGGAATGATGCGATGTGGCATCCTCCTAGCAAAACTTCAGGGCTTGGTTGCAGTCTCAAGCCAAGTGAAAAATAATAACCATCTGCCTCTGATTGTTGGGTGCAGCCCATTCCTTTAACTGAAAGCCTCATCTCGCAGGTTCCCTAGCTGTGCGGTAATACCTTGTGTGATATGCTGGCATATTGGAAGCTCAAAGGATCCTTTCCATCCCCGACATCCTTCAGTTCATTTTCCTGCAAGGAAAGCAAAGAGGGACTCAAGCATCGCTGTGGTGTTTTATTCAAGTGGTGCAGTTCAGTTGGATGGTGCTGGGAGGAGATGGAAAATGCCACATAAAGAAGTGAAGGGCTTTATTCATTGGCTTGCTTCTATTCCTTATCCCCCTTCATTATTTTTACAAATACCTCAAGGCGACAAACACATCCAACACACTTTCCTCCTCCTATTTTCCCCACAACAACAACCCTGTGAGGTGGGTTGGGCTGAGAGGGAGAGACTGGCCCAAGGCTTTCAAGGCAGCACTAGATCTCCCAGTCTCCTGGTGATTGGCCCC
>JAKJMR010018638.1:144131-158579 GCA_024449315.1 Daboia siamensis | reverse complement strand
ATCTATCTATCTATCTATCTATCTATCTATCTATCTATCTATCTATCATCTATTTATCTATCATTTACCTATCTATCTAAGCAGTTTGTGAGTTTGGGGTTACTTCAGAGCAAAAATTCTTCCTAAAAATATTTCTTTCCACTATGCAAATCGTTCTCTTGTTTTGGTCCTTCTTCTGTATTCTCTTTCTGACTTTTTCATCCTTTTTTTCTTAGCACGCACACACACACACACACTGAGTTCATAAATATTAATTCTAAATCTTAGCCTCTTGTGTGTGACCCTAGGTTCAAAGATGGTGGCTTATGTATTCAAGTAGCCTGTTCTTCAAAGAGCTCATTATGGTTCATTCAACAAACTCTAATTAAACAGCTCACCTTAGCAATCCTTTCCACCAGCAGATGGGCATATTGACAGGAAAAATGTTGACCTTCAGCCACGTATTATTTTCATTTTCTAATAACTCTGCAACCCATATGCATAGAAATAAGTGTGAGGTCCGAGGTTTTCTGGTCTGTCCCTACTTTATCTCTAAACTTTGGAGGAATTACAAAAACAGATAAGCAAACAAACAGTCCGTTCCAGCCCCCAAGTCTCTAATTCATAGAAGCAGAATAGTGCATCCAGTTTTGATCACCACACTATAAAAAAGATGTTAAGACTCTAGAAAGAGTGCAGAGAAGAGCAACAAAGATGATCAGGGAACCAGAGGCTAAAACATATAAGGAACGGTTGCTGGAATTGGGAATTAGGACGCTGAGCTTGTCGATCTGAAGGTCGGCAGTTTGGCGGGTCGAATCCCGAGTGCCGCGTAGCAGAGTGAGCGCCTGTTACTCGTCCCAGCTTCTGCCAACCTAGCAGTTCGAAAGCACGTAAAAATGCAAGTAGGAAAATAGGGACCGCTCCGGTGGGAAGGTAACAGCGTTCCATGCGCCTTTGGCGTCTAGTCATGCCGGCCACATGACCACGGAGACGTCCTCGGACAAGTGCTGGCTCTTCGGCTTTGAAACGGAGATGAGCACCGGCCCCTAGAATTGGAAACGACTAGCGCGCATGTGCGGGGGAACCTTTACCTTTTTAGTTTAATGAAAAGTAGGATGAGGGGTGACATGATAGCAGTGTTCCAGTATCTCAGGGGCTGCCCCAAGGAAGAGGGAGTCAAGCTATTCTCCAAAGCACCTGAAGGCAGGACAAGAAGCAATGGGTGCAAACTCATCAACGAGAGAAGCAACCTAGAACTAAGGAGAAATTTCCTGACAGTGAGAATAATTAGCCAGTGGAACAACTTGCCTCCAGAATTTGTGAATGCTCCAACACTGGACGTTTTCCAAAAGAGACTGGACAATCTTTCATCTGAAATGGTGTAGGGTTTCCTGTTTGAGCCCTGGATTGGACTAGAAGCCCTCCAAGGACCCTTTCAACTCTGTTATTCTATGTTCTAAAAGATACTGGAAATTTTAAACAAGAATGAGGAGGATGAGGAGGGGGTGTGTGGTTTGTGGAAAACTGTTTATAGCAAAAAGGGTTGTCACTGAAATCCATACTAATTCACAATGAAAATGAGGAGGAGAAATTTACTGCTTTTCTGAAGTATCCACAGCTTTGATTGTTGAAGTTCGTCTCACCAACCATCCCTTTTTGGATATTTTAAACTTGGCTGCAGACCACAAAATTGTCCTAGCTTCCATCTCAGGAAACCACTTCAAAAAACCGAGCGTGACATGTGTTAGCAGCTAATGGTGGTGGAAAGCAGAAGCTGCATTTAAATCTTGGTGTGCCCAGCCATGGGTCAACCACACCCTGCATTTAAGTTAGCTTGAAGAAGCTGGGATTATGGAGAGTGAGAGGTAGAGATGTTAAAAGAAAAAAGAAAAGAGAAGAATGGATCGTATTAAATGCAGACCAACTTCAAAAGCTCCTTGCTACAACTGCATGATGTGCATTTACCATGACTTAGACAACATGGCTGTTTGTTTACGGGGTGACCAAAGAGAACCATAGGCCATTCTAATCACTTTTCATCAACCAAGACCTCTGCCAGCCAACGTTGGCACAGGGCCAAACTTATAGCTCTACTGAGCTGTGCGTTAGGGTGAAGCCTAATTGAATTTAGTTTATTTATTCCTCCAATTTATCGAGCTACCTGCTTGGCACATGAACCCAGGGCGAGGTGTATTCTCGATAAACAACAACAAAAGTCATATTACAAGAACCTAAGCAACAAATAATAAAAACACAACAACGAAGTGCCGGGAACAGTGCATTGCCCCTTTCTGATGTGTCTGGGCAAAGAGCCAGGTTTTTAATGTCTTTCAAAAGACAGGCAGGGTTGGGGCCAACTAAATCTTGTGGGGTGGGGGTGGGGAAGCTGTTTCAAAAGGCAGGGACCCAGATCTTGCGTGAACATCATGCTGATGGTGCTTGGTTCTTTTTATTTGTCTATGTGTCTTCATGGATTCAGAACCCAAAGGTATTTGATTAATTTGGGATCCTGGGTCGTGTGGAAATCTAGAAAAGGAATTCATTCAGGAATTGTGCTAAATTATTACAGCAAAGCAGGCGTAGGAGAAAAGCAGACTAGAAGGCAGAGTTAAATGTGTCATCAGTCTGGAATCATTGTGTTGCCAAAAGATGCCCAAGCCCAGCTCCCCGTGAATTCCATTGACCCTTATCTAGTGCCAATTTAGTTTTGATGATTTGACTAGATACTTGTGCAGAGGTAACAATAATAATATCTTCTGTGCTTTGAGCTCAATGGATGCTCCTGGTTCTTTGCACTGATAGCAACTGGGACAGGGTGTAAAGTCTGAACATTCAGGAACTGGATGGAACATGCTGTTTGGATGGTAGTCTGTGAATCTCTTAATGTAGGAATGAATCTAAGTTCCTCATGTCATGAGCATCTCCTGTGGGGTGGAGAAAGTGTGCCATGATGTCACCCCACAAACCTCATGAGACAATGACACATGGGACATCCCCGTTGCTTCTAATGGACACCTCTGCTTTCTCCGGGCAGATGTTGAGATGCACATCCTTTGAGAGGCCGGCGAAAATAACTTTCTCTCTAAATTTTAGTTCTGCTTTCTATTTTCTCGCTTGCCTGAGAGGTCAGGATGGTTGAGATCAATAAGGAGCATAAAAGCTTTCAGGAACTACATTGATAGATGGGCTTTAAATGACTTCAAGTTGTGTTGGCTTGGGAAATTGGCCATGCACCTTTTTGCTTAGTTGACTTCCTTTCTGATTTATGAAGCTGGCAAGAGCAGAGAAATGGAAGTGCCTCTTTGGCTACCCATTTACAAAACTACTATCAGGTCACACACTTTTATTAGGGCTGTTGGCCTTGCTCCCACCTTAAGCTCTTCAAGGAGGTCAGGAGGTCAGATTTGGCCCCTGCATTTTATGGATTCAGGACAGGTTGGCAGTCTTACCTGTTTACACCACAACGATTGAATAATCCCAGTCCATGCTGCCCTTCGTGATGCTTTGGACTTGTTTGCCTGTCTCTTTTTATTGCTGGTTTAATTATAAAGCCTTTCCTTATTCTCCTGATTCTGGAATTAAGAATTCCAACAGGATCCATTTTCTGGATTCACAGAGTTGGAAAGAGCTTCTGAAATCAGTCCACACTTCTGTTAATACAGGCATCCATATGAACACAGGGTCAACAGTTGACCATTCAGCCAATCATTGGACATCTCTAATTGAAGAGAAGTCCAACATCTGGGAAGGGGGGTTGGGCTAGAGGACCTCCAAGGGTCCCTTCCAACTCTGCTATTCTATCTCACCATTTCCCTAGATCTCTGAATCCACCATGTAACTATTCTTAGCATTCAGGAAGTTTGGCCCCATCCTTCAGACACAAAGTTCTGCCTTGCTTGTGATTCAGCTTTAGAATATTGCTTTCACCTCTGGTCCCATTTTAGTCATCCTCTTTGGCTGCCCAGGTTTGTAGAAATGTTTACAGAGAAGCCATCAGCGTATTCCATGTGTCGGACGTGCCACTACTTGTAACAACAACTTTATTGATTAGCCCTTGGGCCATATCAAAGTATAAAGATCCAGCAACAAACAGTCACCAAAACTTGATAAAAGCAATCCAAAATGGAATTTGATAAAATACAATTTAAGTTGAAATAGTAATAAAATACAAATTTAAAATATAGATAAAATATGATAACATTATATTTCGGAGTCGCCCTTGCAATCTACCCCAATCAGTCCCACATATGCAATCTTAACTGGATCATTTTGTTTAAATACTGTGCTACGTTAAATGTTATTTTCAAGTTCTGACCGGACATAAGTTATTTTGATATGGGGATCCCAATGGGTCATTCGTTTGGTATATAGACCAAGATACCTGTCTCTCACCCTCTTATACAGCGCCACTACTTAAACCTCTAAGTAGAAACGATCCTTGACTCCATTTGTTGAGAAAGGTATAGTTATTAGAGATCAAGAGTATTGCAGTATCACAAAGCCAGAACTGAGAATCGCACGCCAAAATCTCTTAAGTTCTACTTTTCCCTTAACTCTCTCTCATTGCCCACCCCAGAGTAACCAATCAGGTTCAGGCAAGAGGTTTTCATAATGGTCAGTCCAAGTACAGGTCGGTATGCGTCTCCCTCCTTCTTCCAGCTGGGTGACCTTGAGGTAGCATCTTGAGGAGATACACCACTTACTTTCATTTTCCCAAGCATTCCCCATTTCATTCCCCACAGTTCATGGCAGTCTTTCACCATATAGCAGACATGTCAAACACAAGGCCCGGGGGCCGGATCCGGCCCGCAAAGTGGTTTTATGCGGCCCGCGAAGCCATCCTGGAAACAGTGAGGGAACGGCCCCCACTGCCTTGGCCCTGGTCCAGAGACCCTCAGATCTGCCCCACTCCTGCCCAGGCCCCCATAGGCACCCTTGATGCGAACAATGTAGAGCTGGCCACGCCCACCCAGTAGGCCATATGCACTCTAGCCACGCCCACCCAGTAGGCCACGCCCACCCTGGCCATACCCACCCGGCCCCCTGAGGGCAACTGCAATGCTGATGTGGCCCTCAATGAAATTGAGTTTGACATCCCTGCCATATAGCATTGACAACCATGGTTATAATGCCTTGTATACCTTCTAACTGGGTTGGTGTTAAAGTTAGAGCATTGTCCCCTTCTTCCATTATCATTCTTCAGTCTTTTCTGCCTCCACGTGGCTGTACGTTTCTTGGCACAGAGACATCCCAGTATAGTATGTAAAGACCATAAGCAACATCTGGAAGGCTTCCTGGCCTTCATCACCATGTCCACCTCACCAAGTCTTCTCCTGACTGCCTCTCCCACCCATTCCCCATGGATTAGCGGAGCAAACAGAGGAGAGGAGCTTGAGTGTTGAAAGGTCAAGAGACTAATAGGGCAATACTTCATCCCAGAAATATGCAAGACATTGCACTCTGTAGGCATTGCCTAGAAGGATCAAGATTGCAAAAAGCTGGGAAAAGATTCCCCTTCAAAGCTCGGCATGTTTTTAATTTGGAGTGTTCTTCTTTCACTCTGTGACCCTTAACAGATTGTTTCAAGATGCTTTTGTAATCTTTTAATGCAAGAGTTCTGTAAAGATAAAGCTTTTCTTGTCCCAGTTCCATATCTGTGGGGCACAATTTAATGCCAGTTTACTCCTAAGGAACCCATTAATTTTGATGGCAATGCCTCCTTGGTAGAACTGCTTAACTTTCCAGCTAGTCTAGGAAAGTTGATTTGATAACTTGCTAATTGGAACAGAATGTAGATGGCTTTAGACCTGGAACTTATAAGATCTTAAAGTGTGCTAAGTCACTCCTACTATCATCATCATCATCATCATTGTCAGAAAGGACCTTGGAAGTCTTCCAGTCCAATCTCTTGCAGAAGCAGGAGAGCTATACCATTTCAGCTGTCTACCCCTTCTTAAAAGCTTCCAGTGATGGAGCACCCACAACCTCTGATTGTTCCACTGATTAATTGTTCTCACTGTCAGGAAATTTCTCCTTAGATCTAGGTTGCTTCTCTCTTTGATTACTTTCCATCCATTGTTTCCTGTCCTCCCTTCAGGTGCTTTGGAGGACAGGTTGACTCCCTCCCCTTTGGGGCAGCCCCTCAAATACTGCATTGGACCACTGCTATCACAAGCTATATGTGAGATATATTTATTTATGCAGAGTTTCTAGGCTAGTATTTCTCAAACTTGATGACTTTAAAATGTGTTGACTTCCAGAATTCTCCAGATCCACCAACTGGGATGTGGTTTTTCTCCTTGGTAGTTCCTTGATTACAACTGTTTCCTGCTTGTTTGTTTGTCTGGTTTTAATCCCTGCTTACCTGGGTATAGGCTGCCGGAGAGGATGTGTTTATAAAGCTATACTGACTAGAGTAGAGAGAACTGTTTAACCCTAGATCAATCTTTCTCAAACTTGGCAACCTTAAGATGTGCTGACCTCAGCTCCTAGAATGCCTCAGCTAGACTGAAGGGAAATTCTGGGAATTGACGTCCACACGTCTCAACTCTCCCGTGTTTCAGAAACACTGATCTAGAGTAACTCAAAATCAAAAAGGAATTTGGTGGCATCTTTGAAGACAGTGGGCCCCAACCTTTTGGACATTAGGGATTGGTTCCATGGAGAGAAGTTTTTCTGTGGACCGAAGGGGAACATGGTTTCATGTGCTGCCTGCATCCAGCAGATGGGGCTTTGCTTGTTTCTGACATGCCACAGACATGCTGTAGCTTCATGGACCGGGTCATTGCCCTGTTTTAAGACAAAGTTTTTTTAAAAAAATTAGTCATGATCTTTCCACCTTAAAACAACCCCTTTTGAGTTCGTCTGCTGGCTGGCTCACAATCTTGAGTCTTAGATTCTCATGATGCAATGCAGGAAAAGTTGGTGGGGCCGCAGGGTTGCTAGGAAATCGTAGTGTTTTCAAGTTTGGGTGAAACCGTGAAATCAAAAGAGCCACGTTGCAAACGCTTGGACCAAACTGTGATACAGTACGAAGTGCTATAAAGGGCGTGTGTACGCATGTGTATGATTGTGACATTGACCCAAATGTCATTTCAGCAGAAGGCTGGAAGATTTCAACCCTCCATATATAGGCTGAACTGAAATGGCGTTTATAGAATATGTCCCTAAATTCCAAAATAGCAGTAGACTTTCTCCCAGGAACTTTTTAAGGCAGCAATCTGTCCTGCTTATTTACCTGTGCGCCATCTTTCCACCTGTTCTGTCCCCTGCCTTTGCATTCCAATACAACAAGGGTTAAATTGGTTAGAGATGTTTTTCCTGCTGCAAAATTGGACTGGAGTGCTTGTAATTTTCATGTGGAAAGATTGGGCTCCTGCCAAAAACTTTTATTTGGAGGGGTTAAAAAAGAAATTGCAGCTGTCTCGTAACTTTGCAAAAACATTTTGCTCAGATGCAGAATGAAGAACAGACCACCCCACCTGATCCTGGCATGTTGTGTGTTTTTTTTTTCTTCCCACTTTTTTTTTTTTAAATTAAAGAGTGATGTAGCAGGCAAAAGTTATGCAAGCTTGTAATTATCGTATGTTTCTTCTCCCAAATGGCTCAAAAGATATACAGACATCCACCCTGGTGATTAGAATTACTGCCTGATTTCTTAATTCCAGGAATTCTTCTAATTGTTTTCATCCCTAGTAGACATTTAATATGATTTGGATCACTACCATGAGAATATGATACCCGGAATTTTTTATTGCTAATCTTCTGCTATAATCTTCTTCGGTCTGAGTCTTCATAGAGATATGGAGCTCTGTTGAGTTTAATTTCTAGGCTCCTAGGAGGGTTGTAGAAGAATTATTATAGTCAGACCGAGGTTCAGTCTGGATTTGGCATTTTTGTCCACCTATCAAATCCTTCCCAAGGGTCTGGCATAGGCAGAGATTGTTGGAAGGAAGGAAGGAGGGAAGGAGGGATGGGAATCAGAAGAAGGAAGGAAGGAAGGAAGGAAGGAAGGAAGGAAGGAAGGAAGGAAGGAAGGAAGGAAGGAAGGAAGGAAGGAAGGAAAAGGGAAGAAGGAAGGAGAAAAGGAGGTAGGGAGGGGAAGGGAGGGAGGGGAATAAGAAGAAGGAATGAAAGGAAGGAGGGAAGGAAGGAAGGAAAGGAATAGGAATGAGAAGAAGGAAGGAAGGAAGGAAAAAGGGAGGAAAGAAGGGAGGGAGGGAGGGAAGGAAGGGAAGGAGAGATGGGAATGAGAAGAAGGAAGGAAAAGGGAAGGAAGGGAGGGAAGGGAGGAAGGAAGAAAGGAGGGAGGGGAATGAGAAGGAAGGGAGGAAAGGAGGGAAGGAAGGAGGAAAGGAAAGAGGGATAGGAATGAGAAGAAAGAAGAAAGGAAGGAAAATGGAAGGAAGGAAGAGGGAGGAAGGAAGGAAGGAAAGAAAGGAGGGATAGGAATGAGAAGAAGGAAGGAAGGAAGGAAGGAAGGAAGGAAGGAAGGGCAATGAGAGGGTGAGAAGGGAGGGAAAGTAGGAAGGAAGGATTGACACAATAATTCAGCAAACGAAATATCAGCGGAATACATCAAAGATTATAAAGACCGAAACACAGAGTAGACTCTGCCTAGAACACTCAAGCTCTTGATGCGTTTTCTCCCACCATCGTTTTCTCCCAATCTGAAGTTTATCTCATCCCGTTTTCGCACAGACGTGGACCTCCTTTGGGAGCGCAAGCGTACACACAAACAAAAAGAGCCTTTCTCTCCCCCTCCCATTGTCATCAATCCATTTCTCCTCCTTTCTAGACGCCCCTCCAGTACAGTCAAGCCACAAACCAGAGTAATCAAGTGAGACTCTACTGCGCCTTTCTGGATTACAGGTGAGTGTCATCCTGGTATAAAACTTGCTTGTGGCGATGTGCACCCAGCCGTGTCACCTGCTCACCCACCTGCCTGCTGGTTCCACAGGAAGAAGGCTCCAGATAATGAAACCACAATTCTTCTCGACAGCAAAGCTAAAACAGAGGAGTAGGTCATTATGAACTCAAGTCTGGTGGGAGCAGTATTTTTTTGTTTTGGAAAAAAAAAAAAACCCTTCATATCTGGCAAAAAAAAATAATAGGAAAAACCACTGGAATACTGGTGTGATGGAGCCCGTCCATATGGCATTTGGGGGACCGGCACCATCCCTTAAGCTCATCATCCTTTGGCTGAATCTTACGAAGCCCAAAATTTGTGGCTGGAGAGACAAGTTTGAGCTCCTGATTGCCAAACCAGAGGACATTATTTTTATCTGATGGGTAGCTCGGAGGAACGTTCCCACGCCTAGAAGATGGGGCTGGGATGACCTGCGGACCTGGTGATGGGTATCCCAAAGATCCTTTTCCAAGAGGCAACTGGACTTTCTTGTTTTTCTTTGAAGACGTTTCGGCTTCTCATCCCAGAAGCTTCTTTGGCTCTGACTGGATGGTGGGGAATGGAAGGATTGATACTCCTTGCAGACAGCTGGTCGTTGGCATCCTTTTAGCGAGTCGTTGATGCCGCTTGGAGGTTTATCTGTGTCCTCAGGTGCAGTGTATGCCACTCAGCATACACAATGAACAGCACAGCAGGAGGCTGAAGAGCAGCACAGCAGGAGGCTGGACAGCTCCAGGCTATAACCGTTTATGCCGGAAAGGTCTGAATGGCTCAAGCTGTTGACAGCCCCTGGCATGGTCAGCCCTGGCGGGAAGCCAGGGTTTAAACCCATTGGTCACCTGCACTGGCGGGAAGCCCAGGTTTGAATTGATTGGATGTGATTCACCTGGGCAGGTATAAATAGACGCCAGGTATCCCCTTTTGTTTAGTTCCGTTCTGTTCCTGAATAAATGCATCGTTACCCAGCTCTGTGTCCGTCTCTCTGTAAAGCACGCGACTTTACGTCAGGGTCATCTGAGTAGTGCAAATGGGTGTGGAGCCTTCTTGGAACTGTTGAAAAGGGACTGTGTTGTAGACTGGAGATAGATGATGCCGTATGCCTCCCCTTCTGTTTTGAGAGACATTATCTATCTCCGGTCTACAACACAGTCCTTTCAACAGTTCCAAGAAGGATCCACATACATTTTCACTACTCAGGTCACCCTGACAGCACAGATAAACCTCCAGGTGGCATCAACGACTCGCTAAAAGAATGCAAACGACCAGCAGTCTGCAAGGAGTATCAATCCTTCCATTTCCCAGTCAGAGCTGAAGAAGCTTCTTGGATGAGAAGTGAAACATCATCAAAGAAAAACGTTGCCTCTTAAAAAAGCATCTTTGAGACAACTATGACCTGGATGACTGAGAATCTCCATAGGCATTTGGTAATGGGTAGTGCAATTTTTAAGAGACCAGGATGGGAATCAGAAAATCCCAGGTTTTGGATCTCACTTCTCATCTCAATGGTCAGTGATCAACTCTGCTGTTTGGTCTGCTGCAGAGCTTTCTAAACCCAGGCGCATCTGAATGCAAACTCAACCTGGACAATTTAGAACCTGGGTTTTTATCTTTGTTTCCAGCACCATTCCCATTATAACACCCAGGCAATGGTGTCCTTTTTCTCTTTTCAGAAAATTATGGAATACGGTTGGGTGAGTGGGGTTTCTGATTGAGTGAATATAGGAAGTGATCAGAGGCATGATGTGTGGTTTTATGGAGCCCTCTCTGCCTTCTCCTTGCCCAACTCCATAATTCGTTTCACATTATTCATTATGGTTTCACTTCTTTAGAAGCTTTCAGCTTAAAAACATTGTTAAATAAATAATCTGGGCACCAAAAAAAGGACAGTGGGTACCTTGGTATTGATCATTAATTGGTTCTGGGAGCACCAAAAACGATGAGTACCAAATAACTTTTTTCTCAAAAGAAATAATGTAGTGAGTCACACAAAGCAGCCGACACTGACAAGTTCTAGCTTGTATGCTGAATAACAAACAAACGATGAGTACTGGGAAAAAATGTTCATAACAAAATGTGCTGAGTATCAGATTCGATGAGTTTCAAAGCCATTGAGTACCAAGGTACCACAGTAGGTCCATCTTTTGCAGAAACGGAAGCGGTGTTTGGTCCAATAAAGGCTGTGTGCGTGATGGAGGTGACCTCAATTATTCCATCTGCTTGTGCAACCATCTCACCAACTTCGCCATTTTGATGCAAGTGGTGCCACTAACGGTAAGCCAAGCCAAAATATTCATAACTGTAGTTTGTAGGCAAAATAATAGACCTGGATCGTTTAGACTTCCTTTTTTAAAAAAATATCTAGAACAGGGGTCTTCAAACTTGGCCCTTTTAAGACTTGTGGACTTCAACTCCCAGAATTCCTCAGCTGGCATGCCCAGCTGAGGAATTCTGGGAGTTGAAGTCTACAAGTCATAAAAGGGCCAAATTTGAAGACCCCTGATCTAGAATCTTGGTAGGTTACCAATGGGCTTAGTTTAATATCAAGACATAGAGGTTGAGGTCTTCCTAACCAATGGTGGCTAGTCATATGGTCTTGTAGAGGTGGAACTGCTGGATGACCTTCGACTAGCAAAGTTTATGGTGGAACCCCCAAACTAGAACTTCTTGGTCTTGAAATTCAAGCTAACAAATGCTCCAACTTAGTCCAGGGCTTTTTAACCTTTTCACCCATTGTACCACTTTTAGGTCGCCTAGCAAGTCTCAAAAACTTGATGACCAAAAAAAAAGAAGAAGGAAAAAAGTGATGAAGTATAGGTAGTCCTCGACTTACAACAGTTCGCTTAGTGACTGTTAAGAGTTACAATGGCACTGTAAAAAGTGCCCCCCAAAGCCACAGCCGAGCAAGACACCTGGCTGCCCGCCCGGTGGTGCTCTTCCTCCTGTCTGAGGTTTTCATTGTTGTGAGCATTTCTGTTGAGGATTGTCAGCAGGGTTGGGGTGGGGGTGTTTGGTTTTTATTCCCCCCTGCCATCTGCTGGGTGGTTGCAGCAGGGTTTGGTCACTTCACATGACCTTGGGACACTGTGACCATCATAAATATGAACCAGTTGCCAAGCATCTGAATGTAAATCACAAGACCCTGGAGATGCTGCTACATTCCAGCTGATCGGCGCTTCTTCTGGGCTCAGCAGAAGCGCCAGGATTAGTGCTGAGCTCCAGCTGGATCCTGGTGCTGATCCTGGCGCTTCCGCTGAGCCCTGACAGCCCTGCAGCTCCATCCGTCTTTCGCTCAGGCTTGTGCGGTGCTGCCACTAGTTCAGCTCGTTCCCCTCCCCCGCTACCACTTTTCTAAGATGGTCACGTACCACCTGCCAGGTGCCAATGTACCACAGGTGGTACCCGTACCACTGGTTGAAAAGCCCTGACATACGAGAGCCAAATAGATTGTTTTCTAAGGAACATCTGCAGAAGTTCCTGGTCACACCATCACAAGTGCCACCTCTTTTATCTCTGCATGTGATGTTATGATGCATGTCGAAATTAGTAGTAATGGAGCTAGGCTACTTTCCTTTCGTTTTTCTGTCCCTCTGGACCGTCCATTTTTAAGCTACCTCCAAGAAAAATGATGTTCTTCCTCCTGCTGTTCTATTTCCGTTTCGTTACCTCGGACATCGTCTTCCTACGTGGAGTTTGAATGCTGGCTGAAATTTAGCTGAGCGTTTCAGACTCCTTTTGTGAAGTTGGGATTTTTCGCAAGAAGAGGACACAGTTTCAGCCGTAACTTGGCCAACAGCAGGAGAACCACAACTCAGTGGGAGATTGGATCAGGTTCCATGGGATCTCAGAGACCCCTGTTAAAATCTCAACCCACATGGCAGCCTTGCTGTTCACACTCCATGCCGGATGGTTTGACTCTTGCCATTTTTTTGGCAAGGGACTTAATTAATCGGGCTGGATCCAAGGATCAGATGGATGACACAAACCTTGGCCCGGCCACACGTCCGCCTCGTATCATCTAAGCAAATGGGAATTCATCTCCACATCTTGTTTGCCAAGGAGCTCGGTGCCGATTGGCTGGGCTAAGAAGAAGACAATTATACAATTATGATTAACTGGGAAAAGCTGCAAGCGCTTATAGAGATGGCTTCCTCCACAAATGGTTTTGCATTCAAATATTTGCCTGTGTTTTCTCTGCACAGAGGGTTCTATTCCAGGGAGACCCCTTGCCAATATTTGCAAAGTTCCACAAAATTGTTTTATTCACAAAGATTCATTTTCCCGTTTTTTCTGCTTTTCTCTCCCTTCCCCCCCCCCCAAACCCAAACCCAAACCCCAACCTGCTTTCTTTCCCTCCTTAAGAAGTGGCTGGTTCGTTCTATAGGCATTGATTTACTTTACAGGCAGGATAAATTTATCTTCCACTTTCTGGAATTTTTCACTGTTGGGGGAAAAATATATTTGTGCCAAATAGGAGATTCTGCACTGCGCGCCTGTAATTCTATACATGCCAATCTGATAAACACGGAGCCTGCCAATCACATAGCCAAAGGAAGTTTGACTACTCCATGCAGTTATTCAGAACATTTTAGTTCTGTGCTCCCTCCAAAAAAGAAATAAAAAAATGAAACCAATTTCTGTTGCTTTAAGTGATTTCCACTTTGAAAAAATTTTAAAAGACAAACTCAACTTCAAAAAAACATGGTTCACCATGAAGACTATCACAGAGAGGCAGGTATTAGGTTTTCTAAGGACCACTAATTGTGTGTGATAAAGATTTATACACTTCACATAAGGAAAACATGAAATAAACTTCCCATTCTGGCAAAACTTCTATTTGGCCAGAGTTGCAATAAATTTTTGGGTTAGGACCATAGTTTATTTTTTTTTTCCCTAGGTTCTTGGCAGAATTAATTTGGCTTTTGTTTGTTTCTCATTTAATGGATTAAGTTTATTCTAGGGTTTACCCAACCATTTTATCATGCAGTTTGCTGAGGGGAAAAAAAAACAGGTACATAATGGTGCCAGCAAACTTTGGCATATATAACTAGTGGAATTCAACAACAAGATTAATAGGAGATTTGGGGATTGAAAAAAAGTGAGAGGAAAGGAGACTCAAAGATTTCAGAACTGGAAGATTAACTCCAATGGCTCTAATGTTTTCTGCAACAGGAATAGAATAGAATAGAATAGAATAGAATAGAATAGAATTATGGGAAATAGAATTACAGGATAGAATAGAATAGAATAGAATAGAATAGAATAGAATTATGGGAAATAGAATTACAGAATAGAATAGAATAGAATAGAATATAGGATGGGATGAATAGGAATAGAATAGAATAGAATAGAATAGAATAGAATAGAATAGAATAGAATAGAATAGAATAGAATAGAAGCTGGAAGGGACCTTGGAGGTCTTCTAGTCTAGCTCCCTATACCTATACCATCTCAGACAAGTGACTGTCCAGCCTCTTCTTAAAAACCTCCAGTAATGGAGCGCTCATGATTTCTGGTGGCAAGCAGTTCCACTGGTTAATTGTCGTCACTGTCAGGAACTT
>JAKJMR010018638.1:128160-144121 GCA_024449315.1 Daboia siamensis | reverse complement strand
CCTGTTTCTTCTTTTCTTTAGACTAGCCAAACCCAAGTCCTGCAGCCGTTCTTCGTATGTTTTAGTCTCCAGGCCTTTGATCATCTTAGTTGCTCTTCTCTGATTTTTTTCCCAAGCTCTCAACATCTTTTTAGTGATCTGGTGACCAAAACTGGCTGCAGTCGTCCAGGTGTGGCCTTACTAGGGCTTTATAAAGCGGTAATATTACTTCACGTGATCTTGATTCTATGCCTCTGTTTATACAGCCCAGGACTGTAATAGCTTTCTTGGTTGCTGCTGCACAGTGCTGGCTCATAGTCAAGTGATCATCCACTAGGACTCCAAGATCCCTCCCACAGTTGCTGTTTTTAAAGGAACAAGAAGATCATCTTCTACCAAGGCTGATGCTAAGTGCCGTGGCCAAAACTCAGGTGCATTCCTCCAACACTTGTGAGGTACTTAGTGCTCTCTGAGCTTGGTTCCTTTCTTGCAGACATCCCATCACCCAACTAGGTAAAATCTTCAGGGCTTCAAGCAGACCCACCTCCCTTCTGGTGCTGATCATAGAATCATGGGGCTGGAAGGGGCCTTGAAGGTCTTCTAGTCTGACCCTCTGCCCAAGGCAAGAGTCCTTATATCATTTTGAACAAATGGTTGTCCAATCTTTTCTTGAAAACCTCCAGTGATGGAGCACCTATGACTCCAGGAGGCAAGCAGCTCCATTGCTTATTTTTTCTTATTGTCAGGAAATTCCTCCTTTGTTTCATCTCCCTCTCACAAATTTCCACCCATGGCTTCTTGTTCTGCCCTCAGGTGCTTTGAAGAATAGATTGATCCCCTCTTATATGTGACAGCCCTTCAAGTATTGGAAGCAAGCTATCATATCACCCCTAAACCTTCTTTCATTAGGCCAAATATGCCTAGTGCCCTTAACTGTTCATCATACAATATTGGTGATACCTAGTTGAGTAATGCGACATCTGCAAGAAAACAACCAAGTTATCAGAGACGCCACCCCCACCCCCCCCCAGTTCAATCCTGAGCTACAAATATTCAGGATAAGCAGCGCCTGCATTTTCATCCGGATCTGAATTATTCTGCATATTAAAATCCTTGATAAAATAACTTCTAGGGATGCTGAGTTTGCAAGCTTAGCACATCACCACTAATATAATTTAATTACTCGTTTATGTAATACATAAATTAATTTGGACATAAACTTTCTTCAGGATACCTCCATAAAGAGCAGACGTAATAAATAAATAATCTTAATCGTGCCTTCGGTGGATATTGACTTATTTACAGAGGCAGCCAATGGCCGTATTTCAAGGCAGAGATTTCAACAGGGAGACAAAACAAGGCATATGGAAGATTTTAGCGTCTCTGCTTTGCGTTGGCCACAGAGCAAATCCCATGGAATGGCAGTTCTTATTTTGGAAGGCTAAATATATTGATGTTGGAAGATTCTGTGGCCATATGGTGTTCGGATTTCATACCGGCATTGGTCCTATTAAGCTCGTGATAAATGGGCATAGGGTGAGACTTGAATGGCTTCTATCTTGATTGTTGGGCGATGGTATCTCCATCACCATCCTGTCTTTCAAAACATGCTTTCAATCGGAATAGAGCTGGAAGGGAACCCAGAGGTCTTCTAATCCAGCTTCCTGCTCAAGCAGGAGACCCTATACCATTCCAGACAAGTGGCTGTCCAGCCTTTTCTTCAAAACCTCCAGTGATGGAGCATCCACAACGTCTGGAGGCAAGCTGTTCCACTGGTTAATTGCTCTCACTGTTAAGAAATTCCTTCTTAGTTCCAGGTTGCTTCTCTCCTTGATTAGTTTCCATCCATTCCATCTTGCCTTCTGGTGCTTTGGAGAATAAGTTGACCCATCCCTCTTCTTTGTGGCAGCCCCTCAAATATCAGAACATTGCTATCATATCATCCCTAATGAGGAGCTAACTCATCTTAAGAGGCTGTATCTATTCTATAAAACCTTTCAAGGTCTTATTCAATATAGAATCATAACGTTGGAATGGACCTCAGAGGTCTTCTCTCTAGCCCACCTCCCTGCTCAAGCAGGAGACCCTATACCATCTCAGACTAGCGACTGTCCAGTCTCTTCTTAAAAACCTCCAGGGTTGCAGCACCCACAACGTCTGAAGGCAAAGTTGTTCCACTGGTTGATTGTCCTCACTGTCAGGAACTTTCTCCTTAATTCCAGGTTGCTTCTCTCTTTGATCAGTTTCCAACCATTGTTTCTCATCCTGCCCTCTGGTGCTTTGGAAAATAAGTTGACTCCCATACAAAGGAATCCATCCTGTTTGCTCAAAGGGTTGAAGAAGTGCAGAGGTCTCTGGATGGGACCAACAAAGAACTAGAGCTGTGGTGGTGAACCTATGGCACGTGTGCCACAGGTGGCACACAGAGCCCTCTCTGTGGGCATCTGCACCATCGTCCCAGTCCTAGGCCTTCAGCTGGGTTTTATAAAACATTTTCGCCATAGGCGTCTGCCGACGTGCGCAAAAAAAAAAAAGGTTCAATCAATCAATCAATTTCAACTTCTCGTGGGGAAAATAAAAGATCTCACAAAGTTGGAATTGATTGATTGAACTTTTTAGTCCCACCCAGTCTGCCATTACCAGCGCAGCCATGCCCACCCAATTGGCCACACCCACCCAATGGGCCACGCCCACCTGGCACCTGACGATACATAAATGGGTTTTGGGTTGCAGTTTGGGCACTCGGTCTCTAAAAGGTTCGCCATCACTGAACTAGAGAATACATTTTAAATTCCCAGGGACGATGTCTTTCTCCAGTGGGTTGGCAGGTTGTCCTCAACTTACAACAATTCATTTAGTGACTGTTCAAAGTTATAACGGCACTGAAAAAAAAGGGACATATGACGCGTTTTCACACTTGCAGCATCCCCCCGGTCAGGTGATCAAAATTCAGACGCTTGGCAACGGATTTGTATTTATGACGATCGACATGTGAACCCTTTTTGCCACCTTCAAACAAGCAAAATCAATGGGGAAGCCAGATTCCCTTAACAACCGTGTTACTGATTTAACAACTGCAGTGATTCACTTAGCAACGGTGGCGAGAAAGGTTATAAAACTGGTCAAAACTCATTTAAAAACTTAAAAACCAAAATGTTGGTCGTAAGTCGAGGATTACCTGCACATTTCCCTTTCATTTCTCCTCCCACCCAATTTTTTCACACAGAATCATAAATTCTGGAGAAACCCTTTCCAGATACTGTCCTTGTACCTCGAACAGGGGCAATTAAACAAATCTTGAATTTCTTCCACCTTTGCTGTCTGATATTTTATCTCGGTCGGTATCGTTCTGCCTTCTGATGCAAGCCTTGATTTGCAGTGTGTTTGCTAGGCAAAGCTATTTTCCATCTGAAGGAGAAATTAGATTTTTTTCGGGAGTGGGAACCTTGAACGAGCAGTCAATCAGGAAAGCATCAGGGAAGGTTAAACAAAGTGGAGACAAGGACCTTGATTTTGTGATGCTACGCAGAGACTGGAGGCTACACAATGAATTTCTGTTGGGCATCACAGAGCAGACAAATGCATATTTATTGAAACACAACAAGTGAGTCAATATTCCTGTTGTGGTCACCTGCATTTTCGAGAAACTAATTACAGAGAATAATAACCAAGCTTCCTTCCCCTAGAGAAATAACATGTGGCATAAATGCTCTCCTTTTTCATCATTAATTAAAAATGACTTCAAGCAAATTTGCTTTGCTTTCAGACTCAGCTCACCGCAAAGGGACCGTGTAAATTGGTTCATAAATGGGCAGAATAAGGGAGGTTGGTGGGTTTTTCATTCAGCAGAAGTGCATTCATCTCTAAGATTAGTGCTACGGTTGAGCAGGGCTTGGAATTTGATCTTAAAATGGTGCTTTGAAGTGTGTGGAAGTGCAAATGTAGAGCCAATTTGGTGTAGGGGTTGGGGGTGCTGGCCTAGAAACCAGGAGACAGTGAGTTCTAGCCCTGCCTGAGACATGAAAGACTGCTGGGTGACTTTGAGCCAATCACCAGGAGATGGTGAGTTCTAGTCCCGCCTTAGGTATGAAACACATCACCACTACTCTTCTGCTTCTTTGTCTTCCAAAGAAGTTTCCAATCAAGATGAAAATGAAAACACAACCTTGTAATTCTCACTAAATAAACGAGAGCCAGAAGTTCACACACAGTTGGAAGATCTGAAGGACCAACTGGGGACAAATCCTCCTGGAATAAAATCTATTTCGTCACCAAGAGTCAACATTGACTTGATGGCATCAAACCCATCAACAGACAGACATCTTGTAAGAACAATCCGTGGTCTAATTTACAAATCAGGAACAGTTAAACTTTAAAAAGCCCCAGACAAAACCTGTAGGGATTCTAGAAGATTCAAAGTTTATTTTCCCGTTTTTGTCATAACTGTGAACTCTTGATCGCTAACAGATGGTTGAGATGTTTGCCTGTCAAATGAACTGGCTTGGCTTAGTTCCTTAGACTAGTTCTTGATTTATTTATTTTTTTAATCTCCAGAGAACGTTCTAATTAAAAAAACAACAAAAACATTTGACCGTGTGAGTTGGATGTATCTTTTCTTTTTAATCACCCAGTTAGGAGTCAGTGAAGAATCATTAAATATAATTTCTCGTTCTTTCTTTGTGCAGCTAACAAATGGACACAAGGTGGCATTGTCTTCTATCAGTTACGTCGGATGCTCTATTTCCATTTTTTGCTTGACTATCACCCTGGTCACATTCGCAATTCTGTCGTGAGTAATTTTAACTTTTCTCCCCGCTGAGCCAATATCAGCCTGGAAATATAGATAGTCAGTTGGGGAGGGGGGAACCCTAAAAAAAAAAAAAAAAAAAACCCTCCACAACTCCATTTGCAGGCCACTGGACTGAATGCTTCCAGGTGCTGAGCGTTTCATACAAAGGTTATTAATTCCTTAAACCTCCTTAATTAGATGCTGCCCGTACATTAGTAACACTCAGTTGAGTTTGGTGTAAATTACTTTAATTTCTTGGAAGTGGGAAGCTTTTAAACATAGCAGGTTATTTCCTGGTCATTTATTCTCAAGCTATTTACAGAGGTTTGGTATTGCCCATGGTGCGTTCCCACAAAAACCTGAAAACTACAGATCCCAAACTTGCAGCAAAATTGAGAGACTCGGGCCTCTTGAGTAAGCCTGTTGGAGAAGATAGCAGAATTTCTTTGACCCCTAGATATTGAAATGAGAAAGGGGCCAGCAGTGAAATTAAGAGGAGGGTCTGTGATTTGCAGAAGTAAGATAAGGGTGTTATTATCGATTGTTCGGCAATGCTTTGGGTTTGTCTGCAAGAAAGATGCTTTGCTGGAGAGACAAATTAAGCACCTGTGTGCAGTTCTTTAGAGCAGGGGTCCCCAACCCCTGGTCTGTGGACTGGTACTGGGCCATGGCATGCCAGCAACCAGGCCACACAAACAAGCAAAGCACACAAAACCATGCACTCTCCGGTCCGTGGAAAAACCTCTCTCCATGTAATTGGTCCCTGGTGCCCGAAAGGTGGGGACCTCTGCTTCAGAGAAACCCATCTGGTCAGGTATAGAAGACCAGGTTCACACCTGAAGGACTAATTAAACTGATTCATTGCTAAAAGCCTATGCACAGGAATCTTTTCAAATAAGGATTAGAACCTGCTCAGAGTTAGGTAAGGGTCAACAGAATTCAAGGGAGGTTGGACTTAGTTGTAGCTATATAGGGATTCTAGGCTGATCCCTCTCTTGACTCCACCCTCAGGGTTCTGCAACCCCTACTCCCCTTTTCCCAGAATCATTTCATAAAAATGACTTTACAAATTTAATTAATTAATAATCATAATCATAATCATAATCATAATCATAACAACAATATCAATAACAACAACAATAACAACTACGCTATTTGGAACATCTTACATTTTAAGGAGGTACCTGGTTGATACCTAGGATGCTGGCAGCAACCCATGTCAACCATCAGCGTCAGTCAGTTTGAATGTTCAGTTGACTGAGGTTCATGTTTAATGAATAAAAGAAATTATTATTGTTGTTGTTGTTATTATTATTATTATTATTATTGGAGCAGAACTGAATTGGAAACATTGCAAAACCTTATATTTGTGAAGTCTGGTTTTGCGGTGAGGAAGACTTTGCTGTCTTCTAATGGTATGGATCAAAGGTGCAGTGCAACTTAGCCTTCCATGCCAGATGTCCTTCAAAAGGGGTGGTCCATAGACCTTTGGTGAGTAGGCAGATAAGAAGAATGATTTATAGATGTTTAGGAATTATAATGACTGGAAGATCCAACAAGATGTCTCAACCAGGCTAGCCTAACCAGCAAATTTCAGAATTAAGTTCAGTGGTGGGATTCAGGTGGTTCACACCACTTCGGCAGAACCAGTAGCTAAATTGTCCTTACCCAGGCCCAGAATGGACTTCCGGAAGTGGCATCCACACAGAGAACTGGTGGTTCACATATTTGAATCCCACTGGGCATATCCCCTTGATCCTTTGGGCTTCAATCCACAAGAATTACTGGGCAACCTAAATGGAGAACTCTGTTTTGCATGAAGTCCCAGCACACCCTTACAATTGTGTGAAATGCAGTCTGGAGCTCCATCTGGGAGGCTATTTGTCTAAATTTCTGAAGTCGGTTTGGCAGACTGAACAAATCAGATGCCTCCAAGCCAACCCCGGTGATGATCCTTCAGGGGTGCAGGAATATCTCTTTGGGCTTCGATTTGGAAATCTGAATGGAATCCCACCCTCTTGACCATTTCATCCAAACCCAATGGCATCGATTTCGCCAATGGTGTTGAATCCATGGATCAGACTGGATCCTTCCTTCAAATGACCCGGGCTATTCCAATGAGATTTTGCTTAATTCACCCAAGTATAGCAAATGTCAAAGCTTGTGCTCCTTCTCAGCTGGAGGGTTCTCTGAGAAATATTTGCTTCGTCTTCCAGAATGCCAATTTAGCTGTGCTTTGGGGAGGCTAATAATACCTTTTTCTTATTTCCATATATATAGCCAAATCACTTCAAGGTAGAGAATGCAACAATGAGGTATTTACGAAGTGCCAGATTTTGACTAAATATGCAAATAGCCTTCTCGATCGATCTTGCTCACTTAATTTGAGCCTCGTTTGCATCCAGTGAGTTAGTCCCACTTACACATCCGAAGAGGATGAACCCAAACATATTAACATGAAATCACTTAGCCTGATTCGCAAAAATGTGCACTGATTTAAACCCCCAAAAGGTTAGGCTGATACCAATAAAGGAGAATTATTTGTAAGTTCAGGGTTGAAATGATGAGTCCTTGGTGCTTTCTGAGCCCAGAAGAGCCCAAAGATCCCTCAGATTAGGGTGAAAACCCTCAAAATTGAATGGGTAAATACTCATATTTCCTCTCCTCCCTTCCCCCGTTGGGCTTGTAAGGGGCGAGTGCAAATTCTAGGAATTTATTCTAGTTCCCTTATGTGGAACACAACAACCTTTCTACATTGTCACTTGGTATTAATTAGTGTTATGAAATCCAGAGGCAATTTGGGAAAGGAGGGGAGATGCCTCCGCTTTTTTCAACTTTGCTGAGCATCAAGAATGTTGTCTGAGACTGCAAGGAGGATGTGTCCATCAAAAGACTTAAAAAAGCAGCGAATATAATATTAATATAGTTAATATTGCAAAAGTTCAATGGATGGGTGCCAAGCAGGGCTGGCCTCAGGAAAATACTACCCCAATTAAAACCTAATTTTGTAACTTTGCCTTCTTAACTGGAAGGCTAAGCCAATTAAGGAGAGAGAGAGAGAGAGAGAGAGAGAGAGAGAGAGAGAGAGAGGGAGGGAGGGAGGGAGGGAGGGAGGGAGAGAGAGAGAGAGAGAGAGAGAGAGAGAGAGAGAGAGAGAGAGAGAGAGAGAGAGAGAGAGAGAGCGCACTGTGGGACTATAGCTAGGAAGTCTGATTCATTTGCTTTATCACCATATGAAAGTAAATAAATCCTCCAATTATGTTCTTCATAATTGGTTGACAATAGAATAGAATAGAATAGAATAGAATAGAATAGAATAGCTGGAAGTGACTTTGGAGGTCATCTAGTCCACCCCCCTGCTCAGGCAGGAAACTCTATACCATTTCAGACAAGTGGTTGTCCAATCTCTTCTTAAAAACCTCCAGTGTAGGAGCATTCACAGCTTGTAGAGGCAGGTTGTTAAGGTGGGTGGACTTTAAGGTGGGTAGACCTCAGCTCCCAGTACTCTACTGAACTATTTTAATTTTCAAAGCACTCCCAGAACTCCCCAACCCAATATTTTAATTTTCAGAGTACTAATGGATGTGGCTTTTTTCCCCCCCAGCTCTGTCAGTACCATCCGCAACCAGCGTTACCACATCCATGCCAATCTTTCATTTGCTGTTTTGGTGGCTCAGATCTTGCTCCTTATCAGCTTCCAGTTTGACCCTGGGACGGTGAGTGAAATGGATGTTCTTCTGAATCAGGCATCAATCCAGCAATGGTGGAGAATCATAGAATAACAGAGTTGGTAGGGACCTCGGAGATCTTCTATTCCAACCCCCTGCTCAAGCAAGAAACCTTATATAATTTCAGACAAATGGCTGTCCAGTCTCTTCTTGAAAACCTCCAGTGACAGAGCACCCACAGTTTATCATAATTTATAGGCTACTGGTTTGATCTCTGAGCTTGGCAATTTGGATGCAAATGTTTCATCTCCATTCGAGGGGATATATTTAGTGCGCTTTGAATTGTGCTCATCTGTCAGAGCACTGGCCTTTAAGTACCTTTTTGTGTGATGTAAGTTGGTGTGGGTGTTACTTGTCCAGATGTTTCTGAGTCATGGTCACATGAGCACAGTTCAAAGCCCACTGAAGATGTCCCCTCCAAATGGAGACAGAATGTTTGCAGCCAAATCGCCAAGCTCAGAGATCAAATCAACAGCCGAACTACCAATCCAGGCTACTTATATTCAAACACATCTCAATCATAATTGATGCTAATTCATCCAGCTAATTGTAGAACATAGACTGACAGAGTTGGAAGGGACCTTGGAGGTCTTCTAGTTCAGGGGTCTTCAAACCTGGCCCTTTTATGACTTGTGGACTTCAACTCCCAGAATTCCACAGCCAGTGTGCCTGGCTGAGAAATTCTGGGAGTTGAAGTCCACAAGTCATAAAAGGGCCAAGTTTGAAAACCCCTGTTCTAGTTCAACTCTCTGCTCAAGCAGGAGACCTTGTACCATTTCAGACAAGTGCGTGTCCCATCTCTTCTTGAAAACCTCCGGTGATGGAGCGCCCACAATTTCTGGTGGCAAGCTCTTCCACTGGTTGATTGTCATCACTGTTAAGTTCCAGATTGCTTCTCTCCTTGGTTAGTTTCCATCCATTGCTCCTTGTCCTGCCTTCAGATGTTTTGGAGAATAAACTGACTCCCCTCCTCTTCTTTGTGGCAGCCCCCCAAGTACTGGAAGACGGCGATCCTGTCACCCCTGGTCCTTCTTTTTCACTTTTCACAGCACACTGCTCAGCTGAGAAATGTCTCAAGGGTTATCCAAATATTTATCTCTTCCACCCAATTTTGCCTAAACTGAACGTTCCCGCCTGACAATGCACGTTGTCCCCCAATTCTGCACTCCTTACTCTTATGAACAGCAGGCCCGGCCTTTTAAAGCAGAGCCCTCTTTATTTTTTAGACAATTTGTCACCGCTTCATTATATGGCGGCCACCGTGCTGACAGGCATATAATGTCTCTGGCATTTAAATAAGCAGGTTATTCATTTCACATTTGTTCGACAATAGTCGGCACACGCTAAACGTGACAAATGTTTGTGTTTTCCATTTGATTTGCACCGAAAAATAAAGGCAGAGATTAATCATAACACAGTGGTTGCTGTTTAACTTGATAATTAATGCTATTAATAATCATAATGATACTCATGTGGTTTCATTGGAAATTCTCCTAGCTATGGTCAAACAGGGACCACTCCCCCCCCTTTATTTCCCTGGGAGAAAAACAGCACAGCAGAGAGGCAATACCACGCGAAGAAAAAATTGGTATTTGGGGTTGTTGTTGTTTTTACTGATAATATTTCCTGGGTTTTTTCCTCTTGCGTATGTGTGAATATCGATAAAACAGGCTTGGCTCCCACCTACAAAAAAGACAAAACCGATTTCGTTCACTCAACATAACATTCTATCGGGTTTCTGTTTATTAGACCCGAGTTGTCAGTTTGACAACTTTTTCCAGTCCTAGGAGAGAGAAAAATAGATAAAGTAATAATAGCAGCAAAATTTTCTCTATTCGTCACTTTGAGAGGATGGCGTATGGAGGCTGCCATTTTTTCCCCCTGCAGTGCTCTGAAATTATTATTATCATTATGGGGTGGTGTTGTGCATTCTGCCGGTGAAGGAAAAAAAAGGCAAGTTCGAAATAAATGGGTTGTACTCAGTGACTTAGTAATTCATATTTTCTCTCCTCTAGCGTTACATTTGTTTTGTCCCATTTCGATGTTAGTTTGGAAGTGTTTTGAAAAAAAGAAATCTGTGCGAGGTTGATCTCAGTTGCTTTCAGCTTAGAATGTACACTTTTATTGCAATTTGCGGCATTCATCCATCCCTTTTTTCTTTTTTTTTTGCATGTGATATCTGCCAACCCAATTAAACCTCCCCTTCAACAAAACCTCTTTCATTGTTTCTGGGCACCTTCCTGTAATTCTAACCGCATGTTAAATTTATGGATTGAGATATATGAACCTCTAAATATTGTTTGGCTACCAAATCTTTGACTAAACATGCTGCCTTGGACTCAGCAAGATCTGGAGGATTTTGGTTTCCAAGCTCCTGATCTAGACTAGCCTTTCCCAACCCAGGTGAATATGGAAGAATCTCATTCTTCTAGATAGATGGACATCTTCTGCAGTTTAGATCAGTTTTTCTCTCGATTTAGGACTGATGTGAAGAGTCCTCAGAAGGACCATCTCGCAGTCTCTATCTGGAAGTGGGTTGATCAAATAACACCATCACAATCTGGGTAGCCTATAGATCCAGGAAGCCTGGAGCAGGTGGTAGGATTTAGTTAACTTTGGTTGATTTCCTAAAATGACATCAAAAATCCCAGCAGTGTAGGCTAAGCAAAGAAATGTGTGTGTGTGTGTGTGTGTGTGTGTGTGTGTGTGTGTGTGTATGTATATGTATATGTATACGTGTATAAGGTAAAGGTAAAGGTTCCCCCGCACATGCGTGCTAGTCGATTCCAACTCCAGGGGCCGGTGCTCATCTCTGTCTCAAAGCCGAAAAGCCAGCGCCCATCCGAGGACGTCTCCGTGGTCATGTGGCCGGCATGACTAGACGCCAAAGGCGCACGGAACGCTGTTACCTATTTTTCTACTTGCATTTTTACGTGCTTTCGAACTGCTAGGTTGGCAGAAGCTGGGATGAGTAACAGGCGCTCACTCTGTTACGCAGCACTCGGGATTCGACCCGCCAAACTGCCGACCTTCTGATCGACAAGCTCAGCATCCTAACCCACTGAGCCACTGCGTCCCTGTATGTGTATATGTAAGCTTTTTTCTCATAGAACACTCAGAGCGGAGTTCCGGCACCTTTTTTGGATGGAACCTTGTAGGGTAAGCAAGGCGGGTTGTATGACATGTGTGAGTTCTGGCACCTTTTTCTTTTACAAAAAAAGCACTGTGTGTATATATATATGTATATATGCATGTATGTATGTATATGTATATGTAGGGACACGGTGGCTCAGTGGGTTGGGACACTGAGCTTGTCGATCAGAAGGTCGACAGTTTGGCGGGTCGAATCCCGAGTGCCGTGTAACACAGTGAGCACCTGTTTACTCGTCCCAGCTTCTGCCAACCTAGCAGTTCGAAAGCACGTAAAAATGCAAGTAGAAAAATAAGGACCACCACGGTGCGAAGGTAACAGCGTTCCATGCGCCTTTGGCGTCTAGTCATGCCGGCCACATGACCACGGAGACATCCTCGGACAAGCGCTGGCTCTTCGGCTTTGAAATGGAGATGAGCACCGGCCCCTAGAGTTGGAAACGACTAGCATGCATGTGCGGGGGAACCTTTACCTTTACCTTTATATATATGTATATATGTATATATATATATATATGTATGCATATGTATACACACACACAGACGCACACTCACATCTCCTTGGGATGAGAGAATGTCAAAAAAATACATATCAGAATCTGGATATGTTCGTGAAGTCTGGAGGAACTGTTCTTGAGTTAAGAAAAAATAATAAAAAAATATCCAGAGAAACAGGGAATGAGGTTGGGTGTGCAGTTCTCTTGAACTTTCTCTCTAATGCATGAAAGGATCCAGTCTTGGAGAAGAGAAGAAGCAGTCTAATCTTGGCACAGCAAGTAGGTGAGACTTCAATGAAGGTTGGCTAGGTAAGCTGAGTCACCCGGTTGCTAAGCAACTTCACAGTGTTTGTCTAGCTTGCAGCATTGTGTCAAAAGCTGAGCTCAGTTCTTCCAATGAAGAGAAGGAAGTGCATGTGTGACAGGTGGCAGCAGAGATGCTGACCTACAGAAGTTCGGGAAGAAAAATGATTTTTTAAAAAAAAAGAAAAAAAAGAAAAGGTTTTATGACTTTCTCTAACAAGAAATCCTTCCGTGTCTGGATTCTAGTTGATGGGAAAGAAGGAGATGACACGTTAGACCAAGATGAAGTAGGACTGAGGTCAGATGGAGGAAAATGGTATCAAACGTGGCTGATTCTCTATCCAACTTCTCTGGGTTACTCTTACAGCTCATAAATCTGACTTTCTGCCCACCTGTGGCAATTTAAACCCGCCACTCTTCTCTTTGATGGTATCAGTTTTCTTCTGATCACCCTTTCTAGCTCATTGGAGGCAGCTCTTAGCAGTTAGAACAGTTCATCAGTGGAATGACTTTGCGGGTGCTCCAACGCTGGAGGTTTTTGAGAAGAGATTGGACAACCGTTTGTCCGAAAGGCTATAGCAAACGTGTCAAACACAAGGCCCGGGGGCCAGATCCGGCCCGCGAAGTGGTTTCATGCGGCCCGCGAAGCCATCCTGGAAACAGTGAGGGAACGGCCCCCGCTGCCTTGGCCCCAGCCCAGAGACCCTCCTTCTGCCAGAGACCCTCAGATCTGTCCCACTCCTGCCCAGGCCCCCATAGGCACCCTTGATGCGAAGGATGTAGAGCTGGCCACGCCCACCTGGTAGGCCATACACACTCTAGCCACGCCCACCCAGTAGGCCACGCCCACCCTGGCCATACCCACCCGGCCCCCCCAAGAGCAACCACAATGCTGATGTGGCCCTCAATGAAATTGAGTTTGACACCCCTGGGCTATAGGGTCTCCTGCTTGAGCAAGGGGATGGACTAGAAGACCTCCAAGGTCCCTTCCAACTCTATTATTCTCCTTGGGAGAGCAGAGGCAGTATTCATGTTGCAAGATTGCAACCTATGGGGGAAAACAGACCGCTCCTGATGTTTCCCAAGCAAGATCAGGTATTTTTCCTTCCCACTGCCTAGTGTAGTGTTTCTCAGCCTTGGCAACTTTAAGATCTGTGGATTTCAGCTTGCAGAATTCCCCAGCCAGCCCTGCTTATCTTAAAGTTCCCAAGCTTGAGAAACACTGGCCTAGTGGATCCCTTTTAACACAACTTCTTAGGCTCCAACAAGGCATCAATCAACAAGAAGGGAGTGATAGTTTTAGAAGTTCATGATGTCCTATTGGTGCAAATCTTGCAGGACAAGATATTTAGTGAGCTCCTTAAAGCTCCCTTCTCTTACTGCAATTTGAATCTCACTTTCCATGGAATGAATCCATTCTGGGGAATTTACATATTTATGAATTTAATCCATTCATGTGTCCATCTGCCTGGTAGACATAGGTGGCTAAGTATTAAAGACAAAATAAAAACAGGTTAAGAACAACCAATACTTTAAAAAAATCCCAGTGTGAATAGCATTAAGTAGCAGCTGAGAACATTCAAATCCACCATGAAATGGGCTCACCCATGGTCGTAAGGCCCCCGGCTTGATGACAAGGCCAGGATGTTAAGGCCAGGAAGATTGGGGCCAATCGGATGTCTATGGAGAGTTTCAACCATCCAGGTCATGATCATCCCAAAGGTGCTTTTTCAAAAGGCAACTGGACTTTGTTTCCTTGAAGATGTTTCACTTCCCATCCAAGAAGCTTCTTCAGTTCTGACTTCAGCTGAGAACTGAAGAAGCTTCTAGGTTGAGAAGTGAAACTTCTTCAAGGGGAAAAAACGGCCAGTTGCCTTTTGAAAATGCACCTTTGGGATGGCTGTTCTGATGGTGGGTGGGGTGGGTGGGTGAGAGAGAGAGAGAGACAGAGACACAAACACAGAGAGAGAGAGGCAGAGAGAAAGAGACAGAGGGACAGAGAGACAGAAACAGAGAGAGTGAGAGAGAGACGGACAGACAGACAGAGACAGACACACAGAGAGAGAGACAGACACAGAAACAGGGATAGAGAGAGAGAGAAAGAAAGAGACAGAGAGAGACAGAGACACAGAAAGAGAGAGAAAGAGAGAGACAGACAGACAGACAGGGAAACAGCAGGCACCACTAAACTGCATCTCTTATTGAGTTCAGTAGGTGCAACCCATTTTGACCATCTGGGGTGAGGATGGGAAGACTTCTTCTCCTCATCTTTCCTGTTCACTTGGCTGGTTTGTCTTCTTTGCAGGTGCCCTGCAAAATCCTGGCCATCCTCCTTCACTTCTTCTTCTTGAGCACCTTTGCTTGGATGCTGGTGGAAGGGTTCCACCTCTACAGTATGGTGATCAAAGTCTTTGGATCTGAAGAGAACAAGCTCTTATACTACTATGGCATTGGATGGGGTAAGTCGGGCCTCGTTTTACCCTTAAAAGGGGGGAAAAAAGACATTAATGATGACTTCACGGGCATAGAAGAAGGTTCTTGCCATCCACCATCGACTGCTGAATGTCACAGCCCTGGATCATTGTCTCCCACGAAAAGTTCTGTTACTCTTCTTCCTTTTCCTTCCTCTTCTTTTGAGCCTGCCTCTTCTGCAAGAAGGCGTGACGGAGGACATTTAGCTGAGAAATCCCCCCCAAAAGTAGGATTTGGGAGACAGTTGCAGGATCAGATGATGGTAGAAACATGGCCAGGGTGGGTTGTTTTCATTGAGTTGTGTTGAGAAACTTCCATTTCAAGTTCCATTGAGCTCTCAACATCCACTTGACGGCACAGGAGAAGAAGAAGGGAAAAAATTAAATCAGAATGAAAAAAAGTACCCTCCTTAAATCTTAACAGTCTGCAAAGGCAAAGAACCAGAGGAATGCTTTTCCCACCTTAGGGAGGAAGCGTTGGCGATATAATAAATTGGACCAATAAATAAATGAACAAATGAAAAGACCCTCCCTCTTTTTAGATTCTAATCAGAAAATTGCCCTATTACCTCTGGGATTGAGAGCTCTGTTGCAAGACAGCCAGATTATCCCACTTGGACAACAATGTCTTTCAGTTCTTCTGCTTCCTTCTCAATCTTTCGCTCTACCCTTCTCCTAGCAATTAACCCATGCTTAGCATCTTAGAATACCAGAAGGGAAGTGCCAGTATTGAATTTTTTGCATCAAACCTTCTTAGCTCCCTAATTGAAGCAATGACTTATCCATTATTTGATTTGCTGGCTTGCCTGCCTGCTTGCTTGTTTCCTGGTTGGATTGCAGTTTACAGGAACTAAATCCAGGCTTGTAAAACCATGAAAGAAAGGTAGAACTTCTCCATATCTTTGCTAGCTTCTAGGCCACCATACCATGCATTACTCTTTGGGGTCTCAATAATGGAGAATATTTGTAGTTCAGGGTTGAAATGAGGGCTTCTTGGCGCTCTCTGGGCTTGGTGGTTTCCTTGCAGATGTTTCATAACCCAAC
>JAKJMR010018638.1:68597-93704 GCA_024449315.1 Daboia siamensis | reverse complement strand
TATTCTATTCTATTCTATTCTATTCTATTCTATTCTATTCTATTCTGATTTTCACTCCATGTTGACTTTGGCAGAGTCTCCCCTGGGAGAAGGTTGTTTCCATTGTAATTATTGGGAATGTCCATGCAACTTAAGTCAGGTAAAGACTTAGAAACCTGTTTAGATTGGGTAGGTTGAACCTTGATTATTATTATGTTTCTTTAAGCTCGGTGCTTTGGGCTAATCCAGCCCCTTTTAGAAGTTTATGAGTCAATATAATGGGCCAGCCCTCTAAATGGGTGAATTCATTAATTAAATAAATGTTTCATGAACATGGTCCTCTCAACTTGGTGGACCTGAAAAAGACTTATGGAGAAACAGGCCATCAGGTGCTGCTACTCTAAATGGCCTGTATCAGAGATAAGGAGTTCATAGGTAGCATCGCTGAAAAACAGTTGTTGAGGACCAACCTAAAAAGAAGGCAGCCACTTTCCTATCTATGTTTGGGAGGTCTATCATATGATGCAAAAAGTTCCCAGTATTTCAGAGGCTGCCACAAGAAGGAGGGGGTCAACTTATTCTCCAAAGAACCAGAAGGCAAGGCAAGAAACAATGGATGAAAACTTAACAAGGAGAGAAGCAACCTGGAATTAAGGAGAAACTTCCTAACAGTGAGGACAATTAACCAGTGGGACAGCTTGCCACCAGAAGTTGTGGGTGCTTCATCACTGGAGGTTTTTAAGAAGAGACTGGACAGCCACTTGTCTGAAATGACATAGGGTCTCCTCTTTGAGCAGGGGGCTGGACTAGAAGACCTCCAAGGTCCCTTCCAGCTCTACTGATTGATTGATGAGTTTCATCTTGAATCCAAGAGGTGCATGAGAGAAAGAGTGTAGGCACAGTATATTAGCAATTTCTCAATGCTCCATCAATAAAGTGTCCGTGGTGCACTCTTGGTTGTTGGGTTGTTGTTTTCTTGCAGCCATTTTATTACCCCAACTAGGTAACATCATCAGAGCTAGGTAACAAACTAGGTAACATCATCAGAGCTAGGTAACAAACTAGGTAACATTACTAACATTGATGATGTTACCTAGTTGGGGTAATGAAACCTCTGCAAGAAACAACCGAACTCAGAGAGCACCAAGGACCCCTCTTTTCAACCCTGAGCTACAGATAGACTCCTTTATTGCTCCATCAATTATCCAAACTCTTTCTTTCTCAATCCAGATAACTGTGACCAGGCCTGTGACGACAACGCCAACCAAACTCAACACTAATGACAAAAGCAGTGATTCTGGCAACAAGATGGATCTTTCCGCTGTCTGACATTGGCCCTTGTTGACCCTTCCTTCAGATACCCAAGCAAGCCACCGTCCTCAGGATCTTTGATTCGTTGCCTGACTACCTATTACTCTCTGAGAATTCATTCCTCTTTACTTCCTTCCTGCTAAATTGAGGAGGGGCAGAGCTGCCCATTGGACTGAATCCATACTTGCAGCTTTTCTCCTCTCGGCTGGGAGGACTAGCTATGGAATAGGCAAGGGACATTTTACACTGGATGGTCCTCTAAGCACTGGCAGAGATGAAGCTGAGGAATATTGGTGGGAAAGGGAACTCCAGGAGGAGCTCTGGATCTGCAAAGCTAAATTTTCTCATGGCCCTAACATTGAAGAACTCTTGACCAGCTCTGCAGACACCTATGCGTTAGATAGTTGAAGGATACAAAGAGAAGCTACACCAGGAAATGTCCAACTGCCTTTGCATACCACTGCAGAAGCAGAGGTGATGGAATCCAGCTCTGTTTTCTGATCTTGGCCTGGAGACTAGCAGAAATAGCAGATGTTATATTTGAGCCTCAAGTATATTTGCTTGGGGGTTCTCCGGATTATCCTAACGCTGGTTGTGACGGACACGCAGAGCTTCATTTCATTGCAAGAAGCTTTTATCTCACCTGGGGGGGAAACATTTGTATAGAACCCTCCTACTTTCCCATGTGAGACTCTGTGTCTCAGCCGAGTCCCGTTTGTAGACCGAGCGGATTTCTCTTTTGTTGAAAAATCACAGTTGCTTCGCTGTCCATCTTGCCAGACAGAACAAAACTTGAATGCCAAACAGCCACATTCTTCCCCCCCCACCCCCCCACGAAGCAAAACTAAATAAAAAGAAACAAGCAACCCACCTCCACAGAAATGAACAAGATAGAAAAATGACTCTGAGGTGTCAGCCAGGCTGCAGCTGGAATTGTGTGATTATCCATGGATGTCATTTAAATTTTTATTATTATTATTCCTTTCTCCCGATAAGCAGACTGATGGGTTTGTGTTTTGGGGTGTTGTTTTTTTTCCAGCCGTGCAGCCATGCTGTAGCTTCTGGAAAGAAAAGCAACATTTGATTGATTCAACCAAGGTCTCACCACCTCCCTTTAATGGATTTCGCTAGTAGAGTTCCTTTGCTGAACTTCCTAAATATAGTGTATCTTGGCAGTCTTAAGCACTAGAAGCTTGCTTTTAAAAAAAAAAAAAAGGTGGAAGCAAACAGCACAAAAAGAGAGAGAGAGAAAGGTCATTGCTGCATGGAAGATCACAGGCTTTTCATGTTAATTCAAAGCCAAGCATGTCCAGATGAAGTTCTTGTCTGGTGGCCTCAAGATACATTATCAAGTCATTGTAGAAAATAACCCAACTTGATTATCTATCTAATTTATCCTAGGATAGTTGATCTTTGTTATCCTGGCCATAAAAGGTGGGAAGGAGAGGCTAAACCAAAGCAGAAATTCACCCCTTCAATTTATAGGACGGGAGTCTCCATCTCATAAAACTTCGTAGCCCTATTACTTTCTGTCCTCCTTTGACATCTTGATTTGATGGAATGATAGTCTCCATCTCAAGTTACTTCATAGCCCCACAACTTTCTTTTCTTGTTCACTTCTTGATTTTATGGATTTGTAGTCTCCATCTCAAGACCCATAACTTCCTCTCCTCCTTCGATTCCATGATTTGATGGAGTGGTCGTCTCCATCTCAAGTAACTTCATAGCCCCACAACTTCCTGTTCTTCTTGACTTCTTGACTTGATGGAATTGTAGTCTCCATCTCAAGACCCAAAACGTCCTGTCCTCCTTTGATTCCTTGATTTGATGGAGTGGTAGTTTCCATCTCACATAGCTTCATAGCTCCGTAATTTCTTGATCTTCACAGAATGCAGAAGTTATGCCTTGATATGGTCCCAGCTTCAGGCTACCTACCAAATGAGGCAGCTTGTGGTCTGATTCACATGCAGGCATGAACCATTGTCAGAAGTGTTGTGATGACCCATTAATTCCTCTTTCTATGTCCTTTTTCCCTATGGGTGTTCACCATAATTTAGGAGTACATTGGCACTGTCATCAATACTAGTGATAGCTGGATGGTCTAGTTTTTTGACTACTCTTAGGACAGGGGTTGCATATTCCATCTTGAACGAATCAAGGTTAAATTGAACTAAAGGTAAAGGTAAAGGTTCCCCCGCACACACGTGCTAGTCGTTTCCGACTCTAGGGGCCGGTGCTCATCTCCGTTTCATAGCCGAAGAGCCAGCGCTTGTCCGGGGACGTCTCCGTGGTCATGTAGTGGCATGACTAGACGCCAAAGGCGCACAGAGTGCTGTTACCTTCCCACCAGAGTGGTCCCTATTTTTCTACTTGCATTTTTACATGCTTTCGAACTGCTAGGTTGGCAGAAGCTGGGACGAGTAACAAGCACTCACTCTGCACTCGGGATTTGACCCGCCAAACTGCCGACCTTCTGATCAACAAGCTCAGCGTCCTAACCCACTGAGCCACCACGTCCCTATTAAATTGAACTAATCATGGTTAAAATTCATGGTGACTTGGATGATACTTAACTCTGCTCTTACAGCCTGCTTACAACTAAAGACTTTGCAGATGTATTCATTCAACCGGCTAAAGTTGGGCAAGTCCCATTTAGATTGAACATTTTGTGGCCTATCCTGTTGTCTACCTTAGAAATCAGTGCATTGTCTAAACTCAGAAGGTTAAGCTAATTTCTGAAATCAGGATAAATGTGTTTGCTTATAATGGTTTGATTTCCATCGACTTCCATGCATTTAGATACCCCTCTGTTAAATATTTAAATAAAAAATTAAAACCCTTTCAATTACCAGTAGGGTTTAGACTAAGAAGACACTGTATTAAGAGTCCTTTCAGTACTTTTTTTTTTTTAAAAAAAAGCTATATTTAATCCCCTATTTTTTTGTGTGTTGCTTGAGCTTGTTTGTATTTTGAGTTTGTGATATACAGGGTTACAAGCATGCATATATATGCATGTATATTAAATGTGAATAAGCCATAAATTTTTATTTTCAATAGTTCATCATTCCGGATGGTATATGGTGTTTTTGTGTGTGTGTTTGTGTGTGTGTTGCTGAATGCAGTAAATGTGTTCAAGGATTTTCTTTTAAAAAAAAAAAAAAAAAATCCCTGCCTGTAACCTTTTACTAAAATCTGAATATCCTAGCATTTATTTATGGGTCTCATTTTTCTGGCTTTTGCAATCTGTCTTTGGAGCAGTGTGGTGATGTCAACAATACGAAAGCTTAACTGAATGAGATGCAAGTTAAAAATAGATTAAATAGCAGCAAAATGATGACTTTGCCTGTATAAGAATAAAATGGTTGAACGGACCATCCCTACCTCTTCTTTATTTTTTTTTCTGGAATGGAACAGTAGGGGAAAAAAACTGTCTTCTAATCAAAAGCGGATAAGGCCTTGTTCAGATTTATTTTGACGTAGTAGAAACAGAGACGTACTATCAGTAGAAGAGGAAAAAAAAAACTTGGTGGTTTTCTTGCAGATGTTTCATTACCCAACTAGGTAATATCATCATGATGAGAAGGGAGATAAGGTTTGTGGAAAGGAGAAAAAGGAAGAGGAGGAGGAAGAGGAAGAGGAAGAGGAGGGGGAGGTCAACTGTGGGCTCCTTGGTGGTCTCTGAGCTTGGTGGTTCTCTTGCAGACGTTTCATGATCAAACTTGGTGGCATCATCAGCTGATTATCTGCTTGACAATCGTAGCAAAGAAGTCATCAAATGACATGCAATTCGCTTAGCAACTGCCTCGCTCAACAAAGCCAATTCTGCTCCCAGTGGAGGTCTACCTGTAACATCCTACTAACTCAATTCCCACTGCTGGGCTCACTGGATGGATGGACAGAGAGTTACTACTTTGCTCGAGAGGTTTTAATGAAACGTTGATTATTTAAATGACGGAAACAGCCCTGCGGGGACTGAAATATCAGGCTTGGCGTCCTGCTAACATAAGGAAGATTAATTGTTTTTGTGGGGGAGGGGAGCTATTCTTTACCTCCCTTCTCCTGGACCCACTGCCTTATGGATTCAGTAGCTCATGTTCTCCCCAACCGACAGTTCAACATTCCAAATTCATTACGGATTGTCCTCCTCATGGAAAGACGTCGAGCAGATGGCTCATTAAGATCGGGATGGAATTATAGGACACTAATGTTGAGCGTGACAGTCCAGGATTGCTCTTGGGGCAGCAGGCGATGGTGTTCTCATACACCCCCAGTAAGAGAGTCGGTTGATCCAGGCAGCTGCCCTTTTCTTACGAAGCAGGCCATTAGCCAGGTGGCCAAACGGCCATTAGCTATCTCTGTGTCAGATCGAGATGGACTATCGCCTCCCGTGGGGGGCAGAAATAGTAGCCTGGCAGACTTTGTGGCGTTTCTCCCAGGTGTCCTTCTGACTCCTCATTCTCACCATGTTGAATTTCTCAGAAGCCTCCATCGAACACTAAAAGTAATAATAATAATAATAATAATAATAATAATAATAATAATAATAATAATAATAATAATAATAATAACAACAACAACAACAACAACAACAACAACAATAATAATAATGCGGCAGAACAAGACCTTTTAGGTGGCACGTGGAGAAACATCACTGAATCCTAGCTATGAGCAAACGTGAAGGTTAAATTGCGCCATGATTGGGTCTAAGGCAGAGGCGGGAATCTGGAAAGGTACCTGGCAGTGGGAACTTCAGCTTGTTCTCAGTTGCGGCCATCCTACCAACTCAATTCCCATTGAGGCACTCACTGGAGGGATGAACAGAGAATTATGACTTTCTCAAGATGTTTTAATGAGAGTTGATTATTTAAATGACAGAAATGGCCCACCAGAGACTGAAATATCCATTTTGGCATCATGAAAATGTAAGGAAGATGATGATGATAATGATGATGATGATGATGATGATGATGATGATGATGATTTTGGTGGGAAAGAGGAGAGATTCTATAATTCTATTCTATTCTATTCTGTATTTTATTATTCTGTATTTTATTATTCTATTCTATTCTATTCTATTCTATTCTATTCTATTCTAATTCTAATTCTATTCTATTCTATTCTATTGTTGTTGTTGTTAGTTGCGATGTCGTGTCCGACCCATCGCGACCCTATGGACAACATTCCTCCAGGCCTTCCTGTCCTCTACCATCTTCTAGAGTCCATTTAAGCTCACGCCTACTGCTTCAGTGACTCCATCCAGCCACCTCATTCTCTGTCGTCCCCTTCTTCTCTTGCCCTCAACCTTTCCCAGCATTAGGCTCTTCTCCAGTGAGTCCTTCCTTCTCATTAGGTGGCCAAAGGATTTGAGTTTCAGCTTCAGGATCTGGCCTTCTAAAGAGCAGTCAGGATTGATCTCCTCTAGGACTGACCAGAGTTCTCCAGCACCAGAGTTCAAAGGCTTCAGTTCTTTGGCGCTCAGCCTTTCTTATGGTCCAACTTTCACTGCCATACAATGCAACTGGGAAGACATAGCCTTGACTATACGCACTTTTGTTGGGTTGATGTCTCTGCTTTTTAGTGTGCTGTCTAGATTTGCCATGGCTTTCCTCCCCAGGAGCAAGCGTCTTTTAATTTCTTGGCTACAGTCCCCATCTGCAGTGATCTTGGAGCCCAGGAAAATAAAACCTGTCACTACCTCCATTTCTTCCCCATCTATTTGCCAGGAATTGAGAGGGCCGGATGCCATGATCTTGGTTTTCTTAATGTTAAGTTTCAACCCAACTTTTGCACTCTCTTTCTTCACCCGCAACAAGAGGCTCTTTAGTTCTTCTTCACTTTCTGCCATTAGAGTGGTATCATCTGCGTATCTTAGGTTGTTGATATTTCTTCCGGCAATCTTTATTCCAACTTTTGATTCATCTAGCCCTGCCTTTCTCATGATGTGCTCTGCATATAAGTTAAATAGGCAGGGCGACAGTATACAGCCTTGCCGGACTCCTTTCCCAATTTTGAACCAATCAGTGGTTCCATGTCCAGTTCTCACTGTTGCTTCTTGACCCGCATATAGGTTTCTCAAGAGACAAATAAGATGGTCTGGTACTCCCATCTCTTTAAGAACTTGCCACAGTTTGTTATGATCCACACAATCAAAGGCTTTAGCATAGTCAATGAAGCAGAAGTAGATGTTTTTCTGGAACTCCCTAGCTTTCTCCATGATCCAGCATATGTTGGCAATTTGATCTCTAGTTCCTCTGCCTCTTCGAAATGCTGCCTGTACTTTTGGTAGTTCTCGATCCACATACTGCTGGAGTCTAGCTTGTAGGATTTTAAGCATGACTTTACTAGCATGAGAAATGAGTGCAATGGTGTGATAGTTTGAACATTCTTTGGCACTGCCTTTCTTTGGAATTGGAATGTAAACTGATCTTTTCCAATCCTGTGGCCACTGTTGAGTTTTCCAAATTTGCTGGCAAATTGAGTGTAGCACTTTTACTGCATTGTCTTTTAAGATTTTGAAGAGCTCAGCTGGAATACTGTCACCTCCACTAGCTTTGTTGTTGCTCAGCTTTCCTAAGGCCCACTTCACTTCACATTCTAGGATGTCTGGCTCGAGGTCAGTGACCACCTCATTGTGATTATCAGGGACGTTAAGCTCATTCTTGTATAGTTCTTCTGTGTAATTTTGCCACCTCTTCTTAATCTCTTCTGTCTCTGTTAGGTCCCTGCCATTTTGGTCCTTTATCATGCCCATTTTTGCATTAAACGTTCCCTTCATCTCTCCAATTTTCTTGAAAAGTTCTCTGGTCCTCCCTATTCTATTGTTTTCTTCTATTACTTTGCACTGTTCATTTAAGAAGGCATTCTTATCTCTTCTAGCTATTCTCTGGAATTCTGCATTCAATTGGGCGTATCTTTCTTTTTCTCCCTTGCTTTTCACTTCGCTCCTTTCCTCAGCTATTTGCAAAGCTTCCTCAGCCATTTTGCTTTCTTGCATTTCTTTTTCTTTGGGATGGTTTTGGTTGCTACCTGTTGTACAATGTCGCGAACCTCTGTCCATAGTTCTTCAGGCACTCTGTCTATCAGATCTAATTCCTTAAATCTATTTGTCACCTCTACTGTATATTCAACAGGGATATGATTTAATTCATACCTGAGTGGCCTAGTGCTTTTCCCTACTTTCTTCAGTTTAAGCCTAAACTTTGCAAGGAGAAGCTCATGGTCTGAGCCACAGTCAGCTCCTGGTCTTGTTTTTACTGACTTCTTCTCCATCTTTGGCTGCAGAGCATATAGTCAATCTGATTTCTGTGTTGACCATCTGGTGATGTCCATGTGTAGAGCCGTCTCTTGGGTTGTTGGAAAAGAGTGTTTGCTATCACCATCGTATTCTCTTGACAGAATTCTATATGTGCCCTGCTTCATTTTGCACTCCAAGGCCAAACTTGCCTGTTATTCCGGTTATCTTTTGGCTTCCTACTTTAGCATTCCAATCCCCCATGATGATAAGAACATCATTTTTTGGTGTTAGTTCTATAAGGTGCTGTAGGGCTTCATGGAACAGGTCAATTTCATCCTCTTCAGCACTGGTGGTTGGGGCATAGACTTGGACTACTGTGATATTGAATGGTTTGCCTTGGATTCGAACTGAGATCATTCTGTCATTTTGAGGATTGTATACCAGTATTGCTTTTCCTACTCTTTTATTGACTATGAAGGCTACTCCATTTCTTCTGAGGGATTCTTGCCCACAGTAGTATACCCGATGGTCATCTGAATTAAATTCACCCATTCCTGTCCATTTTAGTTCGCTGATACCTAAGATGTCGATGTTTAGTCTTGTCATCTCTTGTTTGACCACGTCCAGCTTTCCTTGATTCATGGATCTTACATTCCAGGTTCCTATGGAGAGAACATCTTTACAGCATCGGACTTTCCTTTCACCACCAGACACATCCACAACTGAGCGTCCTTTCGGCTTTGGCCCAGTCGCTTCACTCTTTCTGGCGCTACTAGTACTAGCCCTCTGCTCTTCCCCAGTAGCATATTGGACGCCTTCCGACCTGAGGGGCTCATCTTCCAGCGTCATATCGTTTTGCCTTTTGGTACTGTCCATAGGGTTTTCATGGCAAAGATACTGGAGTGGATTGCCATTTCCTTCTCCAGTGGATCACGTTTTGTCAGAACTCTCGGCTATGACCTTTCCATCTTGGGTGGCCCTGCACGGCATAGCTCATAGCTTCATTGAATTACGCAAGCCCCTTCGCCATGACAAGGCAGTAATCCATGAAGGGGACAAGGCAGTAATCCATTCTATTCTATTCTGTATTTTATTCTATTCTGTATTTTATTATTCTATTCTATTCTATTCTGTATTTTATTATTCTATTCTATTCTAATCAGTGGAACGACTTGCCTCCAGATGTTATGGGTGCTCCATCACTGGAGGTTTTTAAAGAAGAAATTGGACAGTCATTTCTCCAGAATTGTATAGGGTCTCCTGCTTGAGCAGGGGGTTGGACTAGAAGACCTCCAAGGTCCCTTCCAACTCTGTTGTTCTATACTCTTTTCCAGGCTTAGCCTCATTTTCAGACTGAGAAAACAAAACATTGACAGAAACAGGAAGAAAAGCAAGGAAGCCTCAACGCCTTGGACACGATGATATGGACAGCCCCACCAGATTGAAATTAGGCTAGGAAATTAGACTCCAAATTAATTAAGCTATAAATTGGGTTCTGATTTAATCGAGCAAGGCACCAGGCACAAAATTAAGTGAGTAACAAATGGGGTGCAAAATTAACACAGCACTTTTCCCCCCCCTAAATCTTCTAATTTTCCAAATCTCAATTTTTGAGTCTATCCAAGGTGTGTTTCCACCCCATAGTTAGCAAGCTGAATTGAAATAAACCATAGTTCGTTCAGTCATGTGTGAATGCATAGATGTTTCGTGGTTGGGATGAATTCTGATAACAGTGGGATTTCAGAACTGGGTTGTAAGTCCCTTTTGGGGTGTCTGTTGTAACTCTGAACAGTCACTAAGTGTTTGGTCATAAGTTGAGGACTATCTGTATGTAGTCCCAAGGTCTCTGACTATCGTCCTTTGACATTTGGGTCTTCCTACCTCTTGGAAAGTGAGATCTACGAAGATCTTCAATACATTACAAAGTGAAGATTCACCTTTATCTCTTTGCCCTTCCTCTCTCTCTCCCCCCCCCCCCCAAGTAATTCAGATTTTAGAAGGCAAATTGAAACCCTTGAAGAAAATCAGGCACTCTGTATTTAGCCCCCAGCCATGAATGAAAGAGTTCACCTCTGCTAATCAGACCTTACTTCCCCTGTTGATGACAGTTTTTGCACAAGAAGATAATATCCTTTGGTGTCTAATCAAGATTAATTATTTAACCTAAGTTCAAAGATTCATTTGCTCCCACGAGTTCAGAAAGATGCAGGAAACATTATTCCTTTCTTTAAGGAGAGGTTTCCCCCCCACCCTCCAGTCCTTGCACCTTGACTGTCAGCTCGAAAGAAGACCTGGTTTCAAAGTTGTGGGTCCTCCAACTCTGGAGATTTTAAAGAAGAGATTGGATAACTATTTGTTCGGAATGGCATTGGGTTTCCTGTTCGAGCAGAGGGTTGGACTAGAAGACCTCCAAGGCACCTTTATCTCTGTTATTCTGTATTTTATGCTTTAAAGATAACTGCAACAGGACGTTACATTAGAAAAAAAAAATGACAGTGAAAAGAACAGAATAATAAAGAAAAAAATGGAGGAAGGAATAGAGAGGAAATTGCTTTAGGCTGCTGGGGGGAAAAAAGAAGCGGGTTGGAGTAGAAGACTTCCAGAGTCCCTTCCAGCTTTGTTATTTTGTTAACTGAATTCTTATAAATGGACTAAGGTTCTGAAGCACCTGGCCTCTAGAAGTGGGCTTGTCTGGTAAGACTGTTCAATCATCATCATCATCATCATCATCCTGGCCCAAAATGGCAGCCTGGGCAAGTGAAACCATAACATAACAGCGAAGCCAAAAAAATAAAATATGATCCAGGGAAGACGAAAGTTCAAATCACATCTGCTGTGTGAGATGCCTAACAATGGGGCCAGCCCCAGTTTTTTTGGATGCTCATCCTGAGTGTTGCTTTGTTTGAGGACCTCATCCATCCTGCTGCCAGAAATTTAACGTTTGCCTTGTGGCATAACACTGAATTATTTTGCCCTAGTACCAAATTCCAAAATCAGGAACGAGGTCACTCACTGCCTAGAAGACGCTAAAGAAAGAAGATGCAGAATTCTAAGAATTGAGGGACCCTACATTTAGTCTACCTCTGGTCCAGTTGAATTTCAAGATTCGGAGTTAAGAAACAGAGGCGGTACCAAATGATCTAAACCTGATCATATTGAAATCATCTACATATGTCATGAGCACTCATAGTCAATTCTGAGGGAGGACAAAGCTCTCATTCTGAATTGATAAATAATGAGCTGCGTGATGGTTTTGTAGTGAAAACGCTTGCCTCCCACTCGGAAAGTTGAAAATTCAATCCTAGGCAGATGTTTCTCTCTCCTAGAGCACAAAGAAAAAAAATATCTGCTGTGAACTCCATGTAGGTGTTAGGAAGAGCATCTGGTCAGTAAATGCCCAGCTTCACCCAGTCACCCTGAATCTACCCCAAATTAAGGATTCCAGGTTGTAATAAGGGAAATTTTTTAATTTTGAATTGATAAATACTTTTTGCACCAAGTGTGGCCTGATGTTTTCTCTAGATAGAAGGCAATCAGTCTTACAAGACGATGGTTCTTGTTCTGGATCATGGGGGGTTGGGGGGGACACCATGTAACTCTGGTTTTTAATCATGATTCGTATTTCTTTCTCAACTTGATGGATGCCACTTAATGTAATAGCAAATCCAGCTTTCCAATTTCCTTCTGCTTTTCTACATCCTCAGCTGGCATGTTTCATACCATAACAACCAATTATGGATTGAAGAGTATTTGTCTGCTAAGTAAAATCAGCCAACTGTCTTTGTTCCTGGTAGTCACTTCTATGGGCCATTCTTGTTTTCTTATTCACTGTGTTGATGTAATTACACGTTTTTGGGTCTTCTACAAAAAAACCCAAAAACCCTCTTGTACCATTTTGGCTTTGTGAGTGTTGCAAAGCAATGATTCATTTTTTTGACTCTTTTACAATGGGAGGAGGAGGAGGAGGAGGAGAAGGAGGAGGACGAGGAGGACGAGGAGGACGAGGACGAGGAGGACGAGGACGAGGAGGAGGAGGAGGAGAAGGAGGAGGAGGAGGAGGAAATGAAGTTGTGTTTCCTACAGTTGCAGATCTTTATACATGGGCATTGACTGAAGAGCTTAACTAACAAAACAATGTGCAATACATTTCCCCTGGAGACTTAATGTCAGGGACAAGAGCTCCATCTTGATCTAAAGAAATACATTCTTCTGAACAGCATTTTTTTAGTGACAAAATGAGAAGGAACTTCAGACAGATGTTGAATGATGAACCCTTGTGGAACCTTTTCTCTCAGTCAACTTCTGTCTCTTCGCTTTGCTTAGAAACTTATCACCATAGGGGAATCTCATTGAAAGAAAAAAAAACCATGTCCTTCCATGTTCCAAAACAGGAAATCAATGCCATGTGTCTGGAGACGTTGGACAATTTTAAGCAGATAGATCTGTCATTTTCCCACCAAAGATGTTTGGAAAGCAAAACTAAGAGCCAGACAAAGAAAACATAAAGGCAAGGATACATATCGATTGTTCTGGATTGGTTTTGTCATAAATAAAATCATCTCCAATAAGAGGCAACAGGGAGAAAGCAGAGCTGCTTAACTCATACTTTGCATCAGTCTTCGCACAAAAAGTTACTATAGCCCAACATACCAAAATAAACCACTGCAAAAGTCAAATTAGAAACAAAAATTAAAATAAGCAAGAAAATGGTAAGAGAACACCTATCTGACCTTGATGAGTACAAATCACCAGAACCTGACATATTATATCCCAGAGTTCTGAAGGAGATGGCAGATGTCATCTCAGAACCATTGCACCACATCTTTCATAAATCCTGGCGCACCAGGGAAGTACCTGAAGATTGGAAAAGGGCTGATGAACCCAGGAAACTGCAGACCAATCAGTTTAACATCAATACCTGGGCAGATCCTAGAAAAGTTAATCAAAAAAACAGATCTGCGAACAACTAGAAGCAAACAAAGTTATAACTAGTAGCCAGCACAGGTTTGTTAAAAACAGATCATGCCAAACCAATCTTATTTTATCCTTTGACAAAGTGACTAAACTAGTAGACCAGAGAAATACTGTGAACATGGTATACTTAGACTTCAGTAAGGCATTTGATAAAGTAGACCACAACCTACTCCTTCATAAGCTTGAAAAAGGTGGAATAGACAACATCACTACCAGCTGGATCTGTAGCTGGCTGGCAAACCGTACTCAACGAGTCGTCCTCAATGGCACCACATCCACATGGAGAGAAGTAAGCAGTGGGGTACCACAAGGCTCCATCTGAGGCCCAGGACTCTTCAATAGCTTCATCAGTGACTTAGATGAGGGAATTGAAGGGGAACTCATCAGATTTGCAGAAGACACCAAACTGACAGGAGCAGCCAACACCCCAGAAGACAAACTCAGGATCCAAAAAGATCTTGACCAACTTGAACAATGGGCCCTATCCAACAAAATGAGTTTCAATGTGGAGAAAAGCAAAGTCTTACATTTAGGCAGCAGGAAAAAAAAACAAAGGTACAGATACAGATCCTGGGTTCTATAAACAGAGGCATAGAATTAAGATCATGCAAGGTATTAGTACCATTTTACAAAGCCCTAGTAAGACCACACCTGGAATACTGCAGCCAATTTTGGTCACCATATGACAAAAAAGTTGTTGAGAGTTTGGAAAAAAGTCAGAGAAGAGCAACTAAGATGATCAAAGGCCTGGAGACTAAAACATATGAAGAACAGCTGCAGGACTTGGGTTTGGCTAGTCTAAGAAAAGAAGAAATAGGGGAGACCAGTATTTGAGGGGCTACCACAAAGAAGAGGGGGTCAAACTATCTTCCAAAGCACCAGAGGGAAGGACAAGAAACAATGGTTGGAAACTGATCAAAGAGAGAAGCAATCTGGAATTAAGGAGAAACTTCTTGACAGTGAGGACAATTAACCAGTGGAACAGCTTGCCCCCAGAAATTGTGGGTGCTCCATCACTGGAGGTTTCTAAGAAGAGGCTAGATAGACACTTGTCTGAGATAGTATAGGTTCTCCTGCTTGAGCAGGGGGATGGACTAGAAGACCTCCAAGGTCCCTTCCAGCTCTATTCTATTCTAATCTTTGAGCCACCATTTACGAAAAGAAATGGTGCAAAGAACGGAACAGATGTTAGATGTTAAATTGAGCTGGTCTGATGCTTTGCTCTGATTTATTTTTCTAGATATATTTTCACACATATAGGCTAACACATGGACATTTTATCAAAGTTCTGGATTAATGATTAAGCTAGGGTGGGAAGAGAGGGGAACTAGAGGGGCAGAAATCTAGAACCTTGAAATTCCATCTTCAAAATGCCACTGTGGCTCAACAACAATGCTTAGTGGTAAGAAGAACTTCTAGAGTTCGGTACTCAACATCTGATGTTAACAAGGTAGCAGGAAGCCAAGTGGTCCAGATAAATTTGAAGAGCTGATGCCAGACAGGAAGCAAAAATCTTCTCTGTTCTCTTGGACTATTCCAAACCTGATATAATTGCTTGTCTGATCAAGTCCAGAAGCTTGATTTATGAACTGCTCCTTTTTTGTGCCTCAAAGACAAAAATCATTAGGGCCCATTTAATCAAGAAAGAATGAAGTCTATAAAAGCAGTTGGGTTCAAAGGAGATAATTGCTCAGCTCTTTACAATCCCTAACTTCTTCTAAGAGATGTTAGATACTGTTAAATGAAAGGCTACATAGTTTTTTTCCTTGTTAAGATAACAAGGCTCTACTTGCCCTGCAGATGGGAAGGTTTCCCACGCACCATGGAGTGGATTTTGCACTTTGTTAATGTTTGGCGATTTCAGTTCTGATTTCAGTAAGAATAAAACTCACAGATTTATAATACATCTTTCAGATTAAAGGAAAAGGGAGAGTAGAAAGCTTTCTCTGAACAAATAACCTTCTGAAATCTCATATCTTCCAGAGCAGCTACGTCTAGCTGATGAACAATAATAGTCACAGTTTTCACTTAAGTTCTCAAGTAAGAATTGCTCAGAATAGAAAAACGTTAGACAATCTAACAATTGAAATGTGGATTAACGAAGCTGCTTCAATAACTGCTCCATATTAGAGAAGGTTCCCGATAAAATCAGAAGAATGAAACATCAGAGGAAGGGACGCACCATTCCGCCAAACTTGGGCAGACTTTATGAATTCATCAATTCATAACAGATCTTGTAACCTTACAAAAGACCTACAGTGCTTACATTATATGGCAAGTGAAAAGGCTTTTATCTATTTCTCCGGGCCTTTTCACTTATTTTTTAATGGATATTTTTTTTCATGACACATTTAAGTTACTTGGTTACTGTCAGTTAAACACTGTTCAATAAAAACAGAAGACAAAATTCAACAAATAGCCTCCATGCTATTAATTAGGCTCATCTCTCAGCTCATTTGAAGAAGCTTCTTGGATGAGAAGCTAAACCTCTTCAAAGAAAAACCAGGAACTCCAGTTGCCTGGTGAAAAAGCATATTTGGGATAACTATGAGAAGTTTCTCCATCTTTGGTGATCCCAGCACGTTCTCTACCTTACCTAGAAGTGGGGCTTATTAAATGAGGCCATCTCACTTAACAGCCATCACCACTTGCAATCATAAGGAGCAGACTCCATTACAGTCATAAATTGAGGAATACTTGTATTAGACGTCATTGTCATAATTATCTTGAAACCGAGCAAAGAAATCCTGACTCTTCAACAGGATGGCTTGTCAAAGAGAAGCAGAATAATAATAATCATGATAAGGATTTCGAGATGTTTTCTTCGTTCAACTCTCCTATTTTCAAACATGGCAACATGGGTACTTGACGGAAAATCCTTCAAAACACCCTTTTGCAAAGGAGAGAACAAGACTTAGAGAGAGAGAGAGAGAGAGAGAGAGAGAGAGAGAGAGAGAGAGAGAGAGAGAGAGAGAGAGAGAGAGTCCTGTTGAAATAGATTTGATTTTAAAAAATTGTTCCTTATTTCATTGCCTTTCTTTCTGGCTTGTAAAATACTCCGTCTGTACATTTCTCTTGGATGGTTTTGACATACGCTTGTCTTCAGTGATGTCAAAACAGAATTTCTAAATCCAAAGGGGGAAATCTTGATTGGCTTGGACCAGTTCTATAAAAGTAAACTATTTTCTTAGTTTGGATGATTTAAAATCAAAATAGCAAATGTTGGACAAGAATTGCTCTCCTGCTTTCTAGCCTGATGTCTCCACCACCCCACCAAACAGAGTCTCCAGAACTTGGGGCAAGGAACCTCAATATGTAGACCAGCAACTTAGATAATTGGGTGTGAAGACTCACAAAAAAGGACCCAAAGCTACAATGATTGTCACAATGGTCATGGAAAGGCTTATACATTCATAAATAGGCTCATTATGATCGGCAGCTACATAAGTTGAATAAACAAATCGGTGTGTTTTAAAGAGGAGTATTTATCTACTTATACATCATTCCACTTCTGAAATTTTTTTTTTTTTAGAAACTGGAAAAAAAAAAAGCAAAGCGCAGGAAGAAATAAGTTTTTGAATGCTGCCTGGGAAAATCAAATTGATTTTTCTCACTGAGAACTTGGTGATTATATTGATTTTGGATTCCTTCTTTTTAAAGTTGTCTTCTCCCATGTAAATTAACTCAATGGATTTGAGTTCATTACCAGTTCCCAGCTATTTAGTTTTTTTCACCTCTTTCCACAGTGAGACATGCTTGAAGGCATCTTGGTACAGTCAGAGCAGAAGGAGGTAATTGAGAAACTACTGCTAGCCAGTTCTCTGCACTTTGTTGGGTTGCATCAGAACAAACTAGATCCATCGCTCCTTATTTTCATGGAAGTTCAGCTGGACCATTCACTGATCAAAGTTGCTACAATACAAATCAACATTAAGTTCTGGACTTACAGTCTGACAGAAGGATAGTGAATGCCTTTGCCACATAAGGAAGATATCAGGGACTTCTAGCAAAGATGTCTCTATATATTATTTCCAGGAGCAGAGATGCCCCCGTTGGAATTATTTATTAAAGATCTATCTATCTATCTATCTATCTGTCTGTCTGTCTGTCTGTCTGTCTGTCTGTCTGTCTGTCTGTCTGTCCGTCCGTCCATCCATCCATCCATCCATCCATCCATCCATCCATCCATCCATCCATCCATCCATCTGTCAACCAGCTTATGTAATGTAAAATGTGATGTAATGATGGGAAAGGCTCAGCAGGGTTTGTGTCTCTTTAAGAGCATTTGTATAAAGGGAAGGCTCTGCTGATGTGTTCTCTCTCTTCCGTTTCCTGCTGTAATTGTGGTTTATTGGATCCTGCTGTATTAGCACATGTATGTATATTGTTCCTGGTGTAGATAGTGTAAGATAACTACCATTTAATGCAAACTATTGTTTACTGTGTTTACTCCTGGGTTATTTCAGTGCAGACTCTATCTATCTGTCTATCTATCTATCTATCTATCTATCTATCTATCTATCTATCTATCTATCTATCTATCTATCTATCTATCTATCTATGTTCTACTGTATCTATCTAATCTATCTGTATCATCTGTTGACAATTTTCTTGTGGGTCAGTATCAGTCTTACAAGGTAGACTGGATAGGACACTGAGACAAATGAGCTTATTCTACTTTATTGTAAAGCTATGTTAACAGAATCATGCTACTCTGAAAGTACAATTCTCTTGCTGTCTTCTTTACAACCTAAGAAATTAGGGAGGGTCCCTCCTGTGCCTCTTACTCCACCCACTATGCATCAGTGGTCTATGCTGTCTCTTACCTGACCATTCCCTAGACAGCATCTCTTCCCTTTCCTTTCCCTTTCTCACATACAGCCTGGGAAACTAGGGAGGGTCCCTTCTGAGCATGTTTCTCCACCCATTTTGCAGCCCTGGGCTATGCTGCCTCTTATCTGACTGTTGCCTAAGCAGCATCTCTTTCCCCCATTTCCAAAGCTTTCTCACATATTACTACAGCCATCTCCTTTGCTGCCCAAGAGACTAGGGAGAGTCTCTTCTGAATGTCTTTCTCCACCCATTATGCAGCTCTGGGTTATGCAGTCTCTTACCTGACCATTCCACAGGCAGCATTTCTTCCCTCTATTTCCTGAGGTCTTGCCCACATACCATTACAGCCATCTCCTATACAGCCTGAGAAGTTAGTGAGGGTCTCTTCTGAGTCTCCTTCTCCACCCATTATGCAGCTCTGGGCTATGTAGTCTTTTATCTGACCCTTCCCTTGGCAGCATCTCTTGGATCAATCTCCCATGGTGTTCCCTGCATACTGTTAGAATTGGTTTCCATTTACATCTGCTTAGCTTTGGTGAGAAATAAAATGCTGCCTTCACCAGACCCTGGAAATGACTCAGCGGGGTTCTTTCCTCTGCTAAGGTTGTTACATTTCCCTCTTGTGCACCGAGCTGGATTTTCTTTCTTCAACTCAGACCCCAGGGGAAATGTAAATATTGCAACAGTATGGTGTGAACAAACTCAGGAATTTCTGCAGGAAATCTTCCATTACCTTCACAGCTAACTGATAGATCATTTGCTTACTCAAAGGCCCTTCTCTTCCTGGTTTTCTCTCTCTTTCCTTTCCTCCCAGCTGACTTGGGATGACAAACCTGGAGGCAAATAAATGGACTCTTGTAAGATAAACGTTGAGAAAGGAGACATCTCTGTTTTCACTCACAGTGAGATACGGCAGGCTATTACTGCAGATTCTTGTTCTCGCCTAATCAGATAATGTTGCATAGTATTGTCTCTTTTATACTCAGGATGGACACAGCACAATGCACGTCAATCCTATTATCCCAGAAAAGATACATGATTTGGCATTGCTGGAATCCAGCCCAGTCAACTAAGGCAGGAAGCCAAAGTCTGTTAACTAATCCTTTGCCGAAATTTGTCCTTTGATGTCCAGAAAGTTTTATTCTCCTGCCAAAGATGCAGTCAGCCTTCCTAGGAGGTGCCTAGGGAGTTATGTGGGAATGACCTTCGGAGAGAAGGGTCCTTCTAGCTGATGTGGCACTAGAGGGAGTTGCTTGCAAAATTAGAACATTAATTCATTTCAATTCAATGAATCTGGAAATGTAGGAGAAGGAGTGGCAGAACCCGGGGGCAGAGTCAAAAGAGGTATCAGCCTAGAATCCCTACATAGCCACAAGTGAATTAAGATCAATCCCCTTGAATTCAGAATTAGAAGAGACCTGGAAGGGACCTTGAAGGTCTTCTAGTCTATCCCCCTGCTCAAGGCAGGAGAACCTATATCATTTCAGACAAGTGATTGTCCAGTTTCTTCTTTCAAACCTCCAGTGATGGAGCGCCCACAATTTCTGAAGGCAAGCCATTCCACTGTTTGATTGTCCTCACTGTTAGCAAGTTTCTTTTTAGTTCTAGGTTGCTTCTCTCCTTGGTTAGTTTCCATCCACTGTTTCTTGTCTTGCCCTCTGGTGCTTTGGAGAATAATTTGATCCCTCTTCTTTGTGGCAGCCCCTCAAATACTGGAATATTGCTATCATGTCCCCCCTAGTCCTTCTTTTCTCTAGACTGGCCATTCCCAAATCCTGCAGCCATTCTTCATATGTTTTAGTCTCCAGGCCTTTAATCATCTTCATTGCTCTTCTCTGCACTTTTTCTAAAGTCTCAACATCTACTTTGTAATGTGGTGACCAAAACTGGATGCAGTATTCCAAGTGTGGCCTTACTAAGGCTTTATAAAGTGGTACTAATACTTCATGTGATTTTGATTCTATGCCTCTGTTTATATTACCAATTCTTCTGGATAGATATCATTAGCAATAATTCAGTTTAATTGAACCTTCATGCATAGCTCTGATCTTTCACATCTGGCATGTAAATAAATAAAATAAAAATTTATATGGCTATCATCTGAACATGGTGATTCAGGGAGAACAAAACTGGAAGGGCAGTTTTCAGCAAAGGATTTGTTTTATATATTTTTGAGTCAATTCTCAGAAATGTGACTGAGTGGACAATACAACACACGCAGAAGAGAAATTTAGTAACTCCCTACTAAAAGACATGGGTGACTGAATAATTGTCAAACCTGTTTAAAATGGATCTTGGTTATTACGTCAGTTGCAACATAGAGTATGCATGAGGCAAAGACTGAAAGATCTGGGATGGGGAGAAGATTTAAATTCAGTTTTGCAGTTCCCCTACTCCTGAGCAGCATCATAACAAGAAGCCATTATGACCAGGAACATATTTCCTTTTTGGCAGCTGGCACATCTATGGGACAGCTCAAGAAAAGGGCTAAGATCTACAAGATGATAGGTATTTAGGGATTCATTTCTCACATTTATTGCCTTGAGAATTGACAGCAGTCTTGACAAGCTACTCAAGTCATCTCAGCAGATGGTGATGAAAATCTCTTGGAGATGTAGGTGTCATAGTTCCAACAAATGAAACTCTTCAAAAGAACCTCGAGGCATTGTTTACCTTAAAGAAACTTTTATTAGAGTAGCAGAATATCGGCACCTACATATTCGAAGCCAAAAACTGAATTCCCCTCCCCAGAGCATATAGTATCAAAGCACAATTCCTTCCTCCAATTTACAGTCATAAATCACATTCCCCAATTAGCTTGAAGCGCGGGCTTCCTCTCCAGCTCTCTAGCCTGCCAATTCTTTATCAGCTTTGGGCTCAGTAACCTTGATTCTCACACTAAGTTCAGTGTTATTATGTCTAGCTGGACTCTCATGCACATCTCCCCCCCACCTGCCCAGCATCATCTAATTCAGACATGTCAAACGCAAGGCCCGGGGGCCAGATCCGGCCTGCGAAGTGGTTTCATGTGGCCCGCAAAGCCATCCTGGAAACAGTGAGGGAACGGCCCCCACTGCCTTGGCCCTGGCCCAGAGACCCTCAGATCTGTCCCAGTCCTGCCCAGGCCCCCATAGGCACCCTTGATGCGAACGATGTAGAGCTGGCCACGCCCACCCAGTAGCCATACTCACTCTAGCCACGCCCACCCAGTAGGCCACGCCCACCCTGGCCATACCCACCGGGTCCCCCAAGGGCAACCGCAATGCTGATGCGGCCCTTAATGAAATTGAGTTTGACACCCCTGATTTCTAACTCTAAAAGGGAATAGAAGAAAATGGCTACATTTCCATCTGTTGTCAATGCAAAAACATCCAACATTAGCAGCGTTGACAGTAGGTTTGCAATGAAATGTTGCTCCAGTAGATCATTTGCTACTTTTCAATCACCTGCTTGACATCAACATTGCCTCAGAAGGCCTGAAAAGTTGACTTCTAATGGCCAAGCTTTTCTTTCCACCATCAAGATCTGGAACTCAAGGAGAAAGGTTTCTTCTAAATTAAGTTCTGAATGATGGCTGAGGTTTATTGGCATGGATAAGCTGTCTTAATGTTATTTTGTCTGCATTGCATCAGGCAAGAAAGATCAGATCCACACATGAAGGACCAATTAAACTGCTGTATTGCTAATCATGCCCATGAACAGGAAAACTACTCAACTGATGCCTATCTGGAATTAGATAAGGGCCAATGAAATTCAAGGGGGTTTTGGACTTTGTTTCTGGCTATGTAGGAATTCTAGGCTGATTCCTCTTTTAACTCCACCCCCAGATTCTGCCACTCCTTCTCCTACAGGCTGGCTATTAAGTCTATTCCACCTTCGTTCTTTTCAGGTTCTTGTTAAAACAAATCTCTACATGTATTTTATATGAAATTGTATCCCAATGAATAAGTGGGTCTGAGGACTGTTGATATGGGTGTAGAGCTTGCAGAATGTACTCTTAGGAAATAATGGGGCTCTTTTTGCGGATTTTAAAAAAATGTTTTAAATAGTTTTTATTGTTTTATTAACTTGTTGATGTTAATAAATTGGGAAGAGCAACTTTGTAAGCTGCCCAGAATCAAAAAGGTGTGGTGGGCGGCTATATACATTACATTAAAAAAAATATCTTTCTTTAATAGGGATTTTCTTCCATACTTTTTCTCCAAACTTCGGAGCAAATATATAAAAATGAACAGGGCAAATATATAAAAATACAAAAGTACAAAAGTTAAAAGAAATTAAACATATGCCCAACTAAAAACAGTAAATATAGATATTAAAATAACCATAAGAACCCAAACCCATTTAGCCACAATTCTCAGCACAACAACAAGCAAACACTTTGCTTCAGGAATTATAAGAAAGTTGGATGCGTCAAAACAAAAGGCAAATATTTTGGAAATCAAATGGATTTCCTTGCGTATTAATTTGAGCCTCTATGGGAAACGTTAATTCATAGGTGGTAGTAGAACATCCAGGGGTAACTAAGTTGTGCATTTTCAACCACTGAAAAGTTAAGTCTCACTGGGTTCTAGTGACAATAGGCTTTCAGTCTTAATCTTTTAATTTTTAATCCGTATCGGCAATCTCTTATTATATCCAAGAGACAGGAGCTCAAGTCATGGTGAATTGTTCTGTGAGATGAGAGAAAAATTCACTTTTAGGACAGATACCCTCTATGGTGTGTACAGCAATAATGTTGCTTATGTCTTAAATGTATTAAAATGACATTACAAGGCTGTATTAGAAAACAATTCACCCAGAAAAGTAAAGAAAAAAAAATCAATAAATATATAGCAGATTTAAATTCCAGGTCCTTACTCACATTGTGGAGCAGGGCAAAATCACCCAAGAAAATTGAACTGCAGATATGCATCTAATGTACTGAAAGCCATCAACCCACTGAATTAATTCAGAACAACAGAGTTAGAAGGGATCTTGGAGGTCTTCTAGTCCAACCCCCCTGGTCAAGCAGGAGAACCTATAACATTCTCGACAAATGATTGTCCAGTCTCTTGTAATAAACCTCCAGCAATGGAGCACCCACAACTTCTGGAAGCCAGTTGTTCCACTGGTTAATTGTTCTGACTGTCAGGAAATTTCTCCTTAGTTCTAGGTTGCTTCTCTCCTTGATTAGTTTCCATCTGTTGCTTCTTGTCCTGCCTTCAGGCGCTTTGGAGAATAATTTGACTCCCTCTTCTTGGTGGCGGCCCCTCAAATATTGGAGCACTGCTATCATGTCCCCCTAGTTCTTCTTTTCTGTAGACTAGCCATTTGGGGCAGCTCCTCAAATATTGGAACTGCTATTATGTTACCCCTCATCCTTCTCTTCATTAGACTAGACATACCCAATTCCAGCAACCCTTCTTCATATATTTTAGCCTTCAATCCCCTACTCATCTTTGTTCCTCTTCTTTGCACAATATCAGCTATTACTGGTTCTCCCAAATCTGTGAGGAAAAGAAGATGGATTGATTATCCTGAATCACCCAATAAATCAATGTTAGTGCCAGGCAAGTTCAGTTCACATGAAAATGTCAGTCAAACCGAATTTTCCTTCTATGGGCCTTTAGTTAATTTGATTGACTGATTGGATTGCCAGTCCATAGAAACAAAATCTTCCCCAATTAAGTCAAGGTTGACTCAGCCTTCCATCCTTCCGAGGTAGGTAAAATGAGGACCCAGATTGTTGGGGGCAATAAGCTGACTTTGTAATAATGCCCCTTGGGGGGGGGAAGCCCTAGTAAGCAGGCATATACATAGAATGAAGGCTATTGCTAAGCACATTGATTTGTGCTTCTTAGATTGTAAGCCGCCCTGAGTCTTCGGAGAAGGGTGGGATATAAATGGGATTAAAATAAAAATAAATAAATAAATAAATTAAAACGTCGCTTATTCCAATGACAACATCCTTGATATATCCATTTTTTTTCTCTTTGCCTGCTAACTCTTGTCCCCTGGATTTTATCAATATTTCTAGCAAATCTAGACTTTTTATTATTATTATTATTCCCAATCCTGAAATGCAACTATTTCAAAATGTGATTTAGGATGCTTCTGTTGCCACATATTTTAAATATATATATATATATATAGTCATTAACGCCTTTTAAATGTCTTAGAGGTTTGCATTCTTATTCACGGTGGTCATTTAAAAGTTACAGCAATATTAAATTTTAACACCTGCCTCCTCCACCTAAGTCAAAGATAAATTAAGCTTTAAAAGAAAAAGAATGGGAGATGCATAGCTAACATTAAGGCATATTGTACATGTTAAGTCCTTTTTTAAAAAAGAAAAAGCTGATAAGGTCACCATGAAATATTTACAACATCTAACAAATGAAGAGAATTCAGCAGACAAGGCTGTTGAGTTTTGACCCACGAAAGTTTCATTCCCTGCAAATGTTATGATTAAAAAAAAATAGCACGAGGCTTAGCCAGGTGATGGCTTAATCACAGATCATTGGATAAACTTTTTTTTCCCTTTCATCCATTGAATTAGGTTGGAAGAACAGAAGACTCCAAAGACGTTGAAGTTGATAGACGCCCAGCATAGGAGATGGAATAGAGGGTGAAGAGATGTAGGTTTAACATCATAGGATATGAAGACTTGCTAAATGTGTTTGCACTCGTTGGGATGAAATTTGAAAGTCAATCCTTTAAATATTTCTTTTCTTTTTCTTTATGATATTCCTTCCTTCCTTCCTTCCTTCCTTCCTTCCTTCCTTCCTTCCTTC
>JAKJMR010018638.1:35069-46611 GCA_024449315.1 Daboia siamensis | reverse complement strand
GGGAGACAGTGAATTCTAGTCCTATCTTAGGTGTGAACGCCAGCTGGGTGACTTGGGCCAATCACCAGGAGACAGTGAATTCTAGTCCTATCTTAGGTGTGGACGCCAGCTGGGTGACTTTGGGCCAATCACCAGGAGACTGAGAGTTCTAGTTCTGCCATAGGCATGAAAGCCAGAGGGTGACTTTGGGACAGTCTCCTCTCTCTCTCAGCCCAACCCACCTCACAGGGTTGTTGTGGTGGGGAAAATAGGAGGAGGAAGATATTTTAGAGATGTTTCCCACTTTGAGTTATTTATAAAAAATATTTTGAAAATGGGGGGGGGGGAAATAAATAGTCTTTGGATTGCTGTTGTGTTGTTGTTTTTTTGTTTTTTTTTACAACAAAGTGGCCTTCAAACAGAGGAACGCCTGCAAGGAAATCAACCTGACCATTCTGAATGTATTTTAGCCTAGTGGTTTGTGCGAACCAAGGCCTTAGGTTATTCTGTGGTTTAGTATGTTCTTAGAACCAGAAAATGGAGAATAGTGGATTAAAATATGGCTCTGCGCATCATGGACAAGCACGTCATGAGAAATGCGTGTCTCTGTTGCACAGAGGTCAACCCGCCCAGAACATCACAAGTCAAATCAGAATGGCTTGGATTCCGGAATCTCAGCCTTAGTTTCCATCCAACCAACCAGCTGATTAATTATTTTTAGCAATTTATTTTCCAAGCTGTGCTAACATACTGTATGAGGTCTTTAAAAAAAATAAAAAATAAAAAATCAATGTGCATCAGCAGAAGACATTTGAATTTTTTTTTAAAAAAGAGAGAGAGTAGAAGATGGACAAATAAAGTCCTTTGTCTGGGCCTTCAGGGTAGATTTCATTCCCCGGGCACAATCTGGAAAATACAAACAAACCTCCAAACCCTCCTATTATCAGTTGCTCTGCTTGCCTGAAGGAAATATGAGAAAACTAAAGGTAAAGGTAAAGGTTCCCCCGCACATGCGTGCTAGTCATTTCCGACTCTAGGGGCCGGTGCTCATCTCCGTTTCAAAGCCGAAGAGCCAGCGCTTGTCCGAGGACGTCTCCGTGGTCATGTGGCCGGCATGACTAGATGCCAAAGGCGCACAGAACGCTGTTACCTTCCCACCGGAGTGGTCCCTATTTTTCTACTTGCATTTTTTACGTGCTTTCGAACTGCTAGGTTGGCAGAAGCTGGGACGAGTAACAGGCACTCACTCTGCTACGCGGCACTCGGGATTCGACCCGCCAAACTGCCGACCTTCTGATCGACAAGCTCAGCGTCCTAACCCACTGAGCCACTGCGTCCCTTTATGAGAGAACTATATGGTCCCTATTAGGAGAGGTTCAGCCAGTGGTGATGGATCTGTTTGCAACAACTGAAAGCTCCGTTTTATTGGAGGAGGGTGAGCAATGGCAGGAAGAGAAAAGATGGGACGAAAGCAAATTCCCGTTCATCTCATATCAAGAATTAACTTTCTGTCCTCGGGGAAAAGAGAGACATTTGTCACGGTGGGGAGCATGTAGAAGACAGGCTGTCAGAGAAGGAGACACGTGTCGGGAAGGTTAGGGAGATAGCGTAGAGTTGAATGCAAGAGAATCAGAATGATGCAATATCAAGGTGAATAAATAGGCGGATTCTTGTATTCTGTAAACAGGAAAACAGGAGATTTCTAGGGCGCAAGTTGAGTCCAAAAAGTTAAAACTCTCTCGGCAATTGGCTTGCTCTTCAGAAATGATCCCTGATCTCTGAAGCTGTTGGAGATGCCCTCAAAGTTCCTTCAGAAGTCATCCTTGGATTCTGAGGGCCAACATAACCTTTTTTAAAAAAAAAATATTGAGAATAAAAAATTAATGGAAACACCACCAGACCTGCTCCTTTCTTCTCTATTCTCCCCCCTCTGTGTGATTTATTTATTTATGCATTAATGGTTCATGATGTCTTTGCAGATAAGAATCTGTCTTTTTTTATTTTAACAGGAAGAAAAAGACACAAGAAAGAAGGAAGGTGTAGGAATTGGTAAGAATGCCAGATACGCTTCTGCAGAACCAAAAGACAAAAGGATCTGTTAAGCTTTTCAACATTTAAATTTTGGATGTGTTCATTCCAGGGGATCTATCAGTTAATTACATTTTCTTTGAGAAACATTCATTATCATGGCCCGTCCCTTGCCTTTTCCTCTTTTTTGTCATTTCAAAGAAGTAGACTCCAGCCTGTGAATAATAATAATACACCACCTTAATTCATTCTGTTTGTGATATTTGGGTGGCCTCATTTTTGGATTTTTCTAATGGGAAGAAAGGATTCAGCCAGGCTGAATAAATTGACAGGGCGAACTCAAGTCCCACCTCTTTGGCTGAAGCTATATTCCATCAGTTTTAAAATGCAGATGTAGGTTTAATTCTTGATTAAATTTATATGCTGCCCACCTTACCAATAAAGCAACTTTGGGAGGCTTACAAAAGTTTTTTTTTAAAAAAAACGTCCTTTTTTTTACTATATAATAGAATATAGGATGGGATAGGAGGGGATGGGATGGGAGGGGAGGGGAGGGGAGAGGAGAAAAGAGAAGAGAAGAGAAGAGAAGAGAAGAGAAGAGAAGAGAAGAGAAGAGAAGAGAAGAGAAGAGAAGAGAGAAATCATCTATGTGTGAATTGGGTGGCTATGTACATTTGTTTAATAAATAAATAAAAATAAAGACTATAATACTATAGAATAGAATAGAATAGAATAGAATAGAATAGAATAGAATAGAATAGAAGATGGGATGGAATAGAATAACAGAAAGAATAGAATAGAATAGAATAGAATAGGAATAGAATAGAATAGAATAACAGAAAGAATGGAATAGAATAGAATAGAATAGAATAGAATAGAATAGAATAACAGAAAGAATGGAATAGAATAGAATGGAATAGAATAGAATAGAATAGAATAGAATAGAATAGAATCTTTACTGAGAATAGAGTTGGATTTGTAAAGAATAGAATAGAATAGAACAGAACAAGGATAGAAAAATAGAATAGAATAGAATAGAATAGAATAGAATAGAATAACAGAAAGAATGGAATAGAATAGAACAGAATAGAATAGAATAGAATAGAATAGAATAGAATAGAATAGAATAGAATAGAATAGAATCTTTACTGAGAATAGAGTTGGATTTGTAAAGAATAGAATAGAATAGAATAGAATAGAATAGAATAGAATAGAATAGAATAGAACAGAACAAGGATAGAAGAATAGAATAGAATAGAATAGAATAGAATAGAATAGAATAGAATAGAATAGAATAGTTCCAAGTTCTCTTCCAATCCTATTATTCTATGTTCAATGTTCTAAACAGAAAAAACAATTGAAATTAATGAACTAATAAAACCTAAAAAGAGACAGATGGGGCGAGATCAAGCATCCATCACTGCAACCTATAATCTAGGGAAGTTTGCTTCTTTTCATGATAAATTCCGTGACCGAAATTGTCAGTATTAATAACTAGAAGTGTGTAATAGCTTTTTTTTTTTTAAAAAAAAAAACAAAATAGAAGGAACTGAATGATAGATGCTAAGATCAGGTTCTGCATCTAATAATTTAATGAAGCTTGTATAAATGAATGGATTTTAGTAAGGATAAATTTATAGACAAGCGAAACTGCCTGATACACCCATTTAATTTAATCTGGTAAATTGGTGAGCAGAGTTTTCAGGCAGTCTCAGCGAAAAAAACCAGCCTGGAGAAAAAGAAGAGAGGGAGGAACGTTTGGTTGTTTTTTAAAATATGTTTTATATACAGCGAAAGAAAATTAAATTGCATTCAGTTAAGATTTCTGAACTGGAATTAATGAAATGGGGGACAAAATCCATGCCAGATTGGTTAACTTGGTCAATTTATTTAGAAAGAAAAATAAAGAAATTAAAAATCTTGATGTCTTCACCCAATCATGGGATGACTCTATACTAGCAACTATATTTTGGGGAGTAATCCACTTTTCAGATGGAAATAGCAATATAAAATGTAAAAATGTAATTTTCAAGGGAAAAATGTTGTGGAATCTCCACTGGGAACAATGGATCAAAATGATCTTTTTCCTTCGGATCGAAACTATCTGCTTAAACAAAACCAACCGATCTTGATTAACTTTAATCTTGGATTGTTGTTGTTGTTTTTTCCCCTTTGTGGTTTAGTGTGTTGTGTAAACTCAGCAGGCATGTTAGTATATGGTTGTGTGTGTCGTGCAATTGCAGAAAATGGTCTAATTCAGCACAAACAAATGCAGTCATGGTAGGTTTTTCTGCGTGTTTGTGTAAGAAAGAGGATTACTTTAATCTTAATGGCTTTTCACATTATAAAAAGAGTGGAACATCACAATTTATTTTCCTTAAATTCCAGGATGGATTGCAAAAACTGAATATCTCTACAGGGGATCATGGTTAATGACTCATTTAAGCTCTTTCCTTCACTTCTGGTCTCACACACAGTGTAGTGATGGGTCTTAGAAGGACATTCAAGGTAGACAGATGTGATCGTTGCTTCAAATCATGATCCCTTGATGGAATCTTCTGCTCCTTACAGTGACCCCAACCATGAACATCCAGCATTTTGAAAGGGGGATGAACTAAATCAATGGGTCAGAGGTAGGTCAACCCACAACAGCTCAATATAACCTTGATATTCAGAAGCTGAGTTCTATTACTTATCTAGGCAAAGTACATGCTGGGGGCTTCAAAGATCTTGCATCTCACCTCATGAATTTCAGACAAGATCTGTCTGGCTTCCTTTGGTCTTCAGATGCTCAACTAGTAGGACCTTGGTTGATTCTAGCAAAGGTAATCGTGATGCGAGTTGCATTTTTGGAGCTGGAACGGACACACTAAGATTAATATTTAATGTCTACTGTCTAAACACACATAACCTTCCAGATACAATGACGGCATTTGGAGCTGTCATTGTGTGCTCTGTAGGGTCAATAGATTGCCCTTGAGAAGGCAATAAAAGCTTCCACACAAAAGCTCAGAAGCCAGGTTTATTTCAGAAGGCACCAAGCCAAATTAAAAAAAAAAAACCACCCCAATCCCCAAACCCAAAACATTAATTGATGGAACTATGATGTCATTTAACTCTAAGGAATGAGCTTTCATGTGATTCTCAAAGGTCTTTCTTCTGCCAGCTCTAGAAGCTTAGTATTTCCTCTATCCGTCCCCAGGTTTTGTAAGGACCATGTAATTTACTATTCTGTTCTGGTATGTGAGTGATTACTGTCTCCTTCCCTGAACAAAGCATTTCTCCTGCTGATCATAATGTGGCTTTGAAACCCTATTAAAATGAGAGACACCGCATAAAAATGTCAAGTTTGTAATTGATGCATCGAATAAATGGACCCATGGGGTTACAGGAAGAGTGAACCATTAACTGAAGGATACTTGAATTGGTGTTCCAATTGTATCAGTTTAATGGCAATGGAGAAGCACATCCAGAGTCAAGCTCTGCCAATAATTTTCATATTTATCAATCAGGAAGATCGTTGCAAAGAACACAGAATTTGGAAAGGGATGGCCATTTATCAGATTCAGTTCCTGATGTGAATCTTGTTTGGGTGGAGAGGATGTTTCACCCAAATCCATCTCATGCTTCATTTTTTTTTATATAGACTCCAACCCACTCTTCCTGTGTAAATCAGAAGTGTTGTTCATCCATCTTCATTTTTTTGATCCACCTTCAGAACTTTGGACACGGATGGATTGTGGTTCATCCGAACAATGTTTGCAGGTTGCTCTCTGAACTTGGTTGTTTTCTTGCAGATGTTTCATCACCTAACTAGGTAACATCATAAATGCTAGGAGGGAGTTGGGTTTGCAGGGAGGAGGAGGAGGAGGAGGAGGAGGAGGAGGAGGAGGAGGAGGAGGAGGAGGTGGTGGTGGTAGTGGTCCTGGTGCTCTCTAAGCTTGGTTGATTTCTTACAGACATTTCATTACCCAACTAGGTAACCTCATCAGTGCTTGAAGAGAGTGGGCTTCACTTTCTTTTTCTAGTGGATTGCCCTGTCAATATTGCCAGATTGCAAATGCTCTCTTCTACTGGGTAACAGTGTTTTAAGAATCAATGTCAACCCATTCAGATGTAGGCAAGGAAGATCTATTTCAAACAGTTGATGCAAGCAAAGCCTTCTCCTTCCTCCCTTCCATCTCCATCTTCCGTTGCCCATCAAAGCCTGAACTGCAGACAACCAGACCCACACATGTAGAGTTCCAACCAGTTACTTTATTGTTCCATGCCTGTTTCACAGGAATCTCTCCAAACCAGCAGCTTTCACCTGGGAAAGACCAAATAAAGCTCTAGCAGACCTTGCCATCTTGTGCTTACATAAGGAGCCCAGGCTAATTCCTCACTTGATTCCTCCTCCCAGCTGGGATGGTTGCTCTCCAACATCCAACAACCAGTGAAACAGCTTGCCCCCAGAAATTATGGGTGCTCCATCACTGGAGATTTTTAAGGAGAGACTAGACATTCACTTATCTGAGATGGTATAGGGTCTCCTGCTTGAGCAGGGGGGTGGACTAGACGACCTCCAAGGTCCCTTCCACCTCTGTTCTGTTCTATTCTATTCTGTTCTGTTCTTACTCTGCATTCTATTCTATTCTATTCTATTCTATTCTATTCTATTCTATTCTATTCTATTCTATTCTATTTTCCATTCCATTCCATTCCATTCCATTCCATTCTATTCTATTCTATTCTATTCTATTCTATTCTATTCTATTCTATTCTAATTTTCCATTCTATTCCATTCCATTCCATTCTATTCTATTCTATTCTATTCTATTCTATTCTATTTTCCATTCCATTCCATTCCATTCCACTCCATTCCATTCTATTCCATTCCATTCCATTCCATTCCATTCCATTCCCGACCTCTGCTCCTTCCGATGTGATCTAAAAACCTATTTGTTTGAACAAGCCGGCCTGGTCTGATGGGTTTGGGTTTTAATTATTGTGTTTTTAATGTTTTTAATGTAATTTATTTACTGTATTTGGGCACCAGGGTTTAATCTGTTTTTAATTTTTGTATTTTGGTATTCTGGTATTTATTGCCCTGTTCACTGCTCTGAGTCCTTCGGGAAAAGGGCGGTATACAAATTAAATAAAATAAAATAAATAAATTCCATTCCATTCCATTCCATCACCTCATGGTCCAAGACTCAGCTCCACCAATACGAAGACATCCTGTCTTCAAAAGCTGTCTTTTTCTTCCGCAAAAATATCGAGAACCAGTGAAACTAGAACCAGTACCAGATGAAACCACCCAGTAGCTGTGGATTTTTTTTTTTTTAAAAAAAACCAAACAAAAAACTATGATCAAACTCCCAGGTTAGTGACGAGGATAAACAAAGCAACTCTTGTTTGCCCAGTAATGAAAGATAAGGAGGGAGTAGAAAGACGTTGAGTGATAAGAGGCCGACTGTTAATCAATACTCCTTTCAACCAGTGGTAACAATTCACGAAAATATAGTGCATTTAATTTCCATTTCCCCCTCTTTCTATAGACAGTTGTCTAATAAAAGATCATGAATACATTCTGTTGGTAAGTGCTGAGGCGGGAAGACATGACAGCATGGAATCAGTTGAAAAGTAATGTTTTGGGCAAAACGGATTGCTTCATCTCAGTGCAGGAGAGCAATAACTATTGATTATATCCTCATTAAATTCTTATCCATCCAGGGTGGTGAAATCTTTCCCAGCTTTTTTTTTTTATCTTAGAGGAATAGGGTTATTTTTTATTTTATTTTTTTGCTTCCCTGGACAGTCAAGAAAATAAATGCTAAATTAAGTTTCCTCCGTGAAATGGTGGGAGAAAACAAAATGGACTGGAAATGAAATACGAAAACATAAAGAACGGTTGCTGGAATTGGGGATGTCTAGTTAAAGAAGAGAAGGACGAGGAGGGACATGATAGCAACTCTTCCAATATCTCAGGGGTTGCCCCAAAAGAAGAGGGAGTCAAGATATTCTCCAAAGCACCAGAAGGCAGGACAAGAAGCAACGGATGGAAACTAATCAAGGAGAAGAGCAACCTAGAACTAAGGATTTCCTGACAGTCAGAACAATTAACCAGTGGAACAACCTGCCTCCAGAAGTTGTGGGTGGTCCATCACTGGAGGTTTTTAAGAAGAGGCTAGACAGACACTTGTCTGAGATGGTATAGGTTCTCCTGCTTGAACAGGGGGCTGGTGTAGAAAACCTCCAACAACAACAACAACAACAAAATCATATGTTGATGAGTTGCTTTAGCTAGGAGAAGGCTGATTGCCAGTGTCGGACAAGAAGCAACGGATGGAAACTTATCAAGGTGAGAAGCAACCTAGAACTAAGGAGACATTTCCTAACAGTGAGAACAATTAATCAGTGGAACAACTTGCCACCGGAAGATGTGAATGCTCTAACACTGGAGGCTTTCAAGAAGAGATTGGACAACCATTTGTCTGAAATGCTATAGGGCTTCCTGCCTGAGCAAGGGGTTGGACTAGAAGACCTCCAAGATCCCTTCCAACTCTGTTATTCTGTTATTCATGCAAATGGAGTGTGCTGCTTGTGCAAGGGGGTGGAAGCGTGCACACGTGTACTCACCCAACACTTCTGCAGCCCAGCTCCAAATGGCTCAAGGCCCGATCCAACCCCCTGTTCAAGCAGGAAACCCTGAACCATTTCAGACAAACAATTGTCCAGACTCTTTTTAAAAACCTCCAGTGTTGGAGCACTCACAAGCTATGGTGGCAGGTCGTTCCACTGATTAATTGTTCTCACTGTCAGGAAATTCCTCCTTAGTTCTAGGTTGCTTCTCTCCTTGGTTAGTTTCCATCCATTGTTTCTTGTGCTGCCTGTTGGTGCTTTGGAGAAGAGGTTGCCCCCCACCTTCTCTGTAACAGACCCTCAAATATTGGAAGACTGCTTCAAATATTGTAGTACTATACCAAAATTGAAACTCCCAGAAGATTTCTCGCTATTTCTCCTTCCCTATTTTCCTTTCTTAGTCTCCTTTATATCTTACCTTCAAATTCTAGGCAGCAGGCTGTAAATACCATTTATTTAGGGGGAACGACCCAAAAGGACGGAGCTTTTTCAGCCTGTTTACGAGCTCCAAGAGAAAACTGCTGCCAAAGAAACCAGAGCTAACAATTTTCCCCAAGAGAGAAAGCCTAAAGCCTAAATTATCTCTCCTTAAGTTGATAGGTAGGTTAATGTTGGAGGGTTAAAATGGAAGGGTTAAAAGCCTGTCGTTGTAGCCATGATGGGAGGAACGAGGCACAGAAGGAAATAGATTGATGGTTTGGGTGACATGTTGGTCTTTACCTGTTGATGTCAGGTCCCTGTCGGAATGCTACCATTCCAAGGGGAGGGGGGGATGTTACCTGGGGATTGAAGTCTTTGATGCTTCTGCTTTCATGTATCTGCATGGGAATTAGGGAGGGGGCAATGGGCCATCAGGGCTATCTGGAGGGACTTCTTTCCAGCCAGTTCCTGCCCGTTACAAAGGTCGCAGAACCAGGAGGGTGGCTTGCTATCACCTTTTCATCTGTGAGTTCTCACAACACCTTTGCACCAGTGGATTGGCTCCTGATGGGGTTTGAACAATGGGGAATTAGTTTAACAATCTGCACGGGGAACCTCAGATTCCACCTGACTTCTCTGCAATCACTTTCTCTCAGTAAAAGAGCCTTTTGAAAGAATGCTCGTTTCGAGAGTCCTGCTTTCCTGAGAAGACAGCTGAGGAAGGACCTGTTGTGATTCCATGCCAGCCTGTGATCCCGGCAGCTGAGTCCAAGGAATCAGAGGAGGAGGAGGAGGAGGAGGGGCCTGTGGAGCCATCAGAGTCGGAGGAAGGCTCTGATGAGTTACCAGACTTACAAAGTGAGGAAGAACTTGGCCCCTCCACTCGTGGTCAAGCTGAAAGCCAGCTGGGCTGGGAGGCGGAGTCAGACTTGGAGGAAGTACAGCTGGAAGACCTCAGAGATGCAGGTAAATGTAGACAGGTCACATGAGTAAATCAGAGGGAGGCAATGGGGCGACTCCAGGGGAGAAGGAGAAAGCAGTGAGAAGCCACGCCTTGGGGGCTGCATAACAAAAAGGGAATGTGTGGGCAGGGCTGGTTGCTGGAGGCAACCATTTGCAAAGAACTTCTGTGCCCAGAGATGATGGTCTGTTTATTTTACCAGTGAGTTATTTCCTGTTTTGGCTTGTGCTCTATTTTGTTTGCAGACAAGGTCTGTAACTTCAATAAAAGGGGTTTATTTATCCAATCTACTGCTAAATTAGGGGTTACCTTGTGAAGTAACAAGGACGTATGTAGGCTTGGACAGAAAAGGACCTTACATTTGATACCTACCAAGAAATTTCAATTGAAGGTAGATGAACCTATTTTGCTGATTCCGAATGTTGGAATTCAGGACTTCTAGATTTCCTAACTGGGATTGCCCACTGCTGGGAATGCTGGAAGATAACTCAGAAGATCCAAAAGTCCTCTCTCTAGAAAAAAAGGCACACAAGAGATAACGCTTGGTGTTGATAAGGGGTCATTTGTTGTTAAAAATCAAGCCAAGGAGATCAAAGCATTTTTATTTATTCTCTCCCAGTAGATCAGCATCTCCCACTAAACAAAACCACGGCTTCCAAAGAGAAGGCTTCACCCCTGCAGCCATCTTTGTGGGCTACCATCATCACAATGAGTTCACCTACCACAAAACTCTTTAATAGTCCTCTGATGTTCCCATGGAAAATCTCTGGTCCCGAGCAGGTAAATTCTCCGCAATCACAAAAATGTAAGCCACGCCTTATATTATGATTGCAAGTTAGCCGCCAAAAAAAGCTGTGATGGAGAGAGTCCATCTTCAACCGGAGGAGCAAAAAGGATTTAGTCTCCATTTGCCAAGATTTTGACAAAAGGATTAATTATTCTTCCCATTATTTCATTGCCAAATGATATAGTTTTGTCCAATGCCAAGGCGTTCCAGTTGCGATCAGAGAAAAAAGGGATCAACCTCACTTAGGGGACAAGGGGCATAAAGCTGGCTGATGGAATGAATTAATTGGGGTCTCTGCAAACAGACGACATCACAGATGCAAGAGAGGGGAATCCGTAGCCCAGGGGAAATCCAAACTTGGGTCGGCATCAGGAGGAATGGATTTCTGCTGATTTCCGACAGTTTGGGATGAATTCGCTTCAGTGTTTTGTTTCTGCGTGCAGTAAACCTGCAAGGATGAAAATGTTTTGGGACAGTGCCTGGGGTCCTTTTTCTTGCTTTGCTGTGACATCTCTCTTAGTGACAGCTGAGTTGCCAAATAGCAGTGATAAATGGAAGATGCCCTCTTCATAATAGCAATATCCTCAAATGAGAAATGGCTTTGGTGGCCGGGCGTCACCTCTAATATTTTTAGAGGCACAGCCCTTGCAGTGGCCGATCATAAAATAATGCTGCAGGATGAGAAGCTGAAATGTTCAGTTTCCTTCCTTCCTTCCTTCCTTCCTTCCTTCCTTCCTTCCTTC
>JAKJMR010018638.1:12813-26831 GCA_024449315.1 Daboia siamensis | reverse complement strand
TGATTGGCCCAAAGTCACCCAGCTGGCTTACATGCCTAAGGCGGGACTAGAACTCCCAGTCCCCTGGTGATTGGCCAAAAGGTAGCGGTTTGAGCATCCAAATTTCAAAATCGCATTCCACATACTTGACTGTTCGATATTTGCCAAGACAGGTCTTAGGTTGAGAGAATGGCCCCCATGAGCCATTTCATTGGTAGAAATGTGTTTGTTCCCAGGTAACAGTGCTGTGATCCTTTTATTTAGAGAGTGCTTGATGTGTTCGCCCCCTTTCGTGAACTCTGCCGTGGTTACACGGAAACGTCCTTGATCCCAATAAAAGGAAGGAAGGAAGGAAGGAAACAAGAAAGGATAGAGTGGAGTGAATAAAGAGGAGACAGGAAAAGCTTGCTGAAAGAAAACAACTCGGACAAAGAGTAATGGATTAATCTGATACTACTGCCTTAACACCAGAAAGGTGAAGGGCAAAAAAAAAAAAAACACGCCCAACCATTTCCATTAAATAACAGTCCAGAACTTTAAGAGAGCTGCACTCCTTCATCTATCATAGGGAGGTGAAATGGAATAAGAGCTTTGCACTTTCAGAAAATAGAGTTGTGATTAACAAATTCCCTTTAGGGGCAGGGGGGAGCCCGATCACTGTAGGAAGCAATTCTCCTGCCTAAACCAGCCAATAAAAAGAGTGTGGGAAACTTTAGAGCCAGCTAAGGGGAGAAGATATATGTCAGGTATATGTCAGGCTAGTGAAGAGCCAAAGTGTCAGGACCCACCCCAATCCATGTCTTAGGAAAATAAAAACTCTTGGAGTCAGTTCTAGTCCAAAAGGAATTTTTACCAGGACATGCTTGGTTGTGGAAATACAAGACAGGACCTGGTATTGTTTTACAGATTGAAACTTTATAAAGAGTTCAACCCCCCTTCCCTCAACCCCATTTGGTCAGCCCCCCCCCCCATCATTTTCTTCGTGTCATCCCTTTCGTGGGAAAAAGGGAACTTCGGATCTTTTACGATTATTGCCTTCTTCCTTTACAGATTCAAATGGAGACACAGGCCAGATGCCTTCTTCCCTGACCCTCCCCTTTGTTCCCCCAGTTCAAAAGGTTTCCCTTGGTCTCTGAAATAACCTAAGGCAGGCTGAATCCACATGCGCTCCTCCTTCCTCGGGAGATGGCAGAATCCGGGGGAGGGGGGAAATAATGTGTTAAACATACATTTATGAATATGATATAAATGGATTCTGACACAAAGTAAATAACTTTATTGTCTGCCACCCATGTTACAAGAATCTCCCCAAACTCCTGGGAATGACCAAGTAAAGCTTCATGGATCTTGGGGCAGGTTACGCTTATGCTGCTTGTGGCTGTGCAAGGATTCCAAGCTAGGTCCTCACTTGACCCCTCCTGCAAGCCTGGCTGGCAGTTTAGAGTGCCTGAGGTTAGGTTCTCGGTTCAAAATCCCAAATTTAGTCATTCCAGTGTTGAAAGAAAAACCTTCATTAGGGTCCAGTCCAAGCTGGGAATAAAGAAAATGGAGACTGCTTTAGAAATAAGGTTGTAGTTTATTGAAGAGCAGAACCGCAAGACATGTGGCTCCAGAGCAGCTGACCACATATTGCTGGGAGTGATGGGTTTTTATATCTTCTGGGGCTTTTGTGTTTGGAGTACTTCCTGTGGCATGAACTTTGACCTGAGGTTCAGTATGTCATTTTAGTATTCTGATAAAAAGGTAAAGGTTCCCCTGCACATGCGTGCTAGTCGTTTCCGACCTAGGGGCCAGTGCTCATCTCCGTTTCAAAGCTGAAGAGCCAACGCTTGTCCGAGGACTTCTCCGTGGTCATGTGGCCAGCATGACTAGACGCCAAAGGCACAGGGAATGCTGTTACCTTGCGCAGTGGGTTAGGACACTGAGCTTGTCGATCAGAAGATCAGCAGTTTGGCGGGTCGAATCCCGAGTGCCGCGTAGCAGAGTGAGCGCCTGTTACTCGTCCCAGCTTCTGCCAACCTAGCAGTTCGAAAGCATGTAAAAATGCAAGTAGAAAAATAGTATTCTGATGGTGGTGGGTTAATCCTATTATGTCCTAAAGGTCATATCCTGCTTTCCTGGGGCTGTGGCTGACGGCTATGTCCTATGTTGGATTTTTTTTTGGTGAGGGGTTGTCGGTTCTAGGGATCTCTGTCTTTCTAATCCCATCAGCTCTAAGCTTCCTGGCTCCAGTCTTTCTGAAAGGATTATCAAATCTGCATTTCTACAGACCTTGTTTCTGCTTGGGGCAGAGAGACTTGGTGGGGCGGGGGGTTCCTGCCTTTTAAGATCTCCTCCATTATTCCTTTGGGGAAATATAATATTCTGCCTTTCTAATCTTCCCCCAAATATTTCTTTCTCTAGTGGGGGTGTTGCAGTCTTCCTACACCGGGAAGGCCTTTGGAAACAGGCAAATGTGTTGAGAGTAAAACAGAAGACCGAGTTTGAAGTTCTTCCTGTCAAAGCAAAATCAAAGCAAATACCAATGAATAATTGTCATTACCTTTCTAATGTTTAGCCCAGACATGTCAAACACAAAGCCCGGGGGCCGGATCCGGCCCGCGAAGTGGTTTCATGTGGCCCATGAAGCCATCCTGGAAACAGTGAGGGAACGGCCCCCACTGCCTTGGCCCTGGCCCAGAGACCCTCCTTCTGCCAGAGACCCTCAGATCTGTCCCACTCCTGCCCAGGCCCCCATAGGCACCCTTGATGCGAACGATGTAGAATTGGCCATGCCCACTCAGTAGACCATACGCAGTCTAGCCACGCCCACCCAGTAGGCCACGCCCACCCTGGCCATACCCACCCGGCCCCCTGAAGGCAACCGCAATGCTGATGCGGCCCTCAGTGAAATTGAGTTTGACACCCCTGTTTAGCCAGTGTCTCTGCTTTAATTCACTGACCTTCTTCTAGTCCAGGGTTCTCCAGACTTGGCAACTTTTAAGATTTGTGGACTTCAACTCCCAGAATTCCTCAGCCAGCCAAGTCCACACATCTTAAAGTTGGCAAGTCTGGAGAAGCCTGGCTAGAAGGTCAGTGAATTAAAGCAGAGACACTGGCTAAACATGAGAAAGTTAAACACTCGGAGGGAAGATTACCTCCCACAACAATGAGGAATGACTTTATGACAATTATTCATTGGCCCTTCTTTGTATCTACTTTGAAAGGAAGACCTTCAGACTCGGTCTTTACTAACGTAATCTAACTCCCTCTAGGTCAGGGGTAGGCCACCTTGGCTCTTTTATGACTCGTGGACTTCAACTCCCAGAGTTCCTGAGCCAGCCACGCCGAGGGGAAAGGGAAAGGTTTCCAAGCTGAGCCATGCTGGCTCTGGAATTCTGGGAGTTGAAGTCCGCGAGTCATCAAAGAGCCCAGGTTGCCTATCCCAACTCTAGGTCATTTGAGATTGCAGCTTTCCCATGAATTCCAGGCCTCATGATCTTTAGTAAGCTATTTTTGAATGTTTAAGGATGTAGGTATAAAGCATCAGAGGAACCTTATTCTGCTTCAGCCTTTATTGTTTCTTAGTTTGCCTGCAGACGCAGGGGAAGAGGGGGAGAGGTTTGGAGTGCTCAGCGCCCCTGTAAACAGTCCAGCATGGGAATCAAGGTCATCGCAGAACTGCGGGCTTGGGAACTGAAGATTTTCTAAAAAAAAAAAAAAATGTCTGACACTTAATTGTGGAAGAGAAGTTCTACACTTTTAAGCGGTGAATGCTCCAACACGGGAAGTTTTTAAGAAGAGATTGGACAGCCATTTGTCTGTAATGGTATAGGGTTTCCTGCCTGAGCAGGAGGTTGGACTAGATGACCTCCAAGGTCCCTTCCAACTTTATTATTATTGTTGTTATTATTAGAAAATTTACTGTTCTGGCACCGTTTTCGCCAGAGCTGGTTTCCTATTCATCAGTGCCGATATGCTAAGCTCAATAAAGTTTTGCATTAGAGATTTTGGATTGTCGCAGCTGTGCTTACTTCGTTGGGATCATCAGTCGGAAGCAGAGTCTTGCTAGGTCAATATGAAGGTCCTTTTGTGGATTGTTATGTTGCCATTGCTAAGACCATAGAAAGGATCAAGGGCTACTATTCTCCCTTAGTAACAGTTTCCATAATTGATCTTGACAGACCTACCACCTCCTCTTCCGTTACAGGACCCAACCCTCTCTATTGGTCAGAGAAGCTGGGAAAGGTCCTCCAACTTAAAAGCCTGCCATTCTCAACGCAGATTTCTCAGAAAAAGTTTGGGTAGATATTGGCTAGCTCCTTGAGGAAACAGACATCCACTGAACCATGCTACCTGGAGAGATAGTTGAACGTGATGTATAGCAGTTCCTCCACACCCAGAAGAAACATTTCTGTTCCCTAATTATATCTCGGAAGAAATTTAATTCCCCTGAAGGATTCAGAGGGAGGAAAAACAACATGACACATATCTTTAAAATCTAATCCAGAGACCTTGATCTTTTTTTTCCCCTAGTATCTGATGAGTTTCTCATTTGAACCTTGCCATTTCTGCAATCCAAAATCTTCTGTTTAGTTCCCCTTCCCACCTCCACTATAACTTAAAATAGAGCACAGCTGGGTTTTGAGAAAAAAATTAAACTCTTGGCATGTTTTTAAAATGACTTTTAAAATGACTTTCGGTCCCAATTAGCATACAAAGTCCATAAAGGCAGACACCTACCCATACAGTTACACATGTGTGAAGGAGAAGTGACTAAGAGAGAGTGCAATAACTTGTCCAGCCAAATGAATCACACTAGTTAAACCTCATTTCATGCATTCCCAGATCATAATCAGAATAGAATAGAGCTGGAAGGGACCTTGGAGGTCTTCTAGTCCAGCCCCCTGCTCAAGCAGGAGATCCTATACCATTTCAGACAAATGACTGTCCAGTCTCTTCTTAAAAACCTCCAGTGATGGGGCACCCACAACTTATGGTGACAAGCTGTTCCACTGGTTAATTGTTCTAGCTTTTTAGGAAGTTTCTCATTAATTCCAGGTTGCTTCTCTCCTTGATTAGTTTCCATTCATTGCTTCTTGTCCTGCTTTGAGGCACTTTGGAGACTAGCTTGACTCCTTCTTCTTTGGGGCAGCCCCTCAAATACTGGAACACTGCTATCAAGTCATTCCTATTTCTTCTTTTCTTTAGACTAGCCAAACCAAGTCCTACAGTCCTTTGTTAAGCAAAACCTTTAAGTTGTTGAGCGAATCACGTGGTTGTTAAGCGAATCTGGCTTCCCCCTTTTGATGTTGGTTTGTCAGAAGCCGGCTGGGAAGGTTGCAAACGGTGATAACATGACCTCGGAATGCTGCAACTAATTGTAAATATGGTTGCCAAGTGCCCAAATTTTGCTCACATGACCATGGAGTTGTAAGTGTGCAAATCACTTTTTTTTTTTAGGGCCATTGTAACTTTGAAATGAACTGGGGTGGTGGGGTGGTAAGCCAAGCACTATCTGTATTAACATCACAGTTCAAAACAAGCCAAGTTAGAAAATGTGTGGGTTATTATTGTTTAACCAGGCTTCCTGCTAGGAAATGATGGTGTCAGAACAGGGAGGACCTTAACATATTCCTAGCTTTTGAAATGTCATCAACATTCTGCCATTCCCCCTTCACACCCGAACACACACACACACACACACACACACAAACACAATTGCAGAGAAACAGCGTGGAGGAAATGCAGGAGGCATTTGGGGCACAGCAGCAAGTTCTATCTCCAGTCACTGTTTTGTTTTCCAGCCGTCAAATTGTTATGCTGCTGTTGTGTTGCCTGACGATAACTTTTTGTTGTTGCTGTTGTTGAGCTGAGCTCCTGGTGCCACTCAGACACACTTGTACAAATCGAAGGCAAGGGTGGTGGGATTTGTCTCGGTGGAGGCTTTGGCTTCTGGCTTCACCAAATGTTTTAGGGTTGTAATCATTAAAATGTGTCGAAGATGAATTAGAGGAGGCCTTACTGGGGGTGGGGGAGGTTGGGGGGGGGACACACTGTGTGCTAGGCTGCGGTCCATAAATCATCTGGTTGACAGTACCAATACAAAGCTGAAGGCCACTTACTTGTCTTTGACAGTGCCCAATGTGTTTGTTATGCCTTTGCAGAACAGGGCAATTCGGGAGACTAGGAGAGGAGGGGCTTAGAGCTGTCAACCTGCTCACCTTCTTTGCTAAGGGGGTCACCTCGAAGTTTGCAGCAGAATTGATTTTTCACCTCCCCCTTCAGTGGCATTCAGGCAGGCTTTTTAAAACTTTTCCTTTCTTGGTTGAGGTAGGAGTGGCCACAGAATGGGGATTGCGTGTCGGTTCCCCCCCCCCTCCAAAACTGGGGTTTGCTCTCCCAATACAACACCCCAATCAAGGAACTACCAACTCAGTAAACAACAGCCTAAGGAACACTCCCCCAAACTACACTCTCTTCTAGCCCTGATGATGTTGCATAGTTGGGTCATGAAACCTCTGCAAAAAACCAACCAAGTTCACAGAGCAACATGGACCCCACAGTTCTCCTCCTCCTCCTCCTCCTCCTCCTCCTCCTCCTCCTCCTCCTCCTCCTCCTCCTCCTCTCTACAAACCCCATTCTAGCACTGATGGTGTTCCCTAGTTGGGACATGAAATGTCTGTGAGAAAACCACCAAACTTAGAGAACACCAAGGACCCCACAGTCCTCCTTCCCCTTCTCTCCCCTCCTCTTCCTCCTCCTCTCCACAATCCCCATTCTCTTCTAGCATTGATGATGTTCCCTAGTTGGGTCATGAAATGTCTACCAAAAAAAACAAGCAAACTCAGAGACCGCCAAGGTCTCCATAGTTAACCCTGAGCTGCAGAAAATCCTCTTCTGTCAAGAAGTCCTACCCTTTCCAAGCAAAGTCTAGCAATAGGACTTCAAAATCCTTAGAAAGAAAAGTACTATCAACTAGTGTGAATTCAGGAGTCTGGCTACGTATTTTAAGGTAGTATCCAAAGCTCAGAGTCCATTTTTCAGTCTGCGATTATGTGGTCTCCCTCAGGTCACCGAGAGCTACAAGTGCAAGAAAAGCAAGAGATCAAAAAGTGGAAAGAAATTGAGGAAGGCTTGGCTGAGATGGTGTTAAGCTATAATTTCTGAGAAGTAATTCAGGGATAGGTCGATATCAATATTTCCGTGCAGGACCCAGCTGGGATTCTGAACATTTGCCTCTGTCATAAACATCTAATCAGAAGAGGGAGGAATGGAAAGCTACATTGAACACATGGTGTATTGTACATCAATGCTGAAATTATAGTTATTACCGCAGCTCACAATGGTTCTGTGTATACCTAAAGAGCAATGGTTCAGTCACTTCAACACTAGGTAACTCAGTAATCAGATGTTACTTGCCAGGAGGCTGTGTGTTTCCACCTGCGTAATATTTTCCTCTTAATGCCATACCTGTTTTTTTTTTCCTTTCCACACCAAGGGAAGAGAGGCATCAAAAGTCTCTTGATTCTTCAAAGATTTCTACTGAGGCACCCAAAGGTGCTTTTTCAAAAGGCAAATGGACTTTGTTTTTTTTCCTTGAAGACGTTTCACTTCTCATCTGAGAAGCTGCTTCAGTTCTGACTGAATGGCGGAGAATGGAAAGGATTTACTGTATATTCCTTGCAGTCATCTGGTCATTAGCACTCTTTCCGAGAGTCGTTGAGGCCACTTGGAGGGGTATCTGTGCCCCCAGGGACACCTTAACCAAATGGGTGTGGAATCTTCTCGGAACTGCTGAAAGGACTGGGTTGTAAGCAGGAAATAGTTGATGTTGTATGCCTCCCTCTCTGTTGAGAGAGAACCGTTCAATCTTAATGTAGATGGCCTCTTCGGCCCCTTTTTCAAAGTGGCAACGATATGCTAATGATCAGATGATGGCAAGGAATATAAATCCTTCCATTCTTCACCGGTCGGTCATAACTGAAGAAGCTTCTTGGATGAGAAGCAACATGTCTCCAAGGAAAAACAAAGTCCAGAGTTTTCTACTCAAGCAGAAAGGAATTGGGATGGGCTTCCCCTGCACAAAAGGATGCCGCTTACAAAGGGTTAAATAAATTGCTCCTGTTTTTCTGTAGACCCTCTTAAAAATTACTTCATTTCTGGTAGGCTGTCTTAAAATTACCTCTCTTCCTGAGCAGAGCCTTAACGATAGAACAATCATTTGTCTTGCAACCTTTGACTTTTTATCAATATAACAACCCCCATTGTGCAAGTGGCTTGTTACCAGACATCCTTGGCTGCTGGAAGTATCCCTTCTACCCACCCCCCGCACCCCCCTCGCCACCCTCCCAAAAATCAATATGGCTGTGTGAATGAGAACATCTTTATCTCTTCTCTCTCCTGATGTGCCAAGGTGGTTTGATCCAGGGATCGGTGTCGATGCAGCTTTATCCATCGGCTTTTTCCTGTGAATGGATATTTTCTGCTGCGTCACATCTGGACTATTTCTGTTGGCCCGAAGACAAAGGATTTGGGCCCAACATCTGTGGCTGAGATGAGAAACGGTTGGTGGGCTCTGAGACCACATGGATACTTCGTGTTTAGCGAGGGGGAGTTAATTTTCTTCTCATTCCGTGACTAGTTAGAGGTTCACATAACAAAGGATAAGATGAGAGGGCTCTTAGGAATGGCTCCCAATAAGAAGTTGCGGGGGGGGGGCTGTGAAATAATGTCCCCCTCCCTACTTTTTGATGTTAAAAAAAAACACTGTTACTTGGTCCCTTGGTGCTCTCTGAGCTTGGTTGTTTTATTGTAGACATTTCATTACCTGACTAGGTAGCATCATCAGTGCTAGAAAGGAATCGGGTGTGTTGGGGGGAGGAGGAGAAGAAGAAGAAGGACTCTGTGGTCCTTGTTGCTCTCTGAGCTTGGTTGTTTTATTGCAGACATCTTATTACCTGATTAGGTAACATCATCAGTGCTAGAAAGGATTGGAGTATGTTGGGAGAAGGAGGAGGAGGAGGAAGAGGAAGAGGAAGAGGAGGAGAAAGAAAAGGAAGACTGTGTAGTCCTTGGTGCTCTCTGAGCTTGGTTGTTTTATTGCAGACATTTCATTACCTGATTAGGTAATATCATCAGTGCTAGAAAGAAATGGGGTGTGTTGGGCAGAGAAGGAGGAGGAGAAGAAGGAGAAAAACTGTGTGGTCCTTGGTGCTCTTAGCTTGGTTGTTTTATTGCAGGCATTTCATTACCTGACTAGGTAGCATCATCAGTGCTAGAAAGGATTGGAGTATGTTGGGAGGAGGAGGAGGAGGAGGAGGAGGAGGAGGACTGTGTGGTCCTTGGTGCTCTCTGAGCTTGGTTGTCTTCCTGCAGGCATTTCATAACCTGATTAGAAAATGTCATCAATGCTAGGGGAGAAGCCCACCCCCTCATTAGCACTGAAGATGTTACCTAGTCGGGTGATGAAATGTCTGCAAGCAAACAGCCAAGCTCAGAGAGCAGCAGCGACCCCACAGTTCACGCTACAGCAACAAATATTCTTCTCCATTGGTACACCTGTTGCTTCTTTTCCAAGAATTGAAATCTATAGCCCAGAGCTTCATCATGCTGAATTCTCTCTCTTTGATCTCAATAATTGTGCAAGCCTTTGGCGAGGGGAGTGCATTGAAAGCCCAGCCCCTTGCAGAACAGCTGTATCCTCTTGGAAGAAGAAGCAGCTGCATTAAAGGCTCTGAAGGAAAAAAACCTCCTTCCACTTTAGAGGTTAATCCTCAAGAAATTGGCTTTATTAGAAATCTCTCTCTTTACAGCAGCTGTAAGGAGAGACCAAGAGAAAGGCTGTGATTGCCAACTTCCTAATCTCTTCTGTCTAAAAGGACACGTGCCAAGGTCGTCAGGATTGAAATTATCTAAATGAAATCTGCCATTTCCGAGGACCACAGTACGATAAGGAGCAGGCAAGCCTTATCTTCAAGATGAAGACTCAACTTTTTATACACTGTAGCTAGATGACATGGCAATTATGCCCCCCTCCAAACTCATTTGCAGGGAAACCATGGTAAGCTGGCTATGTACCTTGGGTTAATGGTAACCTCAACCTTTTTGGAGCAGAGACGGTGCTTCTCCCATAGCCCCCCAAAAATAATTTCCAACACTTCGTTGGCAGTTGAAATCAGCAGCCACGCCATGAGACCCACAGTTTGTCAAATAGCTTGGAAGAAAGCTATTTCTCAACTTCTGGACAGACAGTTTTCTCGTGTTAATTACAGGATTGTTTTCAAAGCCAATTAAAGTTTCTTTCATATCCCTGGGGATGATGAAACACTGAAAAGTCTGTAGTACACAAACAGTTGGCCAATTAAAGTGTCTAATGCCACGGTTTGAGCAAGGAAGAAGCAAGCGTCACTGAGATCAATGGGTTTCCTTTTGAGTAAGGCACATGCGCACATGGAGGAAGAGGGTCATGAATTTTTGAAAGGGACGTGGAGATCCTGTCAATGGTCTACAAGGATGCTTAGCTGGTGCATTCTTAACAACTGGGGTCTTTCAGTTTTGACCTTGAAGGGGGAACATGCCATGAACAAACTTACCATTTTGGAATTTGTGAATTTACAGAGGGTATAACTGTGTGCTCAGTGGGTTAGGACACTGAGCTTGTCGATCAGAAGGTCGGCAGTTTGGCGGGTCGAATCCCGAGTGCTGTGTAGCAGAGTGAGCGCCTGTTACTCGTCCCAGCTTCTGCCAACCTAGCAGTTTGAAAGCACGTAAAAATGCAAGTAGAAAAACAGGGACCACTCCGGTGGGAAGGTAACAGCGTTCCGTGCGCCTTTGGCATCTAGTCATGCCGGCCACATAACCACGGAGACGTCCTCGGACAAGCGCTGGCTCTTCGGCTTTGAAACGGAGGTGAGCACCGGCCCCTAGAGTCAGAAACGACTAGCATGCATGTGCGGGGGAACCTTTACCTTTACCTTTATAACTGTGTGCATCTTTTATAATTGTTGCATGCCCATCTTGAGAGTCTGTTTACCAGGAACCTTAGGGGAACAGTCTGATTAAAAATACCAGCAACATTCATTCAAGGCACAACAGTGAAAGGTGGGACAAGATAAAGGGGATGGATGCTCGTCAAATCAAAACTCCTCAGATCTTGATTCAAGAAAGAATAGAGAATAAAAGAGTTGAAAGGGACCTTGGAGGTCTTCTAGTCCAGCCCACTGCTCAAGCAGGTGACCCTGGCCTATACCATTCCAGACAAATGGCTGTTCAGTCTGTTCTTGAAAGCCTCCAGTGACGGAGCATCCACCATTTCTGAAGGCAAGTCATTCCACTAATTAATTGTTCTAACTGTCAGGAAGTTTCTCCTTAGTTCCAGGTTGCTTCTCTCCTTGATGAGTTTCCATCCATTGCTCCTTGTCCTGTCCTCAGGTGCTTTGGAGAATAGCTTGACTCCCTCTTCTTTGGGGTAGCCCCTCAGAAATTGGAAGACTGCTATCATGTCACCCCCTACTCCTTCTTTCTGTTAAACTAGACATACCCAGCTCCTGCAACTTTTCATCATATTGAATTCTTTGTGTTGAATACAATAATGTTAAAACATTAGTTAGCTATCAACTTGACCCTTTCATTTCCAAACTAAATCTTCAATTCTGCTGCTAGCTAGACGTTTCCAAATCAATTCCATTAAGTTTTCTTTGGCTTTCATTTAGCAATAGTATCAACTGAGCTCCAGTGCCTAAAAATAAACGTAGCCGTCTCCATGGAGCTCTTGTGTTGTATTTAACTACCCCACCACCCTTGGGAAAAAAACTAATGCTGGAAAGCTGTCCTTCAAAGGAATTTCTATTCTATTCCAGTGTACCCACACACCTCTGAAAATGCTTTTAAGATGACTCTGAAGTTGCCAGAGAAATAAAATCCCTCTTGGCCTATTCTGTAATATTCTGTAATATGTAATTATTCTATTCTATTCTATTCTATTCTATTTTATTCTATTCTATTCTATTCTGTAATACTTTGTAATATGTAATATTCTGTTCTATTCTGTAATATTCTGTGATATTCTATAATATGTAATATTCTATTCTGTAATATGTAATATTTTATTATATTCTGTAATATGTAATTATTCTATTCTATTCTATTCTATTCTATTCTATTCTATTCTATTCCATTCCATATTCTATTCTATTCTATTCTATTCTATTCTATTCTATTCTATTCTATTCCACTCCACTCTACATTCTTCTACTCCTTCTTCAAATAGGAACCACTTTTTTAAATTAAAAAAAAATCACTTTAATATCCCAGGCCAAGTTTCATAGGAAATATGCTGACATTTGATTGATCACACCTTCATGTCCCGGATACGAAAGCAAACAAATCAATTTATGCATCTGAAATGCATATGTTCTTAAAACGTCTCTCACTTGCTGGCATCATTTCGTTAAGTTGCCTGCCTGTTCCTTTTGGTTTAGAGGCTGTGATAAGCAACAGCAGGGCATTTCATAGAAACACCAGAGCCCAGGGGAAACCTGGTAAAACGATGTCTCTTCCAAGACGGTGCTCTTGAATTATTCTAAGCATTAAGCTGCCGTCGTCTTCTTCTCATCCATAGCTGGCTTGCTCCGAGCCTCTCTTTGAGACTTCTCTTTCCTTTTTATGTACATACCTAAAAGTAGGAGATTTCCAACTGCAAACAAATTCTCTCAGTCTTGTTGTTAGCTGGGTGGTGCCTAAACCTAAATAAATACATAGTTCACTTTAAGGATTGAGCAGAAAGCAAGTGTAATTAGTAGCTCACCCCTTTGAAAACATTATCAAAAATAGTCTCTTTTTTCCAAATGATATGAAGGTTTTGAATTGTATCTGGATCATTGTCTGCCTTGCATTCACTGTTACGTTCAACCATTTTGTTTTCTCGTTTTGTTTTAAGTCACAGACAGATTTGATGCATAATTTCCTAGGGGGGAAAAGAAAGAAAAAAAGTGTGACTTTTCCCTTGATAAATACACAAGATTAAAGCTTTATAAAGGTACCAACCAGCTTAGTCATGACTCAAGCACTTGAATTTCACTTTATCATTCTTAGTGGTACGTAAATCCAATCACACTGGATTTTGTCTCCATGCCTGCCTGAAGCCAAAGAGATTATTTGTATGAAATCTTGATTGATTAATTGATTTAGCAGATGTGAACCCCCTTCTTTTCTACAAAGCAGCACGTTGCCTCCTTCAAACGCTGTAGCTACAAAATCCTTCCTTTAAATAGCTCCTCCATTGGAGAAGTTGGTTTCTGAGGTCTTCTCTTGGGACTTAATCCAAGCCACAATGATTTACACACCACCAAGGAGATGGCTGTTAAGCTACGCTTGAGACTCTCACAACCCAGATTTCATAGAAATTGTCTACCGTTTTTTTGCCCTTCTGCTTCTTTTGAAGTTCTGTTTTGGAAGTTACAATCAATACTCAACTCAACATACAGCTTGCTCTGTTATTTACAGAATTTACAGAATAACAGAGTAGGAGAGACCTTAGACGTTTTCTAGTCCCGTCCTCTGCTCAAGCAGGAGAACTTATACCCGTGGTAGCGAACCTGTGGCACGCATGCCACAGGTGGCACACAGAGCCCTCTCTGTGGGCACGGGCAATGTCGCCCCCGTGCTAGGCCTTCAGCTGGGTTTTATAAAACCTTTTTGCTTTAGGCCTCTGCCCCCGTTTGCAAAAAAAAAAAAAAGGTTCAATCAATCAATTTCAACTTCTCACGGGGAAAAAAAAAGATCTCGTGAAGTTGGAATTGATTGATTGAACGGCACCCAGTCTGCTGTTACCACCACAGCCACGCCCACCCAATGGGCCACTCCCACCCAATGGGTCACACCCACCCGGCACCCGAAGATACATAAGTGGGTTTTGGGTTGCAGTTTGGGCACTCGGTCTCTAAAAGGTTTGCCATCACTGCCTTATACCATTGGGTGAAACCAGGCTTAATAGCAGCAGGGCTTTTTTTGTCATAGAACGCTCAGAACGGAGTTCCGGCACCTTTTTTGGATGGAAC
>JAKJMR010018638.1:0-11658 GCA_024449315.1 Daboia siamensis | reverse complement strand
GGAGGAGGAGAATGACTGTGGGGTCCTTGGTGCTCTCTGAGCTTGGTACTCTCTGAACTTGCAGGTGTTTCATGTCCCAATTAGATAACCTCTGTTGATATATTAGTGGTTGGCCCTGTACCTGTTGGTGGGAGTTTCTTGGTGGTTCCTTCATTAGGCTGTTGACTATTTGATTATTTATTTGAGTTGGGTGCTCATCTGGGTGTTGATTGCTGGTGAGGAGATGTTTAGGTCTTTTCGTTTCCTTTTTGGCTTGATTGTCTCTCTTGAAGGGCATGTAGATGTTCTTTATCTCTGTGTGCCTACCGAGTAACTCATCTCACACTCTGCTTACATTCAGGGGTCCCTTGAAATATCTTCATCAAGAGTTTCCTTAATAGAACTGACCAGAAGGAAGGAATTTTGCCCAATGGACGATTAGGTTTATCATCCTCAAGACCCCAAGTCTGCTTTGATATGTTCATCAACAGGGTGGACCTTATATCACCACGTTCCATGATGCTTTCAGAATTTGGCCCCCTCACTTTTCCCCATAGACCCCTCTGATTAGGCCAGGGGCTAGAAAAGGGGTCTTAAAGACCGGAAGTGGTTCATGGGCCATGTGTTTTCCATCTCTGCGCTCAGGAATGATTTAAACATCGCACACTTGGCAAAGCCTAGCCAAGCAAATTATAAGACTGTTTAAAGGTCATGTGTAAATCCAGTCTCTAATGGGCGAAGGAGGTGAAAAGAGGCAACTTCTGTTCCGAAGATGCCTTGTCCGGCATTAGCGTGGTTTGTCAGAATTGGATCCCTGCCCAAAGGGTGACTGATAAATGGAACAAGTTTTCATTAATATCTCCCAGCTGTTGTGATTCAGGGTCAGCCTGTGGGTTCGGCAGTTGGGTCGGACGACTCAGAGGAGGAGGAGGAGGATGGGGGTGTTGAAGAACTTGCTGATGATGGCCTTAGGCTGCACAGAGCCCTCAGCCAGGCCCCTCCCACCTGGTCACCACGCAGACCCAGCTGTGTGAACCTGACAGCATGGATGAAGATGACCCACAGCTGGCCCTGTTCAAGGACGCCTGACGCAGGAGGCAGTCAATCAGGAGTAAACAGAGGAAGGCAATGGGGCACCTCGGAAGGAGGCAGAGAGAAGCCATGCCTTGAACTGTTTAAAAGGGGAATGCGTGGGAGGGCAGGTTTGCTGAAGGCAACCGTTTGAATAGTTCCTGTTTCATAGCTCCTGTATCATGGTTGGTGTCTTGTTTTGCTCTGTTTTATGTCAATAAATTTGGCAGGCTTAATTCCAGCCTCTTGCCGTTTGTAAAGGGGTTGTCCTTGCCTTTTCTGCAGGGCCGGTAGCAGGCTGGTACAGAACACCAGCCACTAACATTATTTTCCATCTTAGTAATAATAAGAAAAATAGTTTACACATCTGGCTCTCCCCCCCCCAAAAAAGGTGTTATTCTTTTCTTGTGCGAAATTTCATCTTTCCGCATTTCTGCCCATCAGGGAAATGCGCAGGTATTCTAGAATGTGGAACACCCAGAGGAAGTGGTTTCATTGGTGGACTTCGCAAGTTAGCAATCTTTCCATTAAACCTGGCTTAGCAAAACACAACTGCTTGTATTCACAAAAGAAAACATATTCGGCCTTGCGTGGTGTCCTTGTTCATTCGGAGTTGCTCTGATCTTGGTGAGGTTTACTCCGCGCATCAGACGCCTGATGGAGTCTCACCAGCTCAAGGTTGACTCATCCTTCCATCCTTCCAAGGTCGATAAAATGAGGATCCAGATTGTCGGGGGGCAAGAGGCTGACTCTGTAAACCACTTAAGGAGGGCTGTGAAGCAGTATATAAGTTGAAGGGCTACTGCCGTTTGGTATGTTTGCCTCCCTGACGTATTTATAAAAATACTAAAGGTAGGATAAATAGATTTTGGAAGAGTAGGAGGGTACAGGGAGGAGAAAGAGGACTGTATGGTCCTTGGTGCTTTCTGAGCTTGGATGTTTTCTTGCAGATATCCCATTACCCAACTAGATATCATCAGTGCTTGAAGGGAGGGGGGTTTGCAGAGAGGAGGAGGAGGAGGAGGAGTTGTTGTTGTTTATTGACTACTTTATACAATTTTAGTAACAATTTGTTGCTGCAACTTTGCGCTTTGATATGGCCCAAGGGCTAATCAATAATCAACAAAGACTACTTTATACTACTGCACTGTGGGAGTTAGAGTACAGGTAGTCCCCAACTTAACAACTATTCATTTACCAACTGTTGTTACAATGGCCAGGTAGCAACCAAAATTACAACGGCACTGAAAAAAAGTCCCTTAGGACCAGTCCTCACACTTACGACCTTCACAGTATCACCAGTCATGTAATCAGAATTCAGGCACTTGTGAACCAGCATGTATTTACGATGGTTGTGGAGTCCTGGGGGTGTCAAGTGATCCCCATTTGTCCCCAGCCAGTTTCCAACTAATCAAGGAGGGTATCTGGATTTGCTTAATGACTACATCAGGGGTGTCAAACTCGCAACATCACATGACATGTCACGACATATCACGGCTTTTTCCTCATTGCTAGAGCTGGGGTGGGCGCGGTGTTGACATGACGAATCCGACCCACAGGCCGGCAGTTTGACACCCCTGGACTACATGATTCACTTAACAACTGCAGTGATTTGTTTAACAACCATGGCGAAAATAGATTATACAATGAGTGTGACTCATTTAACAACTCTCTTGCTTAGGGGTGGAAACTCTGGTCCCAGTTGTGATTATAAGTCCAGGACTAACTATAGTTCTGTCTGTTGTTCTCATTCTTTCTTTCTCTCTCTCCTTTTGTGTAGGGCTGTGTGCACGTGTGAACGTATGCATATATAAATATGTAGGATCTATAGCCAACTATTTTACACGGTTGTTTGCCCACTAGACAAGCACAAAAGATGGAAAGCTTCTTTTAAAGCTTCTTTTATATGAGCCGATTTTTTTTTTTAACAAAGGGAAGAATATCTGCATTGATTTGCTCCATAAAACTTTTGAGTTCCAGGAGGCATATAAAATATGTTCCTGGCTTCAGAGATGACCGGTTTTATTTTTTTTCTTGCAGCGGATGCCGTTTGTAATCTCTTTGGCATTTGCCTGTAAGTTTATATAGTCACCAGAGGTAGAGCTACAGTTGGGGGGGGGGGGGGGGGAAGGGTTGCCTGCTGTAAAGGCAAAAATTTTAAAAAAATCAATACATGGGCTCTTGGCATCAGTTAATAGGTTTATATTAAATATGTTTAAATGGAATAAAAGAAAAGAGAGAGGAACTATTTCCTTCCATCACAGTCTGTAGCTGTGCTGCTTGGAGCTGAATTGCTCCAGGGTTGGCCAAAGCAATTGCAAAGGAAGATAAATCTCCATCCCAAAATAATATTTTAATAATGCCTGGGCAGAAGCAGGTAATTCCAAACTCATTGTTGTAATCCAAATTGATCTGATTCGGCCACGCCATTCAAATCTGAGCCTAATTAGATCCATTTTCAAACAGGAATCAGTCATTCAAAGATTCTCAAGTCATCATATTTAACAAGTCGGTACATCTAGTTTAGTGAATACAAGGAGCAGGAGGGACATGATAGCAGCCTGCCAATATTTGAGGGGCTGTCACAAAGAAGAGTGTGTGTGTGTGTGTGTGTGTGTGTGTGTGTGTGTGTGTGTGTGTGAAACTATTCTCCAAAGGCACCTGAAGGCAGGACAATGGATGGAAACTAGTTGAGAATCTAGTCTAGAAAGAGTGCAGAGAAGAGCAACCAAGACGATCTGGGGACTGGAGACTAAAACATATAAGGAACGGTTGCTGGAATTGGGTATGTCTAGTTTAATGAAGGGAAGGACCAGGGGTGACATGATAACAGTGCTCCAGTATCTCAGAGTTTGCCCCAAAGAAGAGGGAGTCAAGCTATTCTCCAAAGCACCTGAAGGCAGGAGAAGAAGCAATGGATGGAAACCAGTCAAGGAGAGAAGCAACCTGGAACTAAGGAGAAATATCCTAATAGAACAATTAATCAGTGAAACAATTTATCTCCAGAAGTTGTGGATGCTCCATCACTGGAAGTTTTTAAGAAGAGACTGAACAGCCATTTGCCTGAAATGATGTAGGGTTTCCTGCCTGAGTAGGGGGTTGGACTAGAAGACCTCCAAGGTCCCTTCCAATTATTACTGTTGTTGTTGTTGCTATTAAACAAGGAAAGAATCAACCTAGAAGTAAGGAGAAACTTTCTAACAGGGAGGACAATTAACCAGTGGAACAACCTGCCACCAGAAGTTGTGGGTGCTCCAACCCTGGAGGCTTTTAAGAAGAGACTGGACTGTCACTTGTGTGAAATGATATAAGGTCTCCTGCTTGAACAGTGCGGTTGGACTAGAAGACCTCTAAGGTCCCTTCCAACTCTGTTGTTCTGTTCTGTTAATTATATTGAATGGATGAAGGCCCATTAATGGGAGGAATCAACAGATTGTCCTTAACAATTGCCCTCCTAGCAGCCTCCCTCTTTCCTACTTCCTCTTTCTTTCGCATTTGCATTGTGCGACATCTCCAATGGAGTGTTAATTTTTGTTTCAAACCAAGCTTGGAAGCAAATTTAGGAAATGAAGAAAATGTGATTCTGGGAAGCTACTCTGAAGAAATGCAGGTGGGGGACTTTAATGGGACCTTGAGAGACAGGACCAAAAGTTGCAGTCTAGAATTTAGAATAGAGTAAAGTAGAATAGAACAGAACAGAACAGAATAGAACAGAATAGAAAATAAGGAATAGAATAGAATAGAATAGAATAGAATAGAATAGAATAGAATAGAATAGAAAATATGGAATGAAATGGAATGGAATGGAATAGACTACAGAATGGAATGGAATGGAATAGGATCAGATAGAATAGAATAGAATAGAATAGAATAGAATAGAATAGAATAGAATAGAATAGAGCTGGAAGGGACCTTGGAGGTCTTCTAGTCCATCCTCCTGCTCAAGCAGGAGAACCTACACCATCTCAGACAGGTTAATTTCCAGTCTCCTCTTAAAAATCTCCAGTGATGGAACACCCACAACATCTGAAGTCAAAACTGTTCCACTGGTTAATTGTCGTCACTGACAGGAAGTTTCTCCTTAATTCCAGGTTGCTTCTCTCTCCTTGATCAGTTTCTATCCATTGTTTCTCGTCCTTCCATCTGGTTCTTTGGAGAGTAACGTGACCCCCTCTTCTTTATGGCAGCCCCTCAGATACTGGAAGACTGCTATCCTGTCTCCCCTATTTCTTCTTTTCTTTAGACTAGCCAAACCCAAGTCCCGCAGCCGTTCGTCATATGTTTTAGTCTCCAGACCTTGGATCATCTTAGTTGCTCTTCTCTGAATTTTTTCTAAACTCTCAACATCTTTTTTTTTTTTGTGATATGGTGACCAAAATTGGCTGCAGTAGTCCAAGTGTGGCCTGACTAGGGTTTTATAAAGCGGTACTAATACCTCCTGTGATCTTGATTCTATGCCTCTGTTTATACAAACCAGGATTATATAAACTTTTAGGTTCTGTTTGTGCTTCTTGTCTGGACTACTTTGAAGAGCTAACATGAAAAGAGTCTATGGAGATTCTCAGTCATCAAAGTTATGGTTGTCCCAAAGAACTTTCTTGTTGTTGTTTTTCTTGAAAACTGAACGAACGTGACCGTTTCATGGAACTGAAGACGTTTCTTGGATGAGAAGCAAAACCAAGAAAGTCCACTTGCCTTTTGGAAAAACACCTTTGGGATAACAGATGACTAAGTCAAAAGTTGTAAGTCAATATGAGTTTCTCAGCTGTAAGTCAAGGAGAAGAGAGGAGAGAATGTTCTTAATTATTTGTTGGTTGTAAGGACCAGGATTATGAAGAGAGTAAGTCAAGCTGGCTGACAAAGTCAAAGTAGTTGTAAGTCAATGTGAGATTCTCCGCTGTACGTAGAGGAGAGGAGGCAATTTTCTTCCTTAATTATTTATTAGTTGTAAGGGCCAGGATTGTGAAGACAGTAAGCTGCTATTGTTTGTAAAATTCATCCTACCACCCCAGTCGAAGGACTTCCAAGCAACGTCAAGGTGTTTCTCAACATTCACAGTTTGCCGAAGCTCCCAAACTGTGTTTCTTTTGAGGTGCAGTTTTTCCCTTCCCAAACTGTTATGCTAAACCGGAATGTAGATTAATTTCACTTCCTTGGCTCATCCTACAAGCCTTTGTCAGCTTCTATAATTCAGTTTAAACTTGGAGGATTTAAAAAATCCTCAGTCGCAATTTCAGAGTGGGTGAGAAGATTTAGTCAAGGAGCCTTGGACTGAAGGAGCATTAAAAAAAAAAACAACAAAAAAAAAACAAAACAAAACTCAAAACCCCATTCTTTGTGTCCAATCCTCGGCTTTTGGTGACCAAATCTTCCCCAGTGGAAAAAAATGACTTCAGCTTGCTAAGTCCTGATTAACGACCTCATTCACTGACCAACTTCCTGGCAACTACGACGCATCCATATTTTACACTCCAAGAAATATTTATGAGGCAGGCTTGGTGTGTATTTATTTTGCTTTTATTTTTAATTTACCTCCTGCTAGTCCTTCTCTGCTGCGAAGGAAAGACAGTTACAAGCATCCAGGCAACCATCAAAGCTTGCTAGCCTAGATTGCCTTCTCACTGGGAGATGTTCTAAGAACAAAATATTTTAAGTACCCCCATTCTTTCTCAAAAGAGGTACAAGAGCTCTACATCCAATAAACTAAAAGGATCCTACCCAGAGAGGGAAGATCAGATCGTCATTCCAGATGGTGACCTCCAAGAATTAGGTTGCTTGGAGGTGTTGGGGGCACAAATTACCACCCCCATCCCCTCTTGAAGAAGAAGGAGGCCTGAGGCAAGCTGTGATGGGATGTAATGAAGAGGTGGTTCCCCAGAAGGGAAATCGTGCATTCCAGAAGAGTATGAGGCAACTCAGGCTGGATATTTTGTGTGAGAGAAAGAGGGTGAAGACAGCCTCTCCCTAACAGTTCCCAGAGTATATTGTAGAGGTAGAGAGTTGAGTCTTCAATCTTGCAAGGTATGGTGGAATGCAGTCAATTCCCAAGAGAAGGGGTATTCCAGAATAGTAAGAGGCAACTCAGCCTGGATATTATATGTGAGAGAAAGAGGGTGAAGACAGTCCCTCCCTCATAGTTCCCAGAGTATATTATAGATGCAGAGAGTAGAGTCCTCAATCTGGAAAGACGTGGAGGAATGGAGCCTGGATTGACAGGAGGGAGGAGTAAGAGACAACTCAGTTCAGACAGCTTGTGTGAGAGAAAGCGGGTGAGGATGGCTCCTCCCTAATTGTTCCCAGAGCATATTGTAAATAGTATAGTCCTCAGTCTGCAAGATTCTGCCTATAGGTATGGAACAATGAAGAACCCAACTTGGAAGAATCACCATGTATTGGTTTTGGTTTTGGTTTTGGGCCCAACACAAGCAGATTTCAGGTTTCCATCATTTTCCTTCAAAATGCAGAACATTTGTTGGCCTCCAGATGACCAGCTCTAATTTGTACCTCCCCAACTGAGATGCAAACCAAGATGACATACTTAATCTATCTTGACTGCTACACAGCAACAATACTCAATGCACGAGATTGCAGGTCATACCCACCCACGATGTGGTTGGCTTGCCTCTGCAATTTCTCCCCTAGTGTGATGAGCAAACCAAAATAATTACGGTTTATGTTGGTTTATTCAACATACCACGATAGTTGACAAATCACCCCTTAGCAAATGTTAGGAGCCCAGTCAATGCTTAGGGGGAAAAAAACTTGTGAGAAAGATGTGAAGGATCTGGTTTTGTTTAGGTTGGGGACAAAGATGAAACAGTTTCCAGTGACAAACAGGTGCTGAGTCAATTTAGTGGGGAATTTCAGACACATCGATCAGAAAGAAAATGGAAAGAAAAGAGAAGCTAACTGAGCAATTCCAGCCTGGGGGATTTGTAATTTTCTAATGCACCAAAATTCAGAATTTAATAGCAGACAGATTCCATCTAATACAATTTGTGTGTGACTCTGTGTGTGTGTGTGTATTTGTGTGTATGAGTGTGTTTAAGCAAGCCCTACTTAAAATTAGGACGCTGGGCTTGTCAATCAGAAGGTCGGCAGTTTGGTGGGTCGAATCCCGAGTGCCGCGTAGCAGAGTGAGCACCTGTTACTCGTCCCAGCTTCTGCCAACCTAGCAGTTCAAAAGCACGTAAAAATGCAAGTAGAAAAATAGGGACCGCTACGGTGGGAAAGTAACAGCGTTCCGTGTGTCTTTGGCGTCTAGTCATGCCGGCCACATGACCACGGAGACGTCCTCGGACAAGCGCTGGCTCTTCGGCTTTGAAACGGAGATGAGCACCGGCCCCTAGAGTCGGAAACGACTAGCACACATGTGCGGGGGAACCTTTACCTTTACCTTTTTACTTAAAATTGGTCTTTTGCTGTCACTAAACTTCCCCATCTTTCACTACATGCACTCACCACACACACACACATACACACACACAATTATCTTTAGAAACACACAAGGGCATGTATTTCATAGTTCAATAGCTTGTAGCCTGTTTTTCCTTCCAGCCTCTTACAGAATGATGTGAAGTGCAAGGTGAATAGAAAAAGTCACGAAGACACTCATTATGGAGAGAACATAGACAATCAGAGAACTGTTTCTTTTGCTTTTTTGTTTAATTTGCGGCACGTAGTGAGAATTGTATAGTCTTCTTCAGAAGGAAAAGGATAAGGTGGAAACGGGTAAACTTATTGCAATTTCTGGAAAAGGGAATAAAGCGTGAATGGAGCTTTTACTCCTTTGCCGAGATTTCCAGTAATCAAAGTTGTTGCAACCATGAAGGGGTCCAAGAATAACCTTGAAATCTGAATTACTGTAGCAGAAGGACAGGCAGACCCTGGGGTGGAGTCAAGTGAGGAATCAGCCTAAAGTTGTTAAAGATAAAAGGTAAAGGTTACTCCGCACATGCATACTAGTTGTTTCCAACTCTAGGGGCCGGTGCTCATCTCTGTTTCAAAGCCGAAGAGCCAGCGCTTGTCTGAGGACGTCTCCGTGATCATGTGGCCGGCATGACTAGACGCCAAAGGCGCACGGAACGCTGTTACCTTCCCACCGGAGTGGTCCCTATTTTTCTATTTGCATTTTTACGTGCTTTCAAACTGCTAGGTTGGCAGAAGCTGGGACGAGTAACAGGCGCTCACTCTGCTACGCGGCACTCGGGATTCGACCTGCCAAATTGCCGATCTTCTGATCGACAAGCTCAGCGTCCTAACCCACTGAGCCACCGCGTCCCTCCTCTAAAGTTGTTACGTTCCCACAAATGATCTCAATCCAATCCTTCTTCAATTCCAGTGACTTTTATCTAGTGCCAATTGAATGCAGATCATTACTTGAGTAGATTCTTGTGTATAGGCATGAGCAAGAAGCTGCAACTTGACGTGTGACTCTGATTCCTTATTTTCCCACCATTTCAAACTTGATTCCTTGTGCTTTACAATTACCACCCCTTCTTTCATACTCCTGGAGCTGATGTTCATCAAGTGGGAAAAAATTTTTAGATGACTTTGCACGGAGGGCAGAGGACTAAATTAAATCACCCAGTGATTGCTGTGTTTTGAATTGTTTTGACTGATCTCTCCTCAGTGAGACAAAGCAACAGATCTGAGGCTATTCTCCATTTAGCTTTACAATAAAGTAGAATTAGCTTCTCTGACCATGTTTTCCCCCTAATCTACACAAGAAAGGCTGACAACCATTTTATGGAGCTAACAAATCATTCAGACTATGAAAAGACACATGGAGAAAAGAGTCTGACTCAGTCATCCAAGCCATTCAATTCGCCCAATCAGTTTGACCCTTGGAATCGGTCCAGATCAATTCCAAATATTGACTGTACACCTTTGGCTTGATTCTGTCCCTCGAGGAATTGGCATATGTGTGCACACTGCATGCAGTTGATGCATGACTGTTCACTGCCTGAATCCACTGGCTGCCAATGAAGAGAGCTGTTTTTAAAAGCTGGACTCCAAACTTTGCAGTTTGTGCAATTATGAACAATTATCTATCAATCAATCAATCAATCAGAATAGAGCTGGAAGCGACCTTGGAGGTCTTCTAGTCCAGCCCCCTGCTCAAGCAGGAAAACCTATGCCATTTCAGACAGGTGGCTGTCCAGTCTCTTCTTAAAAACCTCCAGTGATGGAGCACCCACAACATCTGGTGGCAAGCTGTTCCACTGGTTAACTGTCCTCACTGTTGGGAAGTTTCTCCTTAGTTCCAGGTTGCTTCTCTCCTTGATGAGTTTCCATCCATTGTTTTTTGTGCAGCTTCTGGTGCTTTGGAAAAATAAGTTGGCCCTCTCTTCTTTGTGGCAGCCCCTCAAATACTGGAATGCTGCTATCATGTCGCCACTAGTCCTTCTTTTCTCTAGACTGGCCATACCCAATTTCTGCAACGTTCTCCATATGTTTTTGTCTCCAGTCCCCTAATCATCTTAGTTGCTCTTCTCCGCACTTTTTCAAAAGTCTCAACATATGTTTTGTGATGTGGTGACCAAAACTGGACACAGTGTTCCAGGTGTGGCCTTACTAAGGTTTTATAAAGTGGTACTAATACTTCATGTGACTTTGGGCCTGTGCCTCCTCATGGCTTCTTCAAGTGGATACGTAAATCACGTCTTTGGTTATACAGGCTGATCATAGCAACTTGATATCTAACATGCTGCTCTACAAAAACGGGATGGTATCTCTTGTCCCTTGCTGACTCAAAACCCAGTAAAACTTTGCAGAACAGCAGTTGGACATACAAAGATTCAGACCTCTTGTGTCTAACCTTTTATGCAGACTTTAGTTTCACGCGGTGGAATAAGTTAATCATGCTTCACTGCATCAATAAGGTGAAAGATGGTTTGTTAATTAATGTGGTTATACACAATGCGGTTAGTTTCACTTAACATTCCCTGCTCCTTGTGAAAAAATAAAGTAGAAAGTAAAGGCTTGGGAAATTCTTCAGGGGAATTAGCAAACCCAGATCAGAATACTAAATGTAAGAATCTTTTAGCAATCCAGTGGTGGGATTCAGCCAGTTCGCACCGCTTCGGCAGAACCGGTAGCTAATTTTTTGTTGCCCAGACCCAGAATGGACTTCCGGAAGTGGCATCCACACAGAGAACCAGTTGTTCACATATTTGAATCCCACCACTGTAACAATCCCTTTAACAATGTGGGCGCTCCATCACGGGAGGTTTTTAAGAAGAGACTGGACAGCTACTTGTCTGAAATGGCATAGGGTCTCCTGCTTGAGCAGGGTGTTGGACTAGAAGACCTTCAAGGTCCCTTCCAGCTCTATTCTGTTTCAGATTCAGAGAGGAACACGGATGGAGAAGTGATATCATACATGAGACGACACCCTTATAGGTGATGGAATGTGAACCTGGAGGAGTTTTGATCCGGGGCTTCCAACCAAGGCAATTTCCAGCTGACTGTAGAGTTCAATTTTCATCTGAGTCCATTGCTGAGAATCATGAGGGTGGGTCCACACATCTGGAAGATAAACCTGGTGGAGAAACTGTTTCATCCTTTTATTCTGCTGGTTTGTAATGGATTGTAATGAAGGGGGAG
>JAKJMR010018637.1:0-13141 GCA_024449315.1 Daboia siamensis | reverse complement strand
CACCCATGTTCCAGTGACCAAGGCTGAGAAACAATGATTTGGCTGGGGGATTCTGGGAGTTGAAGACCACCCATGTTCGAGTGAACAAGGTTGAAAAACAATGATTTGGCTGGGGGATTCTGGGAGTTGAAGTCCACCCATGTTCCAAGGCTGAGAAGCAGAGGGTTAGGGATGCCAACAGCTTCAAGAGGCTGCCCAAATTAGGCATCTGACTCTCCACGCGTTTCCTATTTTGTCCTCCATTCAGTGCTAGCCCGGAAACCAGGAAAGACATTAAACTAGAATGCCAGAAACCCAGGCTATACATGGATGGGGGGGGAGGGAAATGAGTCACACGGCAACCGTGCCCTGGAACCTGGTTATTCCTGGCAAAGAGGAAGCTGGGCAGGGATCCTGGTTGATCCCCAAGTAGCTTTACTTATCCTCCATCTCTCTTCCCTGAAGCAGACACTGTGGAAAATTCCAGCCTTGACAGAAGCCTGGCTATGAATTCAATTCTAGGCCGTCTGGGATGCTATAAGGCAGTGGTCATGCTGACTCAGGAATTCTGGGAGTTGGTCTTATAAAGGTAAAGGTTCCCCCGCACATGCATGCTCGTCGTTTCCGACTCTAGGGGCCGGTGCTCATCTCCGTTTCAAAGCCGAAGAGCCAGCGCTTGTCCGAGGACGTCTCCGTGGTCATGTGGCCGGCATGACTAGAAGCCAAAGGCACACGGAACGCTGTTCCCTTCCCACCGGAGCGGTCCCTATTTTTCTACTTGCATTTTTACGTGCCTTTGAACTGCTAGGTTGGCAGAAGCTGGGACGAGTAACAGGCGCTCACTCTGCTACGCGGCACTCGGGATTCGACCCGCCAAACTGCCAACCTTCTGATCGACAAGCTCAGCGTCCTAACCCACTGAGCCACCGCGTCCCTATAGGTCTTATAGTTGCCACCTAATGTAAGGACACCCCTAATATAAGGTCTCCTGCTTGAAGACCTCCAAGGTCCCGTTCCAGCCCTAGGACTCTGATTCTTTGGAGGCAAAATCCAGCTGCTTTCAAAAATTTGGTGACCTCTAGGTGTTAAAAACAGAGATGATTTTGTTTTTCCCCAATTTTCCAACTTCTCCATCTCGACTGCAACTCTGGAGTTCCTTTCTATTGGCAGTCCTCGACTTATGACTGTTTCTTTAACAACCATTTGATGTTACAATGATGCAGAACAAAGTTTACTTGTGACTGGTCCTTACACTTATGATCAGTGCTCATATTTACGACCAGTCCTTACGCTTCTGACAACTGCAGAATCCCTCTATGTGTGATCAAAATTCACACACTTAGTAACTGGTATGCATTTACGACAGTGGCAGCTTCCGGGGGGGGGGGGGGGGGGGGGGGGGGGTGTCATGTGACTGCCATCTGAAACCTACCCAGGGGGCTTCGGACAAGCAGTCATCAGTGGAGGAAACCGGATTCAATTAGATGTGACTCAGTTAATGACCACATCTCTTAGTGACTGAGGTGCTGGTCCCAATTGTGGTCGTAAGTCGAGGATTAACCAGTCTCCCATCCCTGCCTGGCTTTTTTGAGGTCAGCCAAGATTAGGGGTTGATAACGGTGAGCCACTTGGAAAATATTTGTATCAAGCAACTTTTGTGAGGAGAAAAAAAAAACCCAAATAAATGAGGAACAATCTTATTAATCGAAATTAACCTTTGTCTTGGTGCTATGTAACACCAGAGGGTGCCTCTTTCGTACTACAGAGGGCAAAAAAAAAAGTGTACAAATATAACACCCCACATTAAACTGGTGTTTTTCAAGCTGGGCAACTTTTAAGATAGCTGGCTGGGGGATTCTGGGAGTTGAAGTCATGCATCTGAAAAATTGCCCAGCTTGAAAAACTCTCCACTAAACCAAACTTCAGCTGTCAGACAGTTGTGAGAATCCAACCCTGGTGATTTAATTTCTGGTTTGGTGCATTGTTTAGATCCATGTACGCGGTGGCTCAGTGGGTTAGGACGCTGAGCTTGTCGATCAGAAGGTTGGCAGTTTGGCGGGTCGAATCCCGAGTGCCGCGTAACAGAGTGAGCGTCTGTTACTCGTCCCAGCTTCTGCCAACCTAGCAGTTCGAAAGCACGTAAAAATGCAAGTAGAAAAATAGGGACCGCTCCGGTGGGAAGGTAACAGCGTTCCGTGCGCCTTTGGCGTCTAGTCATGCCGGCCACATGACCACGGAGACGTCCTCGGACAAGCGCTGGCTCTTCGGCTTTGAAACGGAGATGAGCACCGGCCCCTAGAGTCGGAAACGACTAGCACGCATGTGAGGGGGAACCTCTACCTTTACCTTTACTGACACCATGATAAAGTAAACAGCATCAAACCCAGAGGTCCCATGTCCTCCCCGTGGCCCTATTGACACCGCTCTCCAGAAAATAGTTAGCAGGCTTCATTCGCTCAACAGGTCGATCGATTACAGCAGACATGTCAAACACAAGGCCCGGGGGCCGGATCCGGCCTGTGAAGTGGTTTCATGCGGCCCGCGAAGCCATCCTGGAAACGGAGGGAACGGCCCCCATTGCCTTGGCCCTGGCCCAGAGACCCTCCTTCTGCCAGAGACCCCCAGATCTGACCCACTCCTGCCCAGGCCCCCAGAGGCACCATTGATGCGAATGATGTAGAGCTGGCCACGCCCACCCAGCAGGCCATACGCACTCTGGCCATGCCCACCCCGTAGGCCACGCCCACCCAGGCCATACCCACCTGGCCCCTTGAGGGCAACCTCAATGCTGATGTGGCCCTCAATGAAATTGAGTTTGACACCCCTGGATTACAGGATCTAACATGGTTAACCTTAATCATAGCTTAGTTTGAAAAGTGCTTAGGTCACACCCAAAGCTGTTTCTTCCAGAGGGAATAAAAATGCATCGCAAGCTACAGATGGCCGTGCTCCCAAATATATAAGCTCCAATTTAACCAGGAGGTGGAATTACAGTCCCTATAATCCTCAGCCAGCACAGTGGGAAAGGAATATGGGAACTGGAGTTCTACACATTTGTAGATTTCCAAGCTAAGGAGTGACTGAAGCCAGTTCTGTCTTTGACAAATGTTCCTTATTTTAAGCCAGACCATAAATGAACTTTTTTTTTCTAAATTGGGACTTTCCAAGGATTTGGGGAGTATAGTATGGGTTGGTTTGGGCGTGTGTGTGTTTTTTTTAAAGATATTTGTAATAAATTTCTGCGACGTAATGAATGCTTTTAGTTTGGGGAAAACGCAAATATTTAAATAAGCAGAGCGATCAAGATTTCCAAGATTCAGGAGGTCCAAGGACAGATTTTTCTAAACTTTTTTTTGAAGATTTTGAGTGCTTTTTTTTTTTTTAGGAAAACACTCAAAATCTTCCCTGCTTTGGGATCCGCCTCAGCACCACGGCCAAACGAAGCCCGGTTCAGCACCAGCTGGATTTTCTGGCCACGCTTGCCAAATCAAACCCCAACCCATGTTTCTAGTCCTCAACCTTCGAAGGGAGCTCTAGGACTCAAGGCTGACTCAGCCTGCCATCCTCCCAAGGTCGCTAAAATAAGGACCCAGATTGTTGGGGGCAAATATGCTGACTCTGTAAACCGCTTGAGAGGGCTATAAAGCTCTGTGAAGCGGGATGGCTTCCTTCCTTCCTCACAGTGGTTAGAATGCAGTATTGCAGGCTAACTCTGCCCACTGCCAGCAGTTCGATCCTGACTGGTTCCAGGTTGACTCGGCCTTCCATCCTTCTGAAGTCGGTAAGCTGAGGACCCGGATTTTTGGAGACCACATGCTGACTCTGTCAACCGCTTAGAGGGGGCTGTAAAGGGCTATCGTGAAGCGGGAGAGAAGTCTAAGGGCTAACGGCTAGGAGGGAAATAAACGATTATTCCAGGGTGTCTTGAGATGGGAAAGCCCCCACAGGGCTGAAAACGGGGGCAGAACTGGCAAACCGGCTGCCATCAAGTGGTGGATGTCAGGGCGACGGAACGAGACGTCCAGACGCAGAACTTCGAATTCAGCTTTTAATGCAGGGGATATTTTTAATTCAGCTTTTAATGCAGGGTGGGATGTTTTTTTAACGGTCTCCCTCCCCAAGACTGGACATTAACTAGGATTTGTGGTCAGAAGTAAATCGATGAGGAGTCTTCCTCTCCATCTTCTTTTGCAAAAGGGGGGGGGGAAGCATAGATGCAACTAATTCCCCCTCACACACACACACAAAATCTTGGGGTACACCCCAGACTGAAAATGGAAGTTGCAATGCTGCTCATAGGCCAGATTTGATGCTGCACAAGACACACACACACACCCCAACTGATGAGCAGACTGGCTTCTGCACTTCTCAGCAACAGCCACATCCACTGGGCCATTGTGGGAATGTAAGCCAGCCTTCCCTGCTCCTCAACCACCCCCCCCCCCCCCCCCACACACACACACTCCAGGAAAGCAGTTACACCCACCGATCTTTCCTTTCAACCCGACGATTCCCAATCCATCCCTAAGAATTTCCCAGTGAGTTTGCAAAAGGAAACTTCAAGCTGTAGCACTGTCTTCCTTTTGAGACTCCGTCCTCTCCTGCAAGTTCATCCCAGGGCTAGTTATTTGGGTCGGGGTGCGTGCGTGCGTGCATGTGTGTGTGTGTGTGTGACACAGATAACAGGGTCACCCATGCAAGGAAATGGGGGGTGGGGCCCATCCAGCTTTGCCTCGACGCTCATTCCAATCTGCCCCCATCTCCTGCCTCAGGGATTCAGAGCATGCTCTGCAGGTGTGTTTCTCAACTTTAACCACTTTAAGATGGGTGGACTTCCACTCCCAGAATTCCCCCAACCAGCCAGCCAAGCTGAATTCTGGGAGTGGAAGTCCACCCATCTTAAAGTGGTTAAAGTTGAGAAACATTGCTCTTGCTGGTGGCTAAACCTTTTTGACTTCTAGCCAAGAATGCTGGTTTTTATCCAAGGATGTTGTAGCCAACTCGGCACACCCGGAGGAACACAGCTTCGCTGCCCGATGCCATTTAGGGCCCTAAAAAGTGTGCAAGGGGCAACAAGAACATGAATTCCCTCCTCCAGAACAGGGCTGAAACCGACGATAATACTGGGAGAGGAGAGGAAGTTCTGGCAGAGAAGCAGTGAGTGTGGACCACAGCCAGGTGACTTTTGGGCAATGAGATAATGTTCCTCTTGGGCAATGGGTTCCAGGAAAAAGGATATGCATAAAAGAGGATAAAGGCCACAAATTCCCCCTGGAAAAAAGGGCCCTGCGCCTCTCATCCTGGGACAACCATCTGGCTTGTGAAAAAAACACACCCTGTTAAAGGATGACAAGAATCTGGGGTCAGCTATCCCCACTTCCCGGATTATATTCCGGCTAAAGTAAAAAAGCGAGCAATTTTTTTCCCCGCAGCACCACAGAAGGTTACAGCCTTAAAACATTGTATTACACTTTCTTCCAGGGGACAATCTCTCTCACACAAACATATATATATATGCAGACATATCTACCTAGGTGTAGATATATTGATATATATGTGTATATATATGTGTGTGTGTATATATATACATACATATATATATATATATATATCAGAACATACAGTACTGTACATTTGAGAAAGGCTGGGCGACTCGGCTTTGCACAAAGCGGGAAGATCTGAACTCAGTCCCCCGTGGGCAGCACTCGGGTGCCTCCACCCAGAGCGCGTTGCTACACTCAGCAGGGCCGTCCAGAGGCGGAGGGTGTCATTCGTGCCTGCGCTTGGAAGGTGGCACCAGGTGCGAAGGGAGTTCGGCTGGCAACTCATGCCCTTCCAGCTTGACTTTGATGAGATGGTTGGCCAGGGCAAACTCCTCGTCGTCCAGCAGGCCGTCCTTGTCCACGTCGGCCAGCTTCCAGATCTTACCCAGGACAGTGTTGGGCAGCTTGGATTTGACCATCTCTTTCTTGGCACTGGCACCCGTGATCTTGCCATTGATGGGCGAGAGGGTGTAGAAGATCTCGTCGTAAGTGGGCTTGTCCTTGCTGACCACCCACTCCACGTCATCAATGCCCTCGCCGGCGCCCTCACCGTAGCCATGGCCGAAGGGCCCGTTCATGGTGCCCTCAAAAGCCCCACCCTTCACCCCCTGGGAGGGCATCTGGGACTCCTCCTGGCGCACCATCACCATCAACCGAGCGATATCGTTGGCCAGCATGTCGTCCACCGCATCCAACAGCTTCTGCTTCAGGGGCTGGAATTTGCTGAAGTCCTGGGTCAGGAGCTGTTCCTGAGGACACACAACCACACAGAGTTGTGATTTGGGCCAAGAGACAGCAGCGGGGTCTGTGGACAGCTGGTGAGGTCAACCCCAGGGCTACAGACCACCAAATACCTCAAGGAGAATGCTGGGGCCATAACTACTGTTCACAGTTCATTTCGTGACCGTCCAAAGTTACAACAGCACTGAAAAAAGTGACCTATGACCGTTTTTGCCCCTTACAACCATTGCAGCTTCCCTATGGTGATGAAATCAAAATTTGGACGCTTGGCAACTGGCTCATATTTATAACTTTGCAGGGTTCTCCTGGGGTCACGGGATCCCCTTTTGCGACCTTCTGACAGGCAAAATCAATGGGGAAGCCAGAATCACTTAACAGCCGTGCTACTAAATTAATAACTTGCAGTGATTCGCTTAGCAACGAGGACGAGGAAGGTCGTACAACGGAACAAAACTCACTGAACGACTGACTTAGCAAAGGGAAATTTTGGGCTCATTTGTGGTCGTACGTTGAGGACCACCTGTAGTATGGAGATAACAAGGCCAATGGGTGATCCCAGATCCTTTCCCACCCCTGGGACACCCACTTCCCAAAGCTTGTCCCTTTCCCCCGCCCTCGGGGGTCTGATCCGGGATTCTACCTGCATCTTCCGGAGGCTGGGGAAATCGCCAGGTGATATCTGATGCTCACGCTCGATCTTGAGGTAGATCTCGCCCAGGTTGTTCAAGAGCTCCTTCTTCTTGCTCTCCTTGCCAAAGACGTTGGGCATCTCCTTCTTCAAAGAGCTGATAATGTAGGCGTGGACCTGCCGGGGATCAGAAGGAAGATGGTTGAGGGGGGGGTTTCTTTTACCTAGTCAACGCTGGACCGGCTGATGTCAGAGAACTGAGGTATCCTTGACTGATGGCGATTGGTTTAGCAACCCTTCAAAGTTATGAGGACACTGGAAAAAGTAACTCATGACTCGTTTTCACCCTCAGGCCCACCCCACCATCCTCACGGTCCCGTGATCAAAATGTGGGTGCTTTGCAACTAGAATGTGTTTAGAACGGCTGCAGCATCCCAGGGTCATCTGATCGCCGTTTGTGATCTTCCCAGTCAGCTTCCAACAAGGAAAGTCAATTAAAAACCTCCAGGGATGGAGCCCCCCACAACTTCTAAAAGCACGATGTCCCACTGGTTAGTTTTTTTCTCACTGTCAGGAAATTCCTCCTTAGCTCTAGGTTGTTTCTCTGCTTGATTAGTTTCCATCTTGTTGCTTCTTTGCCTTTGCCTTCTTTCTGCTTATTTGGAGAATAAGCTAATCCTCTCTTCTCTGTGGGAGTCCCTCCAATATTGGAACATTGCTTACATGTCACCCCTGGTCCTTTTCTTCGTTAGACTAGGCCAGGGGTAGGCCACCTTGGCTCTTTTATGATCGTGGACTTCAACTCCCAGAATTCCTCAGCCAGCATGGGTCAGCTTGGAAACCTCTCCCTTTCCCCTCAGCGTGGCTGCCTCAGGAATTCTGGGAGTTGAAGTCCACCAGTCATAAAGCGGCCTAGGCCAGGGGTAGGCAACCTTGGCCCCTTCATGACTCGTGGACTTCAACTCCCAGAATTCCTCAGCCAGCATGGGTCAGCTTGGAAACCTCTCCCTTTCCCCTCAGCATGGCTGGCTCAGGAATTCTGGGAGTTGAAGTCCACCAGTCATAAAGTGGCCTATGCCTAGGCCAGGGGTAGGCAACCTTGGCTCTTTTATGACTTGTGGACTTCAACTCCCAGAATTCCTGAGCCAGCCACTGGGAGTTGAAGTCCATGAGTCATAAAAGAGCCAAGGTTCCCCCTTCCCTGAACTAGACATACCCAGTTCCTGCAACCGTTCTCATATGTTTTAGCCTCCAGTCCCCTGATCGTCTTTGCTGCTCTTCTCTGCACTCTCTCCAGAGTCTTAACATCTTCTTTATATTGTGGTGACCAAAACTGGATACAATATTCCAAGTGTGGTCTGACCAAGGCATTATAAAGTGGTACTAATACTTCACGTATTAGTGCTGTTATAAAAATAAATCTGAAAAAATAAACAGAAGAAGTGGACAGCCCTTCAAATCTGCCGATGCAATTCTGTTGACAGATGTGTCCTCAAATTATCTCTGTGGCTCTCAGGGGGTTAGAAAGTTTGAAAGGGTCAAAGCAGCCCTAAAAATAATTCAGATTCAAGTTGGTTTAAAGCCTCTAAGCCAGTATTTCTCTAGCAACTCGAAGAGGTCTGGACTTCAACTGAAGTTCAGATCTTTTCAACTTGCTACAATCGAGAAACATTATTTAAGCCAAAACATGAAGAAAGGTACAAGTCAAATCTGATTTTTGAGACTTGCTGGACACAATCCATAAAGTTTTCTTACCAGTGATATAAAAAATGCCTTGCTAGCACCTTCTTCTGGATGCTTTTTCAGCTTTTAACTCTAATCCAAAGTCCTGGGATCTCCTGGTGGTGTCCCATCCAAAGAATACAAATCCAGTCCTGCTTAGCTGTATGGGTAGCTTTCAACTTATGAAAATCGGCACCAGAAACCTTCATTGCTAACTGATGCAGTCATTAAGTCAGTTGCGGCCTGTTTTTACAACCTTTCTTGCCATGGTCATTAAACGAATCACCACAGTCATTAAGCAAATCACATGGCTATTAAGCAACTGGCTTCACCCACCTTGTTGGAAGCCCCAAGGAAAGTCACAAATGGGGACCATGGACTCTGCAACTATTGTAAATTCAGACGGTGTATTTTACAAACACTCCAATTTTGATCATGTGGCTGTGAGAATGGTGTGACGGTTGTAAGTGCGAGGACTGGTCATAAGTAACTTTTTTCATTATTTTCATTAAAGTTTGCCATTATAACTTCCAACAGTCACTAAATAAACGGTTGTAAGTAAAGGAAATGGGACGCGGTGGCTCAGTGGGTTAGGACGCTGAGCTTGTCGATCAGGTCGGCAGTTTGGCGGGTCGAATCCCGAGTGCCGCGTAGCAGAGTGAGCGCCTGTTACTCGCCCCAGCTTCTGCCAACCTAGCAGTTCGAAAGCACGTAAAAACACAAGTAGAAAAATAGGGACCACTCCGGTAGGAAGGTAACAGCGTTCCGTGTGCCTTTGGCGTCTAGTCATGCCGGCCACATGACCACGGAGACGTCCTCGGACAAGCGCTGGCTCTTCGGCTTTGAAACGGAGATGAGCACCGGCCCCTAAAGTTGGAAACGACTAGCAAGCGTGTGTGGAGGAACCTTTACCTTTTTTAAGTAAAGGAACAGCTGCATTGCCTTATTTTTTTTTCACCACTGTGGTAACTTCAAATGGTTGGTGAAAGAACCGTCATAAGTTGAGGACTACATATTAAGAGAAACAAGGGATTCACCGATTGCTGTCTGTCAGTGTTTGTTAACCTCAGCTGGGGGACTCTGGGAGTTGAAGTCCACACTTCTTAAAGTTAGCAAAACCTGGGTCTGTGAAAATCAATAAGGTAAAGGTTCCCCCGCACACGTGTGCTAGTCGTTTCCGACTCTAGGAGCCAGTGCTCATCTTCCTTTCAAAGCTTGTCCGAGGACGTCTCCGTGGTCATGTGGCCGGCATGCCTAGACGCCAAAGGCGCACGGAACGCTGTTCCCTTCCCACCGTAGTGGTCCCTGTTTTTCTACTTGCATTTTTACGTGCTTTCGAACTGCTAGGTTGGCAGAAGCTGGGATGAGTAACAGGCGCTCACTCTGTTACGCAGCACTCGGGATTCGACGCACCAAAATGCCGACCTTCTGATCGACAAGCTCAGCGTCCTAACCCACTGAGCCACCGCGTCCCCTAAATCAATAATACTCCCTTGCAAAGCACAAAGGAAGTTTTAGGGAACTTGACAAGAATCTGCCCCTTTGCACCAGGAAATGGGGTGTGGAGGGGTTTTCTGAAAAGTTTCCTAAAAACTAAAACAACAATCAGATTTTTGCCAGAGTGCAACTTGTACTTTCAATTGGCCACATTTCGATAAAAAAAACACACTGTTCTTTGTTTTTCCGACTCTGCAGAACTCTTGCAGAAAAGGGGGTTTCTTTCATCAGGTTAAATTTGGGGTAAAGGCGGAAAAAAAAAGAGAGGAAGCATTCGTTTCGTGGGCTGTGTGTTACAGAAGTTTACTGGTCCGCTTTTGATTGCATTGCCTTTGGGTACATCTCTTGAAAAGCCCAGCCAAACAATTGCAGGTGTGAACAGCGCTGCAAAAAAAAACCCAAAGGACCAATTGAAGGTTTAATTTCAATTTCAGATTTTAAATCCGGAATCTAAGGGAATTCTGACCACCTTCCACTCACTCAGGTTGCATCATCCATTTCCCCATAATGTGGTCCTTAAAGCGGGTTCCCCCATTTTAAAGGACCATCTGTTGGGGAGTTTGTGAGTTTCAACAAAGGGAACATTTTTAAAAGAGTTGTACCCTAGAAAAGCTGCTTCTTCTTCTGCTGCTGTTGTTTATGCGCTCACACAAAAACAGCACATTTCTAAAAATAGGATGCTTTTGGTGGGAAATTTTCTAAGCCATCCCTACAGTCTCAGCTTTTTGGAATCAATACCCCAAAAGGAGAGATTTTTTTCTATGAACAGAGCCAGCACCAGACATGCACTACGAGAATAAATAAAAGTGATCGTCACACAGATCTAATTTTTAAATTTCAAAACTTTTAAACTTCGGGGGAAAAAAATAGAAAGTCCGTGGTAATTGTTGGACATCAGTCCTTGTTCTTAACAAGTTTGGCAAAAAAAAAAAGGTCAAAAAATGGTGGTGAAATCAGTTCTGGTTGAGTGATGACTCGCTTTATGACTGCATTGAGCTACAACAGAAATGCCAGTCCAATCATGGTCGTAAATCGAGGACTACCTGTATCTGCAGGAGAGGTCAAGAGACCAGTCTGCTCTCTGTACAATGGGGTGCTTTAGGGCAGGGGTCTACAAATGTGGCAACTTTTAAGACTTTTGGACTTCAACTCTCAGAATTCCCTAGCGGGCCATGAGTCTTAAAGTTGCCACGTTTGGAGACCCCTTGGTATAGGCCAAGGGTAGGCACCTTGGCTCTTTTATGACTTGTGGACTTCAACTCCCAGAATTCCTGAGCAAAGTCCAACTGTAAATCATGGTTGATGGACTGCAAAAGCCAAGCCAACACTAACAAAGCTTCAATCAGGCAATGGTCAGGATAATCCATGTTAGGAAACTTTGTTAGACTTTGCACTCATCATAGAACATAGCACAACAAGGTTGGAAGGGACCTTGGAGGACATCTAGTCCAACCCCCTGCTCAGGTAGGAGACCCTATACCAGGGGTAGGCAACCTTGGCTCGTGGACTCGTGGACTTCAATTCCCAGAATTCCTGAGCCAGCCACGCTGAGGGAAAAGGGAGAGGTTTCCAAGCTGAGCCAGGCTGGCTGAGGAATTCTGAAAGTTGGAAGTCCACCAGTCATAAAAGAGCCAAGGTTGCCTACCCCTGGTTTAGGGAGTTGGCGTGGGTCCTGCCTGTGCATGGGGAAGGACAGGCAGAGCCTGGGGGCGATGTCAAGAGAGGAATCAGCCTGGAGTTGTTACATTCTCACAAACGGTCTAAGTCCAACTCTTCTTGAATTCTCTTAACTCTTATCTGCCAACTTCTAACTAGATTATTTTGCAGAGACATGAGCAATAAAATCAGCTTATCTGGAACTTAACTTAGAGAGGGCTGTAAAGCACTAGGAAGGGGTATACATGCAGTCCTCGACTTACAACCACAATTGAGCCCTTTTTTTGTTGTTGTTGCCGAGATATTTGTTAAGTGAGTTTTGTCCCATTTTACGACCTTCCTTGCCCCAGTTGTTAAGAGAATCACTGAAGTTGATATTTAGCAACATTTCTGGCTTCCTTTCCTCAGAAAGCCGCAAAAGGGGAACACGTGATCCCAGGACACTTGCAACTGTCATAAAAATGAGTCAGATCCCAAACAACTGAAACTTAATCACGTGACTGTGGGGATGCGGAAACAGTTGTTAAGTGTGAAAAATGGCCGTAAGTCACTTCTTTCAGTGTCATCGTAACTCTGAACGGTCACTAGGTGCGTCGTTGTAATTCGAGGACTACCTGTCTATGTTGTAAGTGCTAATAACGCGTGGTCCTGATTCTTTGCGCCTGACAGACCCTCCCCCCCAGCCAGACTCCAAAGATGGCCCAAGGCTACTGGTCCCCCTTTGCCGCCGCAATCTCCTCCATCCCCAACCGTCCCCCAAACACCGACAGCGCTTCTGACCTTGGCCAGACGGGCCCTCTTGATAAGGTCGTTCAGCTTCCGGAGAGCGGCATTGCGAGGCAGCGACTGGATGTCCTTGAACAGGTCTTGCTCCTCCGCCTCAAAGAGTTTACGGTTGTCCGGGATGAGCAGCGGGTGCGACCAGAAGGACCCAATGTAGACGCGCACCACTTCGGGGGTATTGATGATCTTGCCCAGCGACCACATCAGCGCCCCATAGACCCGCATCAGCTGCTGCGTCTCGATCTGGTCCGCCTTGTTCAGCACCACCCGGATCTTGTCCTCGTGGTTCTTGAGACCTTTGATCACCTCCGAAAACTCATCCGAGATGTCCAGCTTGTGGGCGTCGAAGAGCAGGATGATGCGGTCCACCCGCTCGGCAAACCATTCCAGCACAGCGGCAAAGTCGTAACCTGCGGCGAAACCCGAGAAGGCAGAGGTCAGTGGCTGGCCGGCCCCATTGGGGAAAGTCCAGTTCGTTCAGCCGAGTTCGATTCGTATGGCCAAGTCCTTCAGATGTTGCGGGGACCAAAGCCTGCAAGATGGGGGATGGGTTTGAGTCTCCTGCCGGGCTGTCCCAAGGCTGCTTTTTTTT